>CM074734.1:114769419-115235956 GCA_037367245.1 Phrynocephalus guinanensis | reverse complement strand
GGTGGTGACGCGGTGGGTCCCTCGTTCTGCAGCGGGCAGACCGCGTCCCCGGTCAAGAAGAGGGGGCTCTTTTCTTCCACGACGGCCCGCGGCAAAGAGCATCCTGGGAGATGCAGTTTCCTCCCCCTTGGAAAGGAGACAAGCAGCCCAGGGAGTGACCGTGCACAGGGTTGACGATCACTGCCAGCCCCATATCAGCAGGGGTTGGGAGTGAACGTAGGGAAGTCTAATGCTCATTGGCCCCTACGGGGAAGGGGAGTGAAGGGTAGCAGCCCATCAAAGAAAATGGGGCGATGAGTATCATCTAATACAGGGGCTAGGAAAATATGTGTATGGAAGGCGGCGGCGGCGGCGGCGGCAGGGATATTTAATGGACCCCTGCCAGGACTGGGAAGCCGTCGGGCACAGCCAAGGTGTGAGGGGAGGACTCCAAAAGGAAAACAGCAGCAGGAGTGCGAGAACACTGCCAAGGGGAAAAGCCTAAGAAGGACGCCGAAGTGACGGAGGGCGTGGGTGGGGGAGAGAAAACACGAGATCTAAAATAGAAATGGGGCCAGAATACTAATGGAAGTGGGAGACACATTTTTCTAAGTGGAAAGCATTTACAGGTTGACAGAGACATCATGGGACTCTTTTTTGTGCGTTTTCGTTTGCGGCTTCTTCTGTTCGAGAGGAAGCGAGAGAGAGAGAGAGGTGTACCCACACGTACCCGATTCCTAGCAAGGATAAGAAAGAAGCGTATGGGACAGAGGAGGGGTACTCGGGGGCTAGGGGTGGGGGTGGCACGGCGACATGATTGGCACGAAGAGGCCGCCCAATGGAAATCTGCGCCCCCGGAGCCGGGCCGATCGACTGGCAAGCTGGTGGGTGGGGCCGGAGGGAGACCTGTGGGCGGAGAGCGGGTGGGCGTAACCACTAGGAGGGAAGGGGCGGGGCAAGGGAGGGCATATATACGGCCGCGGGCCGTGCTCGGCCGCTACAAGAAGGCTTCTAGCAGCTGCAGCGGAAGGGTTCGCTCTCTGTCCTCTCCGGGTTGTGAGGAGAGCAACCCATCCCTTTTTCCGATCGCCCTTTCAGGGGGAGTGGGGTTTCGGTACTTGAACCCCCTCCATTCTTTCCTCATCTCACCCACCCCCCCGTCACCCCGGCCGCCGCTCCTGCCCGGACTTTCGCCGGGATTGTTTGCACTATTCACCTCACCTTCCCCAACTCACCCCGGGTGAGTATCGCTTTTCTCTCCTTTCTCTCTCCTCGGCGCCTCCGTCCGTCGAGGGTGGTGGTGGTGGTAGTGGTGATGGACGTGGGGGAGCCGCTCCCACTGGTCCGGCCATCTCCGGCTCTGAGGGGAAAGCAGGCGGCGGCGGAGGCGGCAGGAGAAGCAGTGACTTGGCAAAGGCCGGTGGGCGACGGTGTTGGGGGCGGGGGGGGGAGAGGAAAGGAGAGGCCTCTGCGCGTGTGGGAGGGGGGGTGTTGTGTGGGGAGCAATTTACTGCGGCCCTCATCCTGGCAGCGCGGGTTTGAGGCGTGTGTGTGTGTGGGGGGGGGGCTCCAAACGGCCCCACAGACCAGGCTCGATGGGGCATAAGCAGGGCTGGGCGTGGAGAGTGTGTGTATGTATGTATGTGGAGGGGGGGGGAGCTTTTGTGCCTGGCCCCACTGAAGGGGAGGGAAGGAATTGGGGGCGGGGGCGGCGAAAGGCTGGGGGCGCAGCTGCGACGGTGGGTAGGTGGGGTGGTTGTGGGGGGGCGGCGGTGAAAAGAGAAGGATGGCATTGCCCCACAGAGGCACCGGGGCGGGGACGTCTGTGGAGAATTGGGAGTGGGGGTGGAGGGGTGGGCGACGAGGCGAGTGACCCGCCGAGGAAGGCTCTCTCTCTCTCTCTCTCTCTCTCTCTCTGGAAGGGAGGGACGGACGGACGGACGCGAGCCAGGAAGGGAGGGTGTCGGCAGGAGGTTTGACAGGGGCAGCTCTGGCTGAGGGTGTTGACACAGCCCTGCAGAGGGAGGAGGAGGAGGAAGAAGAGGGAGGGGAGGGGAGGCGGAGACCGCTGGCAGGCGCAGCCCCTCTGAGGCGGGCGGCGGCGGGGGGGAGGGGTGCGCGAGGGCGGAGGGGGGCGGGGCCAGTGTTGTTGGCACTAGACCGCCTCGCGCGGCAGGCTGGAGGGGCTCGCGGGGGAGGGGGGGCTTTCTGCCGCTTGGCACAGCTCTCTCTCTCACTCTCTCTCCCCCCCCCCACCATCTGGGGAGCAGAAAGGCTTGTGTGGGGATGGGAAGCTGGCAGAGCCCCGCCCCTGCCTGCCTGCCTGCCTGGCTGGCTGGCCGAGGAGGAGGAGGCCGAAGTGTTTGGGACTGCCCCCTAGAAGGTTGGCAGAGGTTGGGAAGGGAGCGAGTGGGAGGGGGGGAGAAGGTGGTGGAGGAGGAGGAGGCGCAGCTTGTCTAAAGAGCGGGGGGGGAGTGCAGATGGAGGGGGAGGAGTTGTCACGGCCCCACCGAGAGGCGAGGCGTCCCTGGGGGGGGGATGGGCAGGTGGCTCTCCCCCCCCCCCTTTTTTTTTTTTCCCTTTAAAGGCCGCTGCTAGTCCGTGCGAAGGTGGGCCGGGGCTGCTGCGAGGCCAGTTTGGTGTTCAGGAGGAGGGGAGGTATAGACTCTTGAGGGAGAAGAGCAGGTAGGGGAGCTTGAGGATTGGGAGCTAGTTTCCACGGAAGAGGTTTTACTAATAAGGGGACAGCAGAAAGGGTGCTTTGCCTTTACACACCTTATTGGAGCAAGTTGAAGCCCGTGCCCCTAGGAAAAAGGAAAGTAAGGGTGAAGGACGCTGGAAGTGGGACACTAGAGAATTGGGCCTGCTTGACTTGATCAGGAGAGAGAGGGGAGAACTCGGCCAGTCATTGGCCCCCTTAATAGAAAGCACTTTCTCCCTAGCTGCTGCTGGAGCTCAAAAAGCTGTGAGCAGAAATCTAATGAGACCCAACTGCCTGGTTATGTAACCCATGAAATCTGCTGAAGATTTCTTGTTTTCTTCTTATAATTCTCTCTATTTCGGGCTCCACCACTGCTGTGATTCACGCAATTAACAGCTTTAACTAATTTTAAAGAGGCTTTGGGATGGATAGAAAATGTTTGCAATGTTTTGGGTTATTTTGTTAATTTGTGGGCTCCTTGAAAGAAAATATATATTACCTGCACTGCAGGGGAGGTTAAACAGAGGGCTTTATTAATCATTTTAAATGTCCTGTTCTACTCCCCCAGCCAGATCCCCTGTACCTTATGTGTTCCATTTGTAAATATCATCTGTTTGCCCTTGATCTTTCCTTATCCCCACCCAGTGCTGATCCAGCAGTCGTTTAAAGGTCGCTTATCGTACAGCTGGTGGTTTTCTTATCGTTTAAAGAGGGCAAAAAGAAAGGGAAATGATTTCAGAAGCCAAGTTAAGCACTGAAAACCAACCATTTGGGGCAAGGAGATAACATCCAGTTATTTTGAATGTGTCCTTGCTTTCCAGATTGTAAACTTGACTAGATTTTAAAACCACTGTTGCAATGCGGTGCAGTTAACAAACAAAAACAAACCATCAACAGAGAAGGAAATACAAATTTGTATTAATTTCTATATTTAGAACCTAGTTGGAACAGTTTTTTTCCTATGTAGTGATGTAATTTCTATTTCGTGTTTTATTCGATCTACAAAGGAATTAATTTTTTTGGTTTGAATAAACTCAAAATCTTTCATATACTGTGAAAGGTTTACATTTGCATTCTGGAAATAAATATATTATTTAGAAATTGGCTTGAATTTGTAATTTTGGAAAGTGTTTAAGCAGTTATAATGTTTTTTTTGAACATATGCATATCTTGATAATAGTTCTGAAATTTGGCACGTATTTCAAAACTCCCAATTTTCTCTCCAGTTGTAGCTATTATTGTATTTGTTACATTTGTCTTTGTGGTGAAATAGATTTGGAATTCTGCCAATATTGAAAACAATACATTGCACTTAAATCTAAATGGTTTTTAATTTAAATGTGTTGCAAAGAATACAATTGGGTTATTAAATCACTAAAATTGAAGTTTGATAACTGAACCTTGACAGATTCCAGAATTCATCAGGAGGCCTAATAAAGGCCTAAGTAGGCATTTTGAAATTTGTTTTGTGCCGTTGGAGCTACTCTTGCTGATACCTGAATTTCAACTGATCTTTTACTGCTCAGATTATTTTCTAAATACATACTTGGGAGTTTTAAGTGCCCTGTCTCATACCTGTAAATCTATTATTGCTATATT
Source organism: Phrynocephalus guinanensis (assembly GCA_037367245.1). Classification (NCBI taxonomy): domain Eukaryota; kingdom Metazoa; phylum Chordata; class Lepidosauria; order Squamata; family Agamidae; genus Phrynocephalus; species Phrynocephalus guinanensis. Next base: position 115,231,677 of record CM074734.1, on the reverse strand, counting down.
TCTTTCCATGAAGCTGTTGTATTTGTGCTTGCTATATTTAATGTGGTCAGCTTTTAAGTGGCATTTGTAATGCCAGTGTGTGTGTTGCAAATATCTGTCTGCAACAGAGAGAATGTAACCTATTTTAATTGAAGTGTGAAGCTAAAATAATAGGCCTAAGTCAACTTGATATTGCACTTTCCTTATCTGGATCTTTGCTTTTGTTTTTCTTAAAGGAACAACACTACTCAAGGTGAAGAATAATAGTCTGCTAGAATCAGCACTTTGAGCAAAATTCGCTTTCCTCTGGTATTTTGAACATTTCCCCCCGTTCTTTGTGGTTTGAAAACGGAGACTTTGTAATTCTGTGCCGTAGCAGCTATGCAGCTTGAAATACAAGTAGCACTCAATTTTATTATTTCATATTTGTACAATAAGCTTCCCAGACGACGTGTGAACATTTTTGGAGAAGAACTTGAAAGACTCCTTAAGAAGAAATATGAAGGGCATTGGTATCCAGAAAAGCCATACAAAGGATCAGGGTTTAGATGTATACATGTAGGAGAGAAAGTGGACCCAGTTATTGAACAAGCATCCAAAGAGAGTGGTTTGGACATTGATGATGTGCGTGGCAATCTGCCTCAGGATCTTAGTGTCTGGATTGACCCATTTGAGGTTTCATACCAAATTGGTGAAAAGGGACCAGTGAAAGTGCTTTATGTGGATGATTCCAATGAAAATGGATGTGAATTGGATAAGGAAATCAAAAATAGCTTTAATCCAGAGGCCCAGGTGTTCATGCCAATAAGTGACCCGGTATCTTCTGTCTCAAGTTCTCCTTCACCTCCCTTTGGTCACTCTGCAACTGTGAGCCCAACCTTCATGCCACGGTCCACTCAGCCGTTAACGTTCACCACTGCCACATTTGCTGCCACCAAGTTTGGCTCAACCAAAATGAAGAACAGCAGCCGTACCAATAAAGTTGCCCGCACTTCTCCCACTAACCTTGGTTTGAATGTCAATGATCTGCTGAAACAGAAGGCTCTTTCCTCTTCCATGCACTCTCTCTACGGTCTTGGCCTCGGTAGCCAGCAAATTCCTCAACAGCAGCAGGCACCCCAACAGCAGCCGAAGACGTCTGCCCTTTCTCCTAACGCAAAAGAGTTCATCTTCCCTAATGTACAGGGCCAAGGCAGTACAAGCAGTTTGTTCCCTGGTGACAGTCCCCTTAACCTTAGTCCTCTCCAGTACGGTAATGCCTTTGATATGTTTGCAGCCTATGGAGGTCTAAATGAGAAGTCTTTTGTGGATGGCTTGAATTTCAGTTTAAATAGCATGCAGTACTCTAACCAGCAATTCCAGCCTGTTATGGCTAACTAAAAAGATAAAATAAAATAAAAATTGCAAATCATATTGTACAAGTTGAAATGCACGTACCCAAGGGTGTATCTTTTTCACTCTTGAGTTTTTAAAAAAGCTTGTAGTATGAATATGTTCAAGCTTGGTTAGATAAGGACAACATGCATCTTTTTTTTTCATTTGCCAACCAAGCACAAAGTTATTTTTTACTGACTGTACATTAAATATACTCAAGATATGGCCTCTTACAGTATTTAAGGTATAGCAAGGACATGGCTGATTTTTTTATATATATAAAATTGGCACTAATACGTGGGTTTCTTGGTCTTTTCTAATTGTATAATTTAATTTAGTACGAAGTTTGTAAAATATCAGAGTATATATTGTTTCTACAACATGGTATTGCATTTTTATCTTTTTACTACAGTGATCTGTGACAACTGCAGCAGTTTCATGTTGTATTTTTTTTACTGAAATTATAAAATCCATCTTAAAAAACATCAGTTCTAAAAAGTGTACAAAATATTCCTTAAGCAGTGGAATTCAAATTGTATGGAATACTTTTCCAAGAAAGAAACATAAATTGTATTTTCTGTTAAAAAGTTTAAAGATTTTTTGCTATATATTATGAAAGAAAATGTAATCGTAAATATTAATTTTGTACCTACATTGTGCAATACTTGAAAAAGGTATAAAAGTATTTTGAGTCAGTGTCTTATGTTAAAGAGAGGGACTGAAATAGTTTATATTAAGTTTGTATTAAAATTCTTTAAAATTCACTGGTTGTTGTGGTCTTATTTTAATGGCTAGACAGCAGTCTTGTAGAGAGAGAGAATACATGTATGGAGCAACTGGTCATGTACAGCAATATGTTGGCTTGATAGATCGTGAGAATATGGTTTTGCTTAAAATAATTACCAAGCCAGCTCAGTATTTAAACATTTGCTTGGTTGGTCCTAGTGGGCAGAGAATTGTGTACAGTGTAAGGGCATGGAATTTCATACAGGTGCTTGAGTGGACTGCTGGAGAAGGTAGGCTTGTTGTGGTTCTCCTGTATGCCTGGAATAGAAAGTAAATGAGGAGGAGGGAAGCCTCTGTTCTTCATCCAGCAGTGGGTTGTAAGAAAAAAAACGAATTCTTCATTCTCCTGTGCTATCCCCTGGCGCCCTAGCAATCTTTTTGCAAGCCAGGAAACTTCGGCTTACTAATCAGGTTCAAAAAGCATGATGCTCTATTATATTTGTTTTGCTTGAACAAGCCTTATCATTTGGACACTGGACACTTGGTTAATTAGCTGTGACTAGCTGCAGGAACTTGGAGTATCCCTCTGCAAACACCAACAGGATTTTGGCTTTAGTGTGTAACATCTGAGACAAAGAGCATTCGTTGTGTGGTTCTGCTGCAAATGTGTAAACTTGAGAATATAATGAGGCTAGATGACACCCACCCACAAAACTTTCTGTAGCTGAGCAGTGGGTATTTCTGCAAGCCAATTTAAAGAACAAGGAGCATGAAACAAAATTGCTGTAGGTTTTCCATATCCTCCAGATAATTTGAGTGATGTTTTGTGCCTCAGTGTTTTTACACATCATACAACAGGGTCAAATTTGTTCTAAAGGCACCATTGGGATAAAAAGACACTGAATCATCATTATGCAGGCCTCAAGCTGGGATCAGGTGGGTGTTCACCAAGTTCTTGGAATAGAATCAAGCCGGCTGCTTAGCATCTTTAGTAAGCTTTGTTTTAGAGAGGCTGGCATAAAGTTGTGAAGAACTGGGACAGCAGACATATAGATCAGACAAAAGTGGAACAGTAGACAGATCCTAGCATCATATTTTATCTATGCATGCAGCAATTCAGTGTCTATAATAATGGATTGAAAAGTTTTTGTTTCTTGGTTGCTGCCTATTAGGCTAGTAAATGAACTAGAAACTCTATTGGATATACTAAGGAACTATTTTAAGCAGCAGTTGAAGATAACCTTTGAATGAGTTGAATCATTGGCCTCTATTCCAGTGTTGCTCACATTGCTAGTAGTTGTTGGTCAAGCCTCCAGTCCAATTACTAGAGAAATAATTTAATTGGATCGAACACTTAAGTTATCACATATCCCATTTGTTTCTTGATTGCAGCAGGGAGATTTAATTAATTAATTAGTGTTTATGTTGAAATCAGAAAAGTGAAGCAATCAGGACAAATGTTGGATGGGAAATGATACATTCATTGAATAATGCAGTTTTTGTTTTGTTGAAGTTATATCCTTGGAATTAAGTTCATGCTTCTTTCAATTGGCTGGGTAACAAAAATAACTATCATGCCACAGACTTCTTTGGATCACATGTTCATTGGATAATACAGTATGTTCATATGGCAGGAAGACATACTTACGTGTACAAGCTGAGTTGACTTAAAGTTGAATCAGATTGCATCCAGTATAGAAAGTAATATAAAGGTTTGCCCTGGTCTCTCTTTGAATATTCCCTCTTATTTCTTAGAGTATCTGTCACCATATTCTATTATTTCTAGTAAGTTGTTGGAAGAAAACCTTTGGTTTAGGACAATGAATTTTGATCATTTCCATATTTACCTTATGATCAAAAGGAATATGTATTCTATGCTTGCACTAGCTGGAAGTGGGCAGTTTGATTCCCTGCTGTAGAGCCAGCCTGTGTCGCCTTGGGCAAATTGCGGAGTCCCAGAGTGCCCACAGAAGAAGGGAATGGTAAAGCATTTCTGAGTTCTCTAAACCCAGAAACCCCTGAAAAGGATTGTCACAAGTTAGAATTACTATACAGCAGGCCTGCCCAACAGATACACCGCAGGCTACTGGTAGCCCGCAAAGGGTTCAAAAGTAGCCCGCCGGCCATCAATAAAAAAGTGAGTGGACAAGTTCTCCACCCCTCCTTCCCCCATCCTAAGGACTACCACTGCCCCAGCTAAGTTCCGGGTCTGCCAGCCCACTGTCTCAGCCGAGCGGGACAGTTCAAGGGCCATGGTGCATTGAAATCTGTTCCCTCCAGAACAGATTAATTGGTTTTCAATGCATTCCTATGGGAAACTGCTGCTGTACTTACAAAAGTTTTTACTTATGAGCATGTGCTCGGAACGGATAAAATTCGTAAGTAGAGGTTTTAGTGTAGTAGCCCTCAGGCACTTTGGGCCAGAAATACTAGACCTTGGTGTGTTCAAAGTTGAACAGCCCTGCTATACAGTATATATGCACTTTGAATCTTGTCCAGACTAGCCATCAAGTTGCCTTCCAATGTTTGCATCTGACACTCGCCATGTAATTCTGTTGTTTTGCACTGTATTATAAAATTACAGTAATGAGGGATAATATACAGTCCAGTAGAATTAAAACATGTTCAAGTATTGAGAACAGGGAATTGAGGAACATCTTACAGCATTATAAGGCAACATTACGTTAAAGCTACAAGAGAACGTGAGCACTTAAAAGGAGAGTCAAGTTCCATGCAAAGTTTGAGACATAATGTCAATGTAATCACACAAGGTTATAAGTACAGCAGAAAGTCTATGTGATCCTATAGATTCATATAAAAGACACGTAATAGTCCATCATTCAGGGAAAGCTTGCTTGAAGAGAAAGGTCTCCTTACCAGAGTGAAATAAGAATCAACCAATTAATGCACTATTAAAAAACTAAAGCTCTGCACAAGGGGTCTTTTGAAACACTCCCATTTATTTGAAGGAAGAAAAATTGGGACAATTCTCCAGCAGTTCTGATAGCACTTTTCAAATACTGTACTTGAAAGGCAGTCATACAGAGGAGGGTCAGAATCTAATCATCTTAGAGTGCAGAGCACATAGTAATAGGTTCAGTTTAAAGGGAGTCTGATTTAGTCAGAGTATCAGAAAAAAAACTTCATAACTGTTAGAACAGTAAGACAGTGGAACCAATTACTTCGAGATGGTGAGGCATTCAAGACAAACATGAGGCATTCAAGACAAAATTGGAGAACCATTTGATCTGCTTTGACATAGGTTCCTGTCTTGAGCAGAGGTTTAGAGTCTTAGTCCTTTATAGGCCCCTTCCAATTGCATTGTTCTATGATTCTTTGAGAAGCTCAGCACTTTCATTATTCATCAGGGTTTCACCACTTGCCTGTGTGCTCAGCTGTTTTGATTATTTATGAGCGTAATGTAACAAATTTAAGGTAGCTGGGGGGCTGCATTTTTGTTTTGTTTCTCATTGTCTCATCACCTAAACAACTTCCCAGACTACTCACAATTCCTCTTCTGAAAAAACGCTGTGGAAAGTGTTATTTTACAACAGCTTCACCGTAGCTATAATTCCAATGTGAGAAGTTTCATGGGGACAGGGCTTGGTTGCCACAGAGATGATGAATATACAGTGAAAAGTGGGACATGCACATACACTCTTGATCCTCATAAGGAGGAAAAAGCACAGGAATTCTAGCCATCACCTGCAATAATTATCTGAAATTGTTCCTCTCAAATTTGTTTAGAAGGAAATTTCTTGTCCATCTCTGACTAAGAATGGTCAAAATTCTGATGAGTTAATTTTTCATTGCAGCACATCAACACTACAATAAACAGGCGAAACATTTTTTATCTTCAGATTTTTGTCTGCAGTGGACTACAGCATGGACAACTATTTACCCGTTTGGTGGTCTTGTAAATACTGTTCATTCACACTGTACAAATATAGCAAATTGTTACTTCTTTGAGCCACTCCTTTAGAGGTTATTGATGATTTCCAGCAAAGGCATTCTAAATACCATCACACTACAAATCCTGGCATTTCGTATTATGATTCCATTGCACTTAAAATAGTGTCATGCTGTTGTAGCATGCTGATTCACTCAGAGAGAACATAAATTCTGCTTGTTTCACCTTGATTGGTAATGTTTTCAGGAATCCCTGGGAAACGTGTGTCAGAATGTGTTCTACAAACTAGATAACACTAGCTTTGGGAGCAGTGAAAACAGTTTAATTCAAACAATGTACAATAAAATTGCACAGCCTAGAAAACTCCATGGACATGGATGGGGTCATGAAGAGTCAGTCACGACTGTAACAACACAGCACACACCTGTTACTGAACTACAATGCCACAATGACTACAATCCTGCGTGTCATCCCTGTGACCTCCTCTGTGACCTCGCCATGTCTCAGCCCTGGTGGCTTATAAACATTGGCCTTTGTGAGTATGGTGTCAGAACAGGGAATAAAACATGTATGATCTGGCCTTAGCACCAGTTTACTGGTGGTACTGCACTTATGTTCAGTGCATGGTCCATATTCTGCTACAGCTGTATCATCTAAGAGCCATGATGCAGCCTGGTGAAGGCATATATAGAGATTATTATTGATAAAACCTTGAAACCTCCGGTTGTGATTTGGGAATATAAACAAGATTTCCAGTGGGGTTCCCTTCCAGTGAGCACAGCCACATGGCCATGACTGTTATGCTGCATGCACACAACTGTAGAAGGCAGTTGAATGAGGAACAGAGATCCAGAGATACTCCCTACACTTTCAGCAGGCCACATAATGCCTTTTTGGTAGTACAACTATAGCATAGCATGGGCCTGTGCACCAGTATGGCAACTATGGGTGACTGGTGTTAGGTCCAACATGTAGTGTATATTAAAGATTCACAGGCTGGTTAGTTAATACAATTAGGGCCAATCATGTGTGGTTCTCAAACATTAGAGGCAAGGAGCAGCACCACTTGTATAAAAAATACCTCTCCGAGGGAAAAGCTTAAACTGCTTTCCTGCTCTCATGCAGAATCATTTGTTAGAATAATACTGACTAGTAAAAGCACAGTCTTGTGGTGTCTTAAATGTGGACATACTTTATTTGGCAGAAGCTTTAAAGGAATGAAGCTGGCTTCTCTGGAAATTTCTATAATGTAACATAAATAGCTAGTGTACAAATGGAGGGAGGGGAGATCACTAGAGAATAAATGTACTGCTTGATCAAATGTATCAGTATCACATTAGGGTGGCGATCTGGAAGCCCGTTTATCTGACAGCAAACTCACACCATCAGGATTTTGTTGTCTATTGTCCAGGTTCTCTCTCATAAATGTTATGCAACCATTTGCCTATCCAAATGAGTGCCGGATCCATGCCCTGTGACTGAGCCTGGGCTAGCAGGTCTCATTTTTGCAATTCCATTTTTATATGCTTTAGGAGGGCAGGTAACCTAAGTCAACCCACGTTTATATGTTTTTAAAAGGGGTGGGTGAGCAACATTTCCCTAGATGTCTTGAGTAGATGACAAAGCGGGTCTTACCATTAGGCAGACTGAGGCGGGAGGTGCTGGAACAAGCTGTGGCGGCAACCCTCTGTTGCCCTTTCTTGGCACGCCCTGGTTCCCACAACAGCCTGCTGCCCTTGGGTGTGATGACACTGCTCCCTTGCCAATATTCAGCTAGGTGTCCAGTCAGCTTCTCCTTGTGGGATGGGGAAGAGGGTGATGTCATGTCTTTTGACCCATATGGAAGACGATCTTGGGTTAGCCTTGGTTTAGGGCTGGAGTGGGCAAGGCATACAGCCCGTGAGCTGCATGTAGCCCCAGAGTCATTTTTTACACCCGCACCCACCTTTGCAAATGCTCTAGGATACCCTAACCCTCCACTCAGTTTTAAAAATATTGTCAGTGGCTGGGGTGGGTGGGTAGGATCACTTGTTGCTCAGAAAGTCGTCTTATGGTTTCCAGAAAGTATAGGACCCGGAAACCCTCACGTCCCACATGATAGCCTCTTTTACAGAGTTAAGGTCATCACAATATGCAAATTAGTCTATGTGGCCTCTAGTTCCTTCCCTTTAGGAGTACAGCCTTTATTCTGCTGGCAAATTTGACAAATGACCCTCCTTCACAAGGAATCTGGTCTGGGAAACTAGTGTTTTTTTATGTGAGGTAATTTTAAAAAGCTTTTTGTTTACACACATACACACACATATACACACACACATCTGATTTACTGTTGGGGATGTTTTTCTTGGGCAAATTGTTTATTTTGCCAATTTGTTGTACACTGCTCAGAATTCCTGAGGGAAAGTCAGGCGATCAACAAGTATATATATTTATATATGTTTATATATGTTTATATTGTAATAATGCTGGAGGAAAAATGTGTGTGTGTGTGTGTGTGTGTGTGTGTATATATATATATATATATATATATATATATATATATATATATATATATATATATATATATATATATATAAACACACACACACACACACAGAGTATATATATTGAAGAGGTAATAGTAAAGGGGAGCTAGGGAAGTCTGAGGGTTTCTCCAAAGGACAAGCAACAATAGCTGATAACTCATGGTCAAGAGCAGCCATTCACAGTGAGGGACATATAGGGATCCTTAACATATTTGAATATTTCCAAACACTGGAAATATTCACACGCCGCCTTATAAGGTTCATTCTGTGACCTATACAATCCTAATTTGGCCTGGATTTCTTTCATATGGTGTTTATGGTCATGGCAAAAAAAAAAAAAAAGGAGATTGGTTGGCAGATCTAGAGCAATGGTTAGTTCTGAAACTCAAGTCCTCAGGCATTCTTGGATTGCAACTCGCAGAAGCCTCCACCGCTAGCTGTGCTGGTCTGGATTTCTGGGAGTTGTAGTCCTACCTAGAACATATGGGTTTCCCAAGGTTGGAAACCCCTGGTCTAGAACTTCAGTTAGGCAGATAGGTGGTGTCTCTTAATATCTCAACATGGCAGTTTCGTGCTGGTCTATGTACAGCTGGGCATGAACCACTGCATTGGTTTGGTGATCCGTGCTGGTTTGTCCATTGGTCCAACAGAAGTTTCCACCACTCTGAGCCTCTTATCTTCTGGCAGATGCCCACTCAGAGAGAGCAGCCTGGATTCCCTGCTGTGCCTCCTTCTAGCACTGCTTCTGAGTGGGCTCTTGCTGGAGGGGGTGGAGCCTCTGTTGGACTGATGGGTGAACTGGCATGAAATGCTGAGCCATTGGCTTGTGCCCAGCTGTGGGTTCCGAAAAAATCAGTCAAATGCTTCTCCTCCGAGTTCTCATTCGATCAATGTGATGACACAGGCTAAGCCCAGATCCTTTTGGCACATTACATTCCCTATGCAGTTACTTACTGATCCAAACTCTTCCTATGAAAGCAGGGTCACAGGCCAAGAACAAGCAGGGTCACAGGCCAAGAACAAGAGAGTAAATTGCTCACTTCAATGTTTGTGTCATCAATAAAGGCTCTCTCATGCACATGCAGACTCAAGCAAGCTAACATGGACATGTAACCCATCTGGCTGTACATTTTCTCCTAAGTCTACACAAGCAAACTACTTCACTCAACCACACTTTTCTATGCCTTGTCCGTACCCAGTTAGACAAATCTGATGTTCAAATTGGTAAGCTACCAAGGAGTAAAAAAAACTACGTGATTTCTAGTCTAGAAATAGGTAAACAGTTTTGCATTAAAATCTGTTTTTGGTGAGTCTCCCCCCCTAAATTTCTTCATAAATTCATTGGGGGGGGGACTTGAAATTTCATGAGAGGCTTTTGTGTGCTTAGCTCTTTAAAACGTGGTTTGAGTCTGTGTGCCTAGGTGCAACTACATAGCATGGAAAAATACCATTTGATCTACTACTATGTCTTCACAGTTTATCAAACTGGGTTTCTGGGACTGAAATCATTGTAATTGTTGAGAGGACAATTTTCAGGAACTAGGAATTGCAGAGGCAGTGGGTTTGGTTTGCACGGAGTTTCAACAGGAGAAGCTGACTTTAGGTGCTAACAAGGTACTAATTGGCAATTCACACCTTTCTCTCCCATTGTTTTCCAGAGTGCTCTAGTAAAAGTCTGTTCCTGTGCTGGGTTGAAATCATTTTTTTTTTTGGTTAAACAAACTCTCTGGAGACTAGAGGGTTTCTGTTGAGGGGAACTGTCTGGCATCCCTGCAATCACCTGTTTACTTTGAATCACACCAGGCAGAAAACAGGTGTAAAGGACCCCACTTAAAGGGGATGGTTCTGTAGTGGGCTTCCTCTTGTGGAGCTTTCTTTTTCTTTTAAGTAACCCCCTGGTTTTAATCTGAAGCCCACGGTGCCCAGTCTGATGTAAAGTATGGGGCAAATGGTTGATGTAGTCACCTCCTATGTGTTCGCTCTGGGTTCGAATCGCTGACACCTTCTTTTGGCAGGTTTCTCATTCCTAACAGCTGCCCAGAAGGCATGGCTCTCTTCATATCAGATTTATTTGCATTTGTTGAACTTGAAAGTACTGGAAAAAAAGCTTTTAGAAAATGGAACGTGGGAAGAGAGAAGCGGGGGACTGGCTATGCCTGCAGTTCTCTCTCTTCTTCAATTTAAAAACGGTTTTCCCTTCATTTTGCTGCTTTTCCCTCACTGCTCCTTGCAGGCACCAGCTTCCTACGTGTAGTGCTACAAGGATTCACTTCCACAAGCTCAGCTTTCATATTTACAGAGATTTCTCGAGCTGCGAAGACAGGCCAGGAGGAAACATCTGCCGACTGCTTGAGATGGCCCTCAGAAGCCATAGGTAGAACCCAGGTGCTGCCAAAGGACTGCCTCAGTTCCTATAATCTCTGGACAGCTGTAGAATAAAAGAAATCTGGCCATTTTTAGGGCTCATTCCAGTGTACCAGCCTCCTTTGTACTCCTCTGATCATGAAGAAAGTGGTAAATGTCATGGAATTTGCATCCAAAAGTTCAGCTTTAATTTTAGGGGTAAATGAGATGCAGAGATGATACCTCCAGTGCTGAGATAACAGATCCCCTGATCCACTTGCTCTATCTCACTGTTTTTTCCTTCTTTTTTTTACTGGAATGTCAAAGTGCTACATCATATTTTTGAAGGCAAGCAGATTGGCACTAGGATAACATATGATATATTTCAAGCAAACCACAGGCTGCAAGGGGAAGTACCAGCAGAGCTCCATCTATTTGTAACTCGTCCACCCACTCCATGCTTAGGGGGCTGGGAAATGAAAATATAAGGACTTTTCTGCTGGGGTTTTTCATTTGCAGCTTTTATTTTATTTCATGCCTGCAAGCTTAATTAAAAATGTCTGACCGGGAATTGTGACTGCTGAAGCCCCTAGCTTCCTATACATTTCTCTGAGATTTGATAAACGCCTCCCTGTAAGTCTGGGACATATCATGACTCAGGAGTGAGCAAAACAAAACAATAGCATTGGGAAGGCATGGATGTCTCCCCTCTGTCGCTGCTCTTGCACGGTCAAGCTTCACGTCGTGTGGATGAGGACAAAAAATACCAGAAACGATCAGTGCAGAACAAGGTACTTTCACAGGAGTAGATGTTGAAGTTGTACAACCTTGTTCAGAAGTTTTGGATTAGTTATGCACTAAAGGAACTATTAGAAAGCTGACTTGGGAATTGCCCCCTGGTTCCTTGGGGGACAACCCAGTGCCCAACCAGCCGATGTACCCTCTGTTTACACACCACATGCAGTCCCAATTGCTTTTAGAACTCTGAACCATCCCAATAACGTTTGCATAAGAAATACCTTAGAGTTTATACGTCTAAAGTTTGAAATAGATGAAGCAAAACTGTCTAGTTCAGCACTCTCTTTTTCTTTTTCTTCTTTCTTTTTGGTCATCATCAGCAAGTTGATTTAAATTGAATGAACAATGCTGGCTGCATTCCTCTGCCGAGCAGCATTTAAAAAAAAAAAAAGGAAGTTTTGCTAAACCGTAAAATTCTGCTGAAGGGATTGTTCCAGAAAAGTGTAGTGGCCGAATGCAGTCACACACAGACTGTTCCCGTGGCTTTTTGTTCTGCTCGCTTTATTTCAGAGGAGGAAGCCATGGAGGAGGAGGAGGGGAAAACATTTAGGAGTCAGGAGGATCACTTCGGTCCTCTGGGTATTCTCAGTCATTTACCTCACAGACAAAATATGATCAGTGTGTGGAGCGGAGAACAGATGTAAAATATTTTTAGAAAAATCTTGGCCGGACAACAATATGGAACCTTTCGTCCTGGCTCCCTCCCCTTGTTTTTACTTTCAGATTTGACCAAACAGACTCTGTTTGGATTGGACTAGATTTGCTGACTTGGAACATCAAGGCTCGTTGGAGTGATTTGAGGCTGACCTCATTCTTGACATGCAAGCCCCTTCCCTTGGAATGGAAAAACAAGCCCTTCCTTTTTAGCTTCAAGTTCACACAGTTAAAGGGGGTTTAATCGCAAGACCTTCTCAAACTCGTCGTCGGGATATCATGTTGCTTTGCTAGTCCAGCACTTGCCGGGCACTAAAAAGGCTATCTAGAGAACCTATATGTCACGCAGTGGATTTGTGGGGAATATATGGCAATAGTTAACGTGAGGCCAAGGGTAGGGAGAGTGGGACATTTTTCACAGAGCCTTTCAGAGCATTACATTCTTTATGAATGATCCTGCAATGTGGTTCTGACTGGAGGCCCTCTTCATATGTTACGCATGGAATGTAAAGATGGACACACGGAGAGAATCATAGCATTCTTCTTTGCTGTTTTCAACATTGCATTAAACTATAGGGCAGGTTGCCCAGATGACAGGTGGAGACGCTGCTGAAAAGAAGAGGGCCGGACTTATTGGCCTGAGGATTGTTGCCAGAATGGGCAACCTGGAACAAAGGCATGATGGCGACCCCCCCACACACACACACGTGGGAAGCAGGGGTGGTCCAAGGGTACAGGAGGGAATGGGGGGGGAGAAATGCCCGGACACAGAAATGGGTGCCAGGAGGGGGCAGCCCCATTGCCACACAGCTCATTACAAAGGGCTGTCCCAGGGGTTTTTAAAAGAGGGTCTGAGGAGGACAAACCCCTCTTTTCCCTCCTGGTCTCTGAAACATTGCATTAAACTATAGGGCAGGTTGCCCAGATGACAGGTGGAGACGCTGCTGAAAACTACTAATTCCTTCAGAGAGAGTTCCCTACAGCTGACATCCTTCTGTTTACAGTGGACCCTCGTATAACAAACAGTTTGTATAACATAAAATCTGTACAACATAAAAAATTCCAGAGATAGGAGAAATTTGCTTAACAGAATCCCCTATGGGGCGAATCTGTACAACATAATGATGGTCGCAATTAGGGATTACTCTGTTTTCAATGCATTCCTGTGGGAAATTTGTATAAAGGAAAATTTGCTTTACATAATTTCATTTGGAACGAATTAATTCCTTAATACAAGGTACCACTGTACTTCCATCACACTCATTTTCTCTGGTAAACTGGTGCCCTTGGGCTTAGGACAAAGAATGTAAGAACTTTGGCTCATGAGCAGAAACCATGCAGGTTGACCCTGCCACCTCTGCTTAAAAACTATGTCTGTCTGGGATAGAGATTGGCAGGAGAGGATGTGAAAATATCCACCTGACCCTCTAAAGCAGCGGTTCCCAACCTTCGGGAACCCTGGTTGGTTCTTGGACTATGACTCCGATAAACCCTGGCCAGCACAGCTGGTGGTGAAGGCTTCTGGGAGTTGTAATCCAAGGACATATGGGTACCCAAGGTTGGGAACCCCTGCTCCAAAAGGCTATTGCCAGTCAGACAGAACCACCCTTTTCCCGCCTTGGGCCTCCAAATGGTTTTAGACTATAAACCCAATCATCCTTGCCAGGATTGCAATGGATGTGGTGTTGGGCATTTTATTCCAACAACCTCTGGAGACCCAAAGGTGGAGTTTCTGCATTTCAGACAATAATAGCGAGAGAGGCAAACTCTCTGACCTTGTCTGAAGTGGCTCGCAAGTGCGAACGCACTGAAGCCATAAAGCAGGCTTGGAGTAGAGTGGCATGATCTCACTGCGCTGCAGCCGTTGATTATCATCTGTGTCAAGAAAATGGCCCTGGCTGTGTGTCTCAAGTAGATGGTCTTTGCTGGTGCATGGGGTCAAATGCTGTTCCCATTCAGGGCTCAGGCTCCAGGGATCGAGGGGGTCTTTTGCTGGAAGAGGAGAGAGCTAGCTTCCAATTGGAGGGGGATATGATTAGGGGGAGACTCCTTCCATGGTGAATATCAGATATCATCTCTTCTGGAAACAACAAACTGCTCTGAGAAAGATCTAGTTTTGGATGAAGGGAGGGAGTGTCACTCTGGCATCTCCATGTCAAAGGCCATTAGGCTTTGGTCGGATGCAGCCGCCTGTTTTCATTATGGTAGTCGGAGAGTGCTAAACTTTCCAGAACAGGTTTTGTTGTTGGAAGGATCATCTGACTTTTTCATGGACCAGGTGGTAGGGTATGTGTGCGAGAGAATAACAATATTGAATTTGTACTAGTATCGTCCTACCTTCCCTGTGCTAGTTCTTTTGGTTGCTCTTATTGTAGGGGACAGAACTGAAATGTGCTATTCAGAGTGCATAATCATCAGTCTATTATCCCCTCTTCTTTGAAGCTGTGAAAAATTCAAATATATAATTCATATTGGGTCCAGATTGAAATGTTAGCAACAGGCTAGGCTGTAGTGGACTCCCTCCCCCTCTTCCTTATGCTGGATCCTCCCCACGCCCACAAGGCTTGACAAAGACTCAGCAGGAGACCCATGATCTGCGGTGTGTGGTAAGGAGGTGGCACCTCCCCTCCAGCCCCCCAGAAACAAGGAAAGGCACTTTATGCGAGCAGAGCTCTTTTATCAACAGAAGGCAGTTCCTGGAGCCAATCCATTATGCATAATTACCATTTTCAGACACATGTTATTATTAACATGATCTAGCATTCATAGCCCAGAACCCAACTCAAGAAATACACTGAAATAAATCTGCAAATGGTGAATGGCTCATAGTTAGAAGGCTGACACAGACATTTGTTCTTGTAGAGATTGTTGTGCAGCTAGTGTGCAAGAGCAAATGCTTAGGCTGACTTCTTAACTACCAGCAATTCCTCCTGCCAAAATTTATGCAGAATATGCAGATTTACCAGACTGTAAAAGAAGGCTAGCAGAATCCTCTTATTATTGACACTTGACAGTGTAAATCCAACAGCATACATTTCAAGAGTGACATTGTCCCTAGTTAAGAGGTTGGTGGTGATCTCTTGTGTCATAGGACCCTGGTATCCACTGGGGATTGGTTTCAGGCCTTCCTGTGGATAATGAAAACAGTGGATAAGAGAAAACGCCCACCCACCCATCTCCAAACTGCTGTTTCCTGACAGTACCTTGCTTTATGACTGCTGTTTTGAGATAGTAGCTTGCTTTATGGCTGCTGTTTGTGACAGTAGCTTGCTTTACATATGCTATTTGTGACAATAGCTTGCTTTACAGCTGTTGTTTGTGACAATAGCTTGCTTTGTGGCTGCTGAATGATTTAATTTTTCCCCCACTGCCAACCGTGGATGACTGAATCAGTGGATAATGAATCAGTGGATACGGGGGTCCTACTGTACTAACTGCTTCCTTAGCTGGTGTAAATGTTCAACTGAACTGCGGGCACAGGTGACACCCTGAACAGTACACCCACCTCCTTTCCCCCAACAAGGAACACACTGGGACACTAGATCTGAATGGATAAAATAAAAACCACAATTTGGTTAGTTACAGCAAAATCAGCCTCAATGCTCCAGGAAGAAGAGATGACAGCATTGGGTGAACCAACTGCTCACCAATGACCTTTCCTTAGCCTGTCTACTGGGAAGTGCCGGGAGGGCAGATGAAGACCAAGAGCCCAGGTGAAAGGCCACTCATGAGACCCTCTGCCATTTATACTGAGAAGCTGAGGCAGCCTTCCTGACCTGCGCTCACTTGCTGTCAACCTCGATTCTGAGAATTCCCAAAGGACGCTAGGTTTTGGCTTAGGAACGTGAGTGCTCCTAGCCCACCAGCCTGGATACTTTCTTAGGTACAAACCCACCCAGAAAACCAACAACCAACGACATTGTGACAAACTGAGAAATATGCACAATTAGTCACCCCCAACTATCTCCACTTACCCTTATGGCATCCCTGCTGTTACAACTGGAACTACATGGTGGGGGAATGGTTGGGGGGGGGGACAATGTTTTCAGGCAGATTGGTTGCAGGGAGAATTGCTCAGCAATGCCACCAATTCCTTGGGTTGATGTCTTTAAACAGATTTGTGACAGCTTACTCTGTTGATGTATTGTATATGCATACGTTCTAGATTAAACAGTAAGCTGGAGAGCATAATATATACTTCTTTGGAGGACCAGAGTGAAAACTCCAGTCTGCCAAAGAGCCCCCTCCCTCCCAGCTAGCCCACTTTCTTCTGATTGGCTGCCTGCATGAAGTGACACCTACTGAGAACCTTGCCCTGGCATAAAGAACATTTAGTGAGCAGCCTCCTCTTTATAAACGCTCATGTAAACATGGCCCCCAGTACACATTGGAGGGTTGCTGTTGTTGCAGCCTCACACCTCTGTCATTTGTGTGGCTTGGAGGACCTTATTTGGGCTGGGGTAATTGACTATTTCTCCAGCACTAACCAATCATGCCTTCCAGCCTTTGAATACAAAGAGTCCTGCCAGTCTACTGAGTTCTCTTTCTGTCTCTTTCCTGGATGGGTGGCCGTTATTTGTTTTCTGTTGATCTCTTTACAATTCTAGGTAAATAAATGTTTTCATTCTTTCTCTGTGAAATATCTGAGAGTGTTTTTCAGACTTTAAGTGCCAGTTAATGAGAAAGCTGCCGACTTTGAAAACTATCAGCTACAAAGTCGGCAGCTCAGCGGTTTGAATCCCGGATGCCACGCAGCGGAGTGAGCTCCCGCTGTTAACCCCAGCTCCTGCCAACCTAGCAGTTCCAAGCACGTCAATGCAAGTAGATAAATAGGTACTACCGCAAAAAGTGGGAAGGTAAAAACTGTGTTTCCCTGCAGCCATGCCGGCGGCCATATGGCCACGGACTTGCACAACACTGGCTCTTCGGCTTGAATACAGAGACGAGCACCGCCCCTAGAGTTGGACACAACTAGCATGCATGTGCAGGGGGGGGACCTTTAACCTTTTAATGGGAAAGAGGTGGGGGGACTCTGGAGAACTTATAGCTATTATCCTCCATGGGTCTCTGGACTTCTACTGTGTAGCAAAAGAGAATTGTATCTGCAATTCAAAACTCTGCAAGCATGAGTTGGGCTGGGGACCCTGGCTTGTGGCCAGTATTTTGGCACTAAAAGAGAGCTCATGAAGCCCAACCTACTGTTCACTCTTGGGGGTCTTACAAACATAATTCATCTTTGATCCATTCAAAATACATCCCTCAAATGAGGGTGGTTTTTTTTTCCCATTGGAAAGTTTCTCCTAATAGTTAGCCAAAACCTTTTACCTTGCTGTTTCTACTGATTTTTAACCCATGGAAGTCATATTTGTGCAATCTGAAGCAAGAGAAAATAGATTTGTTCATCTTTAGATACTGGAAGGGCATTGTCTCCCTCCAGCTTTCTATCTTCCAGGCTAAATGTAGCCATCTCTTCTCACATTACTTTTCAGGGCTTGGGCTACTGAACCAGTACTAGTTTAGTCACTCCCAATTCAGGGCCCAAAGCAATAAAGTAAATAAATAAAAAATGTGCTGCTTATATACTGCCCCCTAGTGTTTAAAGCTCCCTCTGGGTGATTTACAGTTTAAGTAAGCAGAAGACTACACATCCCCCCCCCAACCAGCAGTGAGCTTGTACTCAATTTACTGACCCTGTAAGGATGGAAAGTTGAATCAACCTTGAGCTGGCTACCTGAGCCCAGGATTGAACTCAGATCACAAGCAGAGTCTTTGCTGTAGTACTGCACTCTAATCACTGTACCACGAGGCTCACGAGATACACCTTGCTCTCCATCCGCAGTTTAAAGATTAGGATAGCAGAGCATCTGGCAAGCACCCTAATCAGTTACTGTACTTCCTAGAAGTTTGAACTAGACTTTTTCAAATTAGTGGCCCCTACCTATGATGGACTACAACTCCCACACCCTGTGCTTTAGGTTAAATGGGGATGATGGAGGTTGGTTGGATGGTTTAAAGTTACACCCCATCCATTTAGTGGACAAGCGACATCTCTGGGTAGCTTCCAAAAACAAAACAAAACACACACAACCTTTTTAACTGGAAGTTGAGTCATGGCAACTGGACTTCTTTTATTGAGAGATCTAAACATTTCACTACTCATCCAAGCAGCTTCATCAGTCTGAGGAAAGTTAGTGGTGACTCCTCAAAATTTATAGTTCACCTTGATTTCACATCACCCTGGTCTGAATAGACTCATAAATTGGACAACGGCCTGAATAGTCTTTTTTAGGTGGACAATGACGTAGGGAGCGTGAATCCCACCTATGCAACCTTTCCCAACACCTATCAAATATGGGTCAACTATGACCTTGCTGGTGGAGGTGCGAAGTTCTTCTGATTTATCTGGGGATTGATGAAAGGGCAGCTTGACAAATAGCAGACTGTGTCTGAGTCCCCCACCGCCCTTGAGAGAGGGTGATATTCAGGCCATTGTCCAACTTATGAGCCTATTCAGAACTGGGTGATGTGAAATCAAAGTGAACGATAAATTGGAGGACTCTCTACCAACTTTCCTCAGACTGATGAAACTGCTCGGATGAGTAGCAAAACGTTTCTCTCAAGAAAATAAGTCCAGTTGCCATGACTCAGCTTCCAGATAAGCTCACCTGGATGACTGAGAATCTTCACAGACATACAACCTTTTAAAAAACAATCATATAAAACCAACCACCCCTTTGGTGGACCATGAAGGGTTTGGTTGGGCTGGTGGCCAGAGATGGCTCAAGGCAGGTTTTGGTCTTATTCTTAATATTCATTCTACATTCCTATACCGCATAAACGGGTCCTCACTTTGGGGTGGTCACATGGATTTTGCTGTAAATATCATAAATATCACTTCATAATTTTCTCTTAATTCTCTCACTCTTAAAATCAATACTACTTCTGTTCATCCTGATTATGTACTGCTATTGTCACTCATCTGAACACTTCTTTCCGATTCCATTTAGATGGGAAATGAGGGTAGTGCTGGTAATGATTTTGCAGATGATTAGCATGCTGGGAAATTATTACCTGCATGCCAAAGGTTAATGGCATATGCCAGTCCTTATAAGGATACTTGTGATGCCAAGTCCATAGGATGGTGAAGGGCAGGTGGGCAGATGGGGAGGTGACAAGACAAGTGACTGAGTGAAGGAAAAAAGCACTATCCACTACAGACCTGGAAATCATCACTCCAACCCCTTGTGATAATATGAGATACTTCCTGTTTTTCTTCCAGACTTGTACACAGCTACTGTTGCTGGGGAAGCTCCTGTCTCAGAGCACTCTTAGCAATTAAAATAGGAGCCAGTACAGACACGCTTAGCCCGTGAGTTGCTAAACTCATTATGCTGGCAGTCAAACAGGCAATAAAAAACTGGGCAGGCTTCACTCATTCATTCCTCAGTAATGGCATCACAAAGAAATACAGAGTGGTTTCCTTCTTTTTATCTTCCCATACATATGTAAATCTCAGACTGAGCTTGTGCTCAGATTGTCACAACAACAAGGGGGGGGGGAGTGGCTGTGACACTCCAGGGCCTGTGCATTGTCTTTGTTGTTTGGCAAACAGAGACACGCATACAGATGGGAAAAGGTTGCCAGCACTGAGGGCCAAAATGCTATGAAATACGTGGCCAAAACCAAGTCCAAAACATTTATAAGCCACACCGAAAGGCAAGCAAGAAGGAAGAGGAAGAAAATCTCAATAAGAGCATGGCCCTCCAGATGTCGTTGCTTTGGCTGTGACGTAGGTTTGCTCTAGCCATCATAGCCAATGGTGTGCCATTGAGGGAAGAGGAGGAGGAGGTGAGGGTGGTGGGTGTTGTCGGCCATCAACACCTGGGAAGGTATCTGTTACTTGGGCCCCCTTCATGATCATGGTTGAAGACTGTATGGCACTCCCCCTGAATTGAACTCCACTCCCTAAGAACTCCTGCAAACATAGGCAGTGGCAAGAAGCAATGGATTGTCATTGGTTGGAGAGCCATTTGTACCCCCGTGTCCTTTTTTTGCCTCCCTTTTGTGTGTGCAAGGTAGCTGCCTGTCAGGCAAATATTCTGAGAAATACGACATTCCTGCCAGAAGAAAAGATTTGCCCTTTGAATTTCTGCCTGACACAGAGCTGTTACAAGGAACAGGACTTGGGCCAGTCCTCATGCTGCTTTCATGTGACCACTAAAAACCACAGCAAACTTTGATCTGGATCACCCCCCAGAGT
The DNA here is from genome assembly GCA_037367245.1 of Phrynocephalus guinanensis. Lineage (NCBI taxonomy): Eukaryota > Metazoa > Chordata > Lepidosauria > Squamata > Agamidae > Phrynocephalus > Phrynocephalus guinanensis. The sequence goes on along the minus strand of CM074734.1, from coordinate 115,211,108 downwards.
GGTCACTTGGGCCGTTTATACACGACCCCTAAGCTCCACCGCAAATGGCTGCAAGCTCCAGACTTTAAAAATGTTTACCCACCAGCTCCGGAGTTTGCAGACAATTAAGTGCGACCCCGCCCACTTTAGCGCGACCAAACAGCAGTTTTCTTGTACCTGCTCTTTGATGGTGAAAAATTTTGATGCGGAGACTGCCTGAGCTCTCCTCGCTTCTTTCTGTTGTTTTTCTTTTGCCTCCGCCCCTTAAAGAGGAACCAGGAAGTAAATGGAGGTCGGAGCAACTTCCACCAGCACCGGAGGTAAGCCTTTTATTCTTTTGTCTCTGTCTAAGGCTTTTTTCCCCTCCCCCCCTCACGCAGACAGAACAAAGAAGTGCGGAGCGGGTGGGGACGGAGGAACAGCAACGAACCCTCAAGATCTCTGGTCCGAATTTAAGGGACCAGCGGATCTTAGGGGTCGTGTAAAAAGGCCCTTGGTTGATGTAGCAGATCAGATGTCCCCATGGCCACGTTTTGAAAATCCACAACCCTTCTGATCCCACGACTGAGAACGGCAGCAAAGACAACATAACGGGGGTGAAAAGGTTTTGGTGTGGATTTTCCGTGTTCCCATGGACTCGAATAACGGTTTAAAATCCGCATCGGAACAGCAACAAGGATTTTACCACCTCGAGACCAGGTACTTGTAAAATGTGCTGGGTTGCATTTAAGTGGGCGTGGTCGCACTTTATTTTTTTTAAAAGTCTGCTGCTTGTGGGAAAACAAATTTACGCTCCACATCTGCGAGCACTTTGCAGTGGATTTTAGTGGTTGTGTGAAAGCTGCCTACGCTGCTGTGGTCCATCAGGCCTATCCTTCTGCAAAATACCTATTTTCTACCTGACAAAGACAACTACCGCACTTCTGATTTAAAATGCCTTTTCCTTAAAAACAAGGTGTCTTACAATCAGTGTCTGGTTTTCAAAACATTTTATCTGAGGAACCCCCTCGGCCATGCCCATTTTTGTCCACTGTGGTGCTTTTTCTTGCGACGGCCACTGGGGGTGTTTTTTTTTTACATTTCTTCCTGCATCTCCCTTTTAAGCAATTTGGTTGAATTTGTGGACATACTAAGTCGCTTTTCCCCGCCTTGCCCCCTATTGGCATACCAAGTTTTAAAGTGGTTCAATAAAGTGAGAACTAGAAAGCTGATTGATAGCTACCCACTGAAGTGCGAACAGCTGAACCGCTATAACAACCACCTGATCATGGGAGGAGAAAAGGCGATCCAAAATAAGAAGCGGCTGCTCGCGGAAGTGCGGTAGCAATCAAAATGTTGGTGGCACCAACCCACATGCTTTTCAGTTTTAGGTTTCGTTGTGAGTTAGAATAACCTGGGAGGTTGCAGGAGAGGGTCAGAAAGCCAACCTCCATGGATTTCTCTCTGTCCTTTTATGCTGTTCTGTAGGACGTGCTTATCAGGTGACCCTTTAAAAGGCAATTAACCCTGCTTCCTTCAGCTCACAAACTGAGCTGTGAGAAAAATGGGATCATAAAATGTTATGTGGAGATCAACAACAGAAAGGGAATGATTAGATGAGCATTTCTTCCATCGTTTGTACCATGCTTCTCACTGTTCCGTTCAATATTTATTTTGACTACTACACAATACTAGTACAGTGGACCCTTGTATAACAAACGGTTTGTATAACATAAAATTTGTACAACATAAAAAATTCCGGAGATAGGGGAAATTTGCTTAACAGAATCTCCCATGCGGTGAATCTGTACAACATAAAAATGGGATCACTCTCTTTTCAAAGCATTCCTATGGGAAATTTGAGTAAAGGAAAATTTGCTTAACATAATTTCATTTGGAATGAATTAATTCCTTTATACAAGGTACCACTGTACTAATTAGTAGTAATTCTGATCTTTTGGTGTAAGTCTATGGTCTACCTTTTTCATCTGGCAGGGTTTGTGGATTTTGGGGTGAGCATTTCCACTCACATTATTTTGTCTTGCATGGTTGCCTGTGATCAGTGCCTCAAGATTGTTGTTGGGTGTGTCTGGAAGACATATCTGATGATGCTCAGAGAAGGGCTTGCTGTGGGAGTGAGCCCTCCCACTTTTGCCTGCTTTCTGTTTGGACTGGTAAACCCTAAAAGAACAATACAGCATAGGCACACAAGCCAAAAGCGAGACAAAATTATGTGGGTGGAAGTTACGCACACACACACACACACACACACGAAACAAGCCCTGCCGGCTGAACAAAATAGATCACACACTGCACTGCACCAATAGATCTGGCTGACTTGTGATTAACTCTAATTTTTTTTTAAAAAAATTATTTATTTCATATCATCGGGGTCCCTACATAGGATGGGGGATGGGTGGAGTGGAAATTCTAAGGATAAAAGCAGGAAAGTTCGAGTGGTATATTTACAATATTTTCTATATATTAATACACAGACTATATTTTAATTTCCCAATAGTGTTGGAGTCTCTTTGTTTTAGCTATTTAGTTCTTTTTCATAAAAGGTATATAGTGGTTTTCATCAGTCTCTTGCCTTCTGTAACTCTGTGTCCTTTATCAGTTCTGATGTTATGTCTAGAGATCGGCACGAAATGAATTTTTTCCATTTCATTGTTCGTTATTCGGTTCATTACGTAACGAAACTAATAACGACCCTAGGGGCAAATTTAACATGAACCGAACCAAACTGAGAAAAATTGGTTCGGTTCGGTTTGGTTCGTTAATGGGGGGCAGAGATGTCTCCTACCTGGTGCTGGTCCGGAGGTCCGGTCTTCCTGGCTTCTGGGATGGCGACCAGGAAAAAAAAATCCGACACAGTAAAAAAAAAAAGGAGCACCAACCAGGCCCCAAGGGTGGCCTGGTTGGCACCCTAAAATAAAAAAATTAAAATTAAAAAAACCCAGCATCGACCGGGCCCTGGGGCTGCGCGGTTGGTGCTGAAAGGAAAACAAAAACAATGGCCTGAACCCATAAGGGGGGGGGACTAAAATAAAATAAAAATAAATTTTAAAAAGGGGGAGCGCCAACCAGGCCCCAAGGGTGGCCTGGTTGGCACCCTAAAATAAAAAAAATAATAAATAAAAAACCCAGTGCCGACTGGACCCCAGGGCCACACGGTCGGCGCTGAAAGGGGGGGAAAGCCCCGCGCTACAGCTGTAGTGCGGGGCCTGAACCCGGGAGTGGGGGGAACCCTGCTGCCGCAGCACCCACCTCCGGCCTCCCCACACAGGAACTCCAAACCCAGCAGCAAGGGGCTACCACCGCTGCCGCCTCCGAGCCCCGCCGCCGCTGCTGCCGCCCTGGCTGCCCTGCAGCTTTTTCAGCCTGAGCCACTGACAGTCAAGGCGGCCGGAGGTTGCAGCTCCACCTCCAAGACCAATAGGTCGGTGATGGCGGGGCAAAGTCTTTGGAGTGCAGGCTCCCGGCGGTGGAGGCTGTGTGGGGAAGTGAGGAGGAGGGATCCCCCCCACCGGGCTGATGCGGCGCAGGGACGGGCGGGGGAGTGGAAGGTGTTCTCTCCTGGCTGGCACCCTAAAATAAAATAATAATAATAAAAAACTCAGTGCCAACCAGGCCCCAGGGGCCGCACGGTTGGTGCTGAAAGCAAAAAACAACAACAAAAAGTCCCGCGCCACAGCTGTAGCGCGGGGCCTGAACTTGGAAGTGGTGGGAAAAAAACTAAAATAAAATAAAAATAAAAATAATTTTTTTAAAAAGGAGCAGTGCTGACTGGGCCCCAAGGGTGGCCTGGTCAGCTTGGCACCCTAAAATAAAAAAAAATTAAAAAACCCAGCGCCGACCGGGCCGCGTGGTGGGCACTGGGAAAAAAGGGTAATAATGAATAATGAATTAACAAACCAACAAAATGATTTTTTTCTGTGAAAATTCACAAAAAATGAAACAAAACAAACCAGACCTCTCAACGAAACGAAATGAAATGAAACATCATTTATTCGATTCATGCCCATCTCTATCATGTTTTTATGACTATTGATAGTTGGAAAAAGGAGGAGGGAGTTAACATGGGTGTTTACAAAAGCAGTCCAATATGCGTTATCACTCCTAATTTCACCTGCGTGGGATACACTCAGCTGAAGTCAGTAGAGTTAGTATGAGAAGCAAAGGTTGCCGGCGGTCTCCTTCTAAGTGGTCCACCTGCCAGAGGTGGACCACTTAATGGAGAAGAGGTCCTGTATGCCCCAGCCATCAGCCTGGGTGTAATACACAATATTTGTGTGAGACAAGTGACACAGAATTGGTTGCTGGATCCAGGCTTTGCTTATGACTCCAGCACACGCTCGGGAGCTGAGGTGTCCGAGATGTGCATCTGGGGTGTTTGCAGATTTTCCATTTGAACTCTCACCAGGCACCAAACATTTCTTCCCACATAACAGCTTCTGCTTCTCTGCAGCACATCTCCTTCTGCAATGTTCTTGTTCTTACAGGCTCGATCCCACAGTTGGGAGTGGGTGGGGTTTGAGATTTCCCAGAATGTTGCCTTTGTCTTGCTCAGAAATGAGATTCGTGCACATATTGTTATGGATAGATCTATAAAATCAAAAAGGGGGTGGGTGGGATGTTCCCTCAGTTATTCAGTTTCTTCTTTATAGGTGGTGAGTAAAAGCAATTCAAGAACATTATTTTATACATTTACTCATGAGTAAGCTCCACAGAGTTCAATGGGGCTTGCTTCCAGACAAGCAAATATGGCCTTCTAGCCTTGATTAATTATGTGTAAAGGATGGGAGAGAGATGTAATATAGTGTAATGGAGAAATTGACCTCTGTCTCAGTTTCTAAGCCCCCCAAAAAGATGTATAAGAGTGCAATTCTATGTTATGTCTATTCAGAAGTAAGTTCTGCTATATCCAGTGGGACTTCTTACCAGATATGCGGGTATAGGGGTGCAGTTTGTCTTCCAGTCATAGCCAGCCTCCCTTACTCTACACAAAATATCTCCAGAAGGAAGTATTTTACTAAAAATAAATTTACAGAACAATTTACATTTGGAGAAATGATTATGAATGCAACAAATAAATAAACGTATATATTAGAGATGGGCACGACTTGAAAAAAAAATTTTTCGAGTTGTCATTAGTCGGGCCGGTCCCGTTTCGGGTCGTTTCCGTTTTTCGCGAAAATTCACAAAAATTAGTCGGTTTGTTTTTTCGTTTTTTCGTTTTCATTAGTACTGGTTTTTTTGGGGGGGAGCAGGCTCCTGGAGGCACCTCTCTGGGGTGGGTGCCTCCTCTGGCCCGCTATAAGGGAAAGTGGGTTCCTGGAGGCACCCGTGGGTGCCTCCTATCCTCACCCACTAGGAAGGGGAAGCAGGCTCCAAGAGACCCCTCAACATGGGGGGTCTCCCCTCCTCACCTGCTGCTGCTGCAAAATGCTATGCAATAGCCATATGGATATTGCATAACATAATGTGCAGACAGTGACTGTGAAGACTAGTGGATGGCACTGAACCCAGAGCCATAGTGAGATGCCTAACTAAGGCTCTCGCACCACCATGTCTCACACAGAAGGGAATTGTACTTGCTGCGTGTAGTGCAATGCAAGCAAGTAGATCTGGCTTTAAGGTGGGTTAGTGCAAGGGCTAGGGTTAGGCTAGTGACGGGTAAGGTTACGGTGGGCTAGTGGGTTGCACCTCTGGGTGCCTCTCTGACCCACTAAGAAGACAGTCTGTGACGTATGGGTACGGAGTCAAGGGTTAGGGTTAGGGTTAGGGGGGCTAGGGCAGGTTTTAGGGGGCTTTTTGGCACATCCCAGAAGTCTCCATGGCCAAGTGGCCATGCGATTGGTGGGATGGCTCCAAAAATTTGCATGGTCGTCCACTCCCACATGGCTGGCCACTCGGCCAGCCCATCATTGCGCAGGTGTAAATAAAATAAAATAAAATAAAATCAATGGAGGACAGAGGAGGAGAGGAGAGACATTTTGTTGCAAGAAAAAACCCACTGCTACTGTGAAAAATCTGGCAGTTTATAAATTTTCGCGTGTTTCTGTTGTGCTTGTGTGTTTTTGGACCACGATTTCAAAAACAATATTGCGTTCGCCGCCCCAGTTTGGATCCCCCGCCCGCACCGCATGGCATGGCGATGGCGACTCGCGAGTCCGGCTGCCCAGGACGGGGGGGAGGCGGGACCCCCCCTCCAGAAACCACCCCTCCGGTAGGTGCCCTGCGCCCTTAGTCAAGCAGGCATTTTTCCGCCTGCTTTTTTGGCCCGGGAATGGGTGGGGGGAGAGTTTAAAAGTTTTTTCCTGTGCCGTCCGTGCCGCTTGCTTGCGCTTTAATTGCGGCGGCCAGCGGCCGGCGAGACTGGGCTTTTTGCTGGCTTGCTGCGAGCCTGCGGCGAGTGGCGTGAGTCCCACCAGAGCAGCCCAGGACGGGGGATGGGGGGGGAGGCCAGGGACCTCCAGAAACAACCCCTCTGGTAGGTGCCCTGAGGCACGGCAGACATTTTTCCGCCTGCTTTTCGGCCGGGAACCGGGTTTTTTTTAACTTTTAAAAACTTTTTTCTGTGCCGCGTGGCATCGCGCGATCGTGCAATGCAAGGAACGAGCATGACAAATCAGACCAAAATTGTTCGTTCGTCGGTTCGAGCTCGAAGTCTGGCGGAGTAATTCCCGTTACCGTTTCCGTAGAGTAACGGAAACAAGTAACGGAAACGGAAACGGGAATACCGCTAAGTCGTGCCCATCTCTAGTATATATAGTAATAAGAATCCTTTAGGATTTATTTCTGAGTAAACCTGTCTTCATTTGTACCATTTGCCATCCTGTGAACAGTTTTCTTAGAAATAAGCCTGGAAGTGAGGTCTTTGTGCATGTGCAGACCAGATACAGTAGTTCTCATTATTTAATTAGTTACATAGTGAAAATTCAAAAGGTTTAAACCAACAGCCAATACAAATGGCTTGGAATAAGGTGGCAATCTTCTTGTGTTCTATACCACACACCACAAAAAATGCATTTTTATTTTAACATTGTTTTTGGTTTTTTAATACTTCATCCAATTTTAAATCAGATGCAAAAGAAGGTAGGTCTCCCCATCCTGGATCTTTAAGAGTTATGTAGACATGGGGATTTTAACCCCTGTGGCTTGTCACGTGCACCAGCATAAATTCCTTCTTCTACACAACTCAAAGCTGTGCCAATGAGGAAGGTCACAATAACAGAAAGAAAACTAGTAGTGTGCCATCCCCTCCCTCAGTCCAGAGTGCTGAATGGGAAACAACTAATACTATGCTGTCTGGAATCGAGAAAATGAGCATACGCAAGGAAGCTGAGGAGGGGAAAAGAGTGACCGACAGCGAGACTCTTAAGGCGGGAAAGAAGGAACCAATAGTTGAGGGGTTTCTGGTAATGAAGGAGGGAACTGAATGTTGGGAAGAAGATACAGGGAAAGAGATGGCTGAGCTGAGGGAGTGTGCGGTACAAATTCAACTGGGAGAAATAGAGCCAGTGGAATGGAGAGTTTATGTGTACCTAAAAGGGAAGATGCCCACCAAGAGGGGACCGATGAAGGAGACAGATATGGTCATATGCAAAGTGAGTGGAACCATTTGTATGGGTGGAAAGGGACCTCTCGGGAGACCAACGGACCGGGAGCAATTTGGGGCGTCTCACTCCTGAGGAATCTGATTGACTTATCTGAGTTACATGGTTACTTCACGTCCCTCTCATCGTGGTTCGCGGTCACGCTTGGGACCAGTACGAGAAATTGTTATTCCACGTCCATTGCGTGATGGCAGAATCTCGTCCCGACCACACACCCTGAACAGGGATTTAAGCGTGATGAGCCACACCTCTCCCTGACCTCGGGAATTTTCTTGTCTTGGTTCCTGTTTTGAGACAAGTGCCCGTGCAGCAAGGCTCGTCACACAATGTACACATTCTCCATCTAGTGGCAGGAGTGCGAAGTTGCATTCTCCAGTACAATCCCAATGGCTTAAACCTCAAACTTTGCTGCTTAACACATGAAAGGCAAAGTTACAGAGAATCGAAATATCGAAAAACAGAAGGTCGGACCAAAAAAAAAGGGGGGGGGGGAAATGAAGGCGGGGAAGTACTGATCTTGTCACAAAACAAGATGTGAAGTAACAGTCGTCACGATACCATCAATCATACCTGTGGGTAAACGGAAACAGGGACAGAACTGGGACAAGACCACATGACCGTGAACCACGTTATCACAAAACGAACGTAATCTCGGAAAGAGGAAGGATGTGAAGTAACCGCCTTAGTGTGCAGTTGGACTGTTTGAAGTTGCTGGGACTTTTAAATCGTGCAGTTATGAATGATCAATTTACAAGTGTGTTCAATAAAACATTATTTATTTCATCTTTGACTCCTAATTTCGGGCTGTAGGAGAGGGAACCGCCAGTGTTAAACCTTAACCCAGTCAAAGCCCCTTTCAGAAGCTTGAGGGCGTTAAACCCCCTTTCTCTCAAATCCACGGTCCTACAACCCAAATGTTGCTTTCCCTCCATGAGCTCGTAACATAAAATGTGGGTTCTCATGATGCAAAGCCATTAGGGAATCATTTACCTGGTGAGCATGCTAACTGTGGATCACTTCTCACTTGGTCAGAGACTTTGATTCCCCCCCCCCCCCCGCAGATCTTTTTTGGGGGGATGGTGGTTGGGGGAAATAGTCGCATTACTGTGTGGGTGAATGACCTTATCACAACTTTTTAAAATTACCGCCATTGTGCATGTAGTTTTAAAATATTTTTAAATATATTTTTAAAGTGTTCCCCCCCCACACACACACACTGCATTCCTGTTAACTTCTGTCCAATGGTCTCAACAGGAGGGTCTGGGCATTTATAAAATTGGATCTTCAGTAGAGATGGGTGTCCATTGACGGCAGTGTATTGTTTCCTGAGGTGCTAGGGAGAAGAAGAGGAAACTATCATGAAACAGTTCTCAACATATTGATGCAACATTAAACAAAAACAAAAAGAGAGAGAGGGAGAAATGGAGAAATAAGATTGTTGCACCCAAGATGAAGAGTAATGTGGCACCAAATGATTCGGTAACACATTGGGACGAATATCCTGGAACAAATACCAAGTGATCATAAAACATGACAGGAATGCTATTAAAAGTTGCGTAGACATGGGGGGGATTTCACTGTTGTGACCACAGCCTCAGATGATTTTTAAAAAGAATGATTTGGCATAGTTTTTCAAGGCCTTCAGGTAGATCAGCAAGAAGCCAGGTGCATAGGAGTTGGCACCGGTTTGTAGCCCCTGTGTGATCACCTAGATCACTCCAGTGTGGGGTGGGTATGGGTATGTGTTCTTCCTACACATCCGTGGTGATGTGTACAGATGGGTGTGCTCTGGCCGTGACTGTGGATGGCACCACTGTCCTATTTTGAAGTGAAAAAATGAATTCTTGTGCTGCCTTCTTTTTTAAAAAAAGTACTCATCCACTATTGCACTGCATCACTTAAGCACTATGCCACTTGCCAAAAATCAATTAAAAAAAGAAAGAATGACAAAATGGGATATGCAGGGCTGAAACTCAGTACCACCTCCTTTGTGTTCATAAAAACCCAGCATTAATGCCCATGCAAGCAAACGGAAGCAAGCTGTTTCCCAACTGGCTGACAGCCATTACCAAAGAGAAGGCAGGACGTGGGAAGTGAGAAAGGGGGGGGGGAAATGGACCAAATGGAGTGGGCTAATGCAAACATGTGTTTTACTTTATTGCAATTACAGGGACTCTAGGTGAGATTGAGACAATATTATATACCAAATATTAATTCCTTGTGCATTTTTCGATTCCATGGCAGCAAAGATGTTCCCACTCAATAGACACATGTATTGTTCATTTCATTAGTTATTTTGGCAGCCTGTTTTTCTCGAAGCTGACATAAGGCTCTCTGGCTCTCTCCACTGTATGCTCACACAAAAAATGTGGGAGAATATGGCTGATCTAGGCTGCATGGGTGTACTTGAACTTACAAGCTGCAGTGTGATGTGGAGATGGCTAGTGTTTCTTCTTCTTTCGTGCGGATCTGAAAAGGATGGGAAAGGTACGATCAAGTATCTTCTCAAGATACTCTTACAGATAATAAACATGTACTGTAGGTCTTGTAGTTTACTGTAACTACAAATGTGAACTGCAGAAGAAATGTACCTAAATAGGCTTAAAAACAAAACAAAAATGGCTCACCATTGATACAAGCAACTCAAGCAGCTCAGAAAAAAGAGTGTTGAAATAATATAGTTTACTATAAACTGGGGATTAACACAGCCACTAACTTTCCTCAGTCTGAGGAAGCTGCTTGGATGAGTAGCAAAATGTTTCAATCTGACAGAAAACAAGTCCCTTTGCCATGCCTCTACTTCAGGATGACCTCAACTAGATGACTGAGAATTTTCAGACACTAGTGGGAATTATTATTTTTCCCCAGCAGGCCATTGTCTGAATTACTTTGGGGCATATGAAAAATTAGAGGCCAGTGTATTCCTTGTTTCTGCATCAGGGCGGGAGTATCAGTGGCAATTAATCAGCATGCTTAAAAAGCTACTTAGGATATTTAAAGCGAGAGAAAAGGGGAAAATTGTATGCATACCTTTAATAGTTGCACCAAATGGTTGATTTTGGCAGGTGTATAGGCTGAGCTGGTTCATGAGCAGCTGTTATAGGTACAGGAATACTGGAGTCCTGCTTTGCATTTGGCCACCATATACTCCATTTTGTAATAACAGAAAAAAAACTACTCATGGCCTGCCCAGGAAAGGATAGCTAGAGAAGCCAAGAGGAGAGGAGCCAATTTAGAGCATTTACTCACTGTGTTAGTCACACCTCCATCTTGTGATGTCAAGTGCCACCTGGTGTTTGACTTAGAGAAAACCACTGGATGAATATGCACTGCTGCTGCTAAAACACCATCCTCTGTGCCTTGCAGAGAACAGCAAATCCAAAAATGTCCTATAACTGCTGACAAAAAAAATTAAGTGTGCTTTTACTTATTTTTATTTGTTATTTATTTTATTTAAACATTTATAGCATGTCCTATATCACAGGATCTCAGGGTGGGTTGCAAAACTGTATGGAATAACTTTAATCCATAAGATATTTAAAATAAGTTAAAATCAAACAACACCAACATAAAACTGTCAAGGATAAAACAAAAAGAAAACAGCACTAAAACCTGTGCAGGCTATGATCCTCCTCAACCCTCAAAGGCTCTAATAGCTAAGGTGTGTCTTCACTTGGCACCAAAATGATGCCAGAGTTGGTGCCCATCAAATCTCAAAAGGGATGACATCCCACAGTTAGGGTGTTCATGTAGCAGAAAAACGTCTTTCCTTTGTACAGCAGAAAACTCCTTTTGCTGAAGCCACACTGGAACTGGAAGCTGCAGTTTTTGCAAAACATACTCGGGTTTGAATAGGTGTGTGTGATGCTTGTTCCATCCAATGTCCGCAGAGAAAATATTGTAATGGGTCATATAATTAAACTCTGGGTCAGACCCATCCAAGGTGTGTAGGCACACCCATTTAGTATTGATACATACACACAACAGCCAGGGAACAAGTGTTCTCATTGCTTCAGATTGCAGAATAAATTAGTTATTTTATTTGTGCAAATTAGCCCACCAAAACCCCCAGTTCCATATATTTTACTAGTTTCATTTACTACCCCCCTTTCCTAAAACTCGTATACATGACTCTTGTACTCCAGTCCTCACTGTAGGACAGCAGCCATTAACTGCAAAAGACCGCTAACCATCCAAAACCTATTTTAATTATAAAGAATCCCCAGAACCCAAATGAATGTCATGCATTTGCTTTTGGTTTCTCTCTCTCTCTCTCTCTCTCTCTCTCTCTCTGTGTGTGTGTGTGTGTGATGTGTATGCACGTATATTTGTCAGCTACAACAGCAACCAGTTATAATTTTTCCTAGCGTGAAAATAAGTAGCTAGGAGCTTGGAAGTCTGAAAATGTCTGATCTTTACAATTTTAAGAGGAGAGCAAGGTTTCTTCTGAAAATACAGAGCATTTGACAGCTGCACTTAATTATCTGAAAATCTGTTCTCCCTGCTATGAATTCCATGTGGACTTGAATCAACATAGATTAGCCAACATACAGGCACACTCACAAATGCGACTATTCAACCTTTGCAATCTGATCTTACTTCCATCAATAGAGGTTATTATTTTGCCAGTTTTAGAAGAGGTACCTGTGTTAGTTTAAGCTAGCATATCAGGCAAAAATGAAATAAAAAAACCCAACAACAAAGACAAAAACTATTGTGGCACCATAAAGTTTAACCATTATCTATTAAGGTGAGCTTTTGTGGGCAAGTCTGCTTTCTCAAACATAAGAGTGGGAAGAGTGTCCCATTCCTGTGTCTGAGGAAGTGGACTTGTCCACAAAAGCTCTTTAAGGTGCCACAATGTTTTTGCATTTTTTGCATTTTTTTTAATTTTTAATATTTTATTTTTGCCTGATATTCTACCAGTTGTGTAGTCTGTATTCCAGGGCCAGGAGACCCAAGGCCCTCAAGATTTGTTGAACTTTGATCTTCCTGTAACACTGCATTAAAAGTAATGTGTGTGAGTCTGAGAGACGTAAATAGCCATGCGAGTTTGGGCACCTTGGTTTCCTGTGTGACCACTTACTGCTGTTAGATCACATCCTTCTTAGCTGACTTCCCCCTTCTCTCAGGTGGTGGTTCGGTGGTGGTGGTTCGGTTGTTTATTTAAATAAATAAATAAATAAATAAATAAATAAATAAATAAATAATGTGTTTCAGCACCTTAGCCTGTGGAGACTGTTGTCTACCTAATGAGCCTGTTCAAGCCATTGTTCTTCTGATGAGCCTATCTCAGATCAGGGTGACATGAGGTCAAAGTGAACTATAAAATGTAGGACTCGCAACTAGCTTTCCTCAGACTGATGAAGCTGTTTGGATGAGCAGCGAAACGTTTCAGTCTCTCTCTCAAAAAATAAAATAATAAAAAAGTCCAGCTGCCATGACTCAACTTCCAGATAAACTCACCTGGATGACTGAGAATCTTCTCTGACAAATTCCTACTCTTCCACCTGTATTAGCCAGCATGGCTGATTTTGAAGGATGATGGAAGGGCACACGGCACCTGAAGAACTATGGATTTTCCACCCTTGCTTTGTTCTGAGAGAATTTTTCCCTCAGAACACTCCTCCTTTTACCCAGCTCTAGCTATTTTGCTGTTGTTTCCAGAAGCTCAGATTGGGAGGCGGCTGGTTAAAATAACAGAAGGGTTCAGTATTACCCAATGCCTATTTCAATGACCACTATAATGATAAAACAAGCCTGTGGCCCTCCGCCTCTCTGCTATGTGACTGGCTCTGCTGGAATGTGCTGTAGAGAGCTAGAACTGGCACGAGCCCATTTGCTACAACGGAGAGAGTACATAACCGATGATTACCATCAAGATCCGTCCTTTTCTCTTCAACAGCCAAGCAATTTTTGTGGTTCAGCAAAACCGAAGGGAAAGTGAATCAGTGGGAGGACCGTCATTTCATTCACATGTCAGCTCCAGCATCAGTTTTGTTTTTTTGTTTTTTAAATATCTGGGACAGCAACTCATTACAAGCTTAGATGCAGTTGCCAGCATTACAGCTGGCTTGTCTCTGTTCTCAGGTTTTTATTTTGTTTTTGTAACATTGGCTTCAGAAATTAACTGGACCTGAAAAATAACAATGTGTAAGTTTTGTAGCCTGTGGAAGTCACACATGGATGGGATCCCTCTTGGCACTAGCTCAGGGGAATCAAGATGCATTCCTGTTATACCTCATGAATTCATGTTGCCAATGATTAATCTTCATAGATCAGGACAAGAGATCCCTGTGCTAATTATAGATAACGGGTCCCTAATATGAACCACAAAGCTGCATGAATATCAGCAGCTACAGCTTTTCAAACTATGGTGATGTGGTCATAGGAAAAATGTTGCCTGTTGATTTCTGAAAGTTGAGGATTGTTCTGAGGTATCTCTCATTTACAACATGGAAGAAATATTAATGTCCAAGAGCATCACTGCATGAGAGTACAATGGTGTTATTGTGCTGGAAGAGCAAATCAGTGTTCTACAAAGCATTTCTAGAAATGGGGGCAGGCTGAACACAAAATAATACATTTGAAACTGGACATTGGATCAGCACCAATGTACAGTTGTACCAGGCATTGGCTAATAGTAAAGCCGCTTGTTCTGTGTTAAACGTAGAAAAGTTACACTCCAAACTTGATACACCTCTTCCATTTATGTTTAATGAAGATATCTATTCGCATTAGTTTTGTATGTGCTATTCTTAACCTCCTAGAAGTACAGATATTGGTCAAAAACTTAATTAACAGTAACTTCCCACTGCTAATTAACTAGTCCTTGCTTGGATTTTTGAATACATGCTAGTTCTGATGCTACCCAGCTTGTTTGGGGGGGGGGAGGGTGTGTAGCCTGCATAATTAAAGTGTAAACAGCCCAGAGTGCTTTAAGTACTATGGGGTGGTATATAAACAGAATGATTTTTGATAGGTTGGTTGTGTGCTCAGAATTCCAAACTGACTTGTTAACTCCCCATGAGATGCCATTGTGAGACACACCATTTACCTTCTGCCATTCCACAGGCTTTTGGCCATAGAGTGTGATGTAGTTGCTGCCATTGGTAAGGCAAAGGAAATTGTAAGAGCTGGGTGATAAGTTATGTTTCAAATAAGTTATATATCACAATTACACATGTTAACAAATCATACAAATATGATTTCTCTCCACTGAACCAACCATAAACTGGTTTGCAGAACTTTTGGGGACTAGATATTTCCTCCAGTCAGTGCTGTCAACAAATCAAGATTTTTCAACCTATAGCAAGAGTTATGATAAAATTTCTCTACCATGCTATGTTCATAATGTAGAATCAAGAGTCTCACAAAACAGGTTGCTTGTTTGTGCAATTCACTAATGCGAATCATACAGTCCTTTAGTACACGGATAGTCCATGTCCCTCCAGTTGTAGTTGGGCTGCAGCATTCAACATCCTCCATCAACTGCCATGCTGGGGCAGCTGTTGGAAAGTGGAATGAAACAACATCTGGAGTAAATCACAGGCACACAGGTTTCCCTTTCCTTGTCTAGTAGTTTTGCCAGCAGGTTAACTATAGAAGAGATGTTCTGCAAGGGCCTACTCCAGCACTCCATCTCTAAGCACATGATAGATACTTACCAAACCAGGATATATGATTGTAGATGCAGCCCTATTAGTTCCCATGACTATATTAACAAAGGGCCTTTTTACACGACCCCTAAGATCCGCTGGCCAGTTAAATTCGGACCAGAGATCTTAGGGGTTCCTCGCTCTTCCTCTGTCCCCACCCCCCTCCGCACTTCCTGGTTGCTGGCTGCCTGAGGGAGGGAGAAAAAAGAAAGAAAAGAATGCCGGTTTACCTCCGTTTTGTTCTGGGCAGCATTCAGATCTCTTAAAGGGGCGGGGCACAAAAAAAGAACAAACAGAAGCCAGGAGAGCCCCGCACTCACTATCCTTACACCGGATCAAATATTTGTCACATCCAAAAAGCAGGTACAAGAAAACTGCTCTGGGTCGCGCTAAAGTGGGCAGGGTCGCACTTAATTGTCTGCAAAGTCAGCTGGTGGGTAAACATTTTTAAGGTCCGGACCTTGCAGCCATTTGCGGTGGAGCTTAGGGGTCGTGTATAAACGCCCATAGATGACTGTCTTACCTAATTCCACAAACCAACGCTCTGTTTATAAATCCAAAAATGTCTCTCCACTTTCTTGTGTTTTCCATTTTGCAACGGTTGCACAATGTGCCGTGTGACCAATATTGTGTAGCAATATTTCACACTTCTATGTGTTGTCTTGCACTGTTTAATGTGAAATGACCAGTAACTGTTCATCCACATAGTTACCGTGCAATGAAATTCTCGTTTCACAAATGTCATTCCCCATTACCCCTGCCCCCCTTTAAAAATATGAATATGGATACATCAATTTGCTGTTGAAATGCCAATGCTGTCCAAACACAGATTTTAGGTGCTGGTGCCTTCTCTCCTCATTACTGTCAATGATGAGGAGCCAGCCCACCACTGGATTGCCCACTGGGTAAACATTTTTAAGGTCCGGACCTTGCAGCCATTTGCGGCGGAGCTTAGGGGTCGTGTATAAACGCCCAAAGGTATGCTACCCCTATATACGGAGACTCTGCTTTTCATCATTCTGGCTGACATTTAGTGATAGACTTGTTTTTTATGATTCTAAAATATAATAAAAAGCATTCCAGATAGTGTTCATAATCTCATGTTATGGACATTTATTCTACATTCTCATGGTCTGTAACATGAAGAAATGCTTCCCTTCTGCTCTAAGATGTGGCTAATGAGTGGTTTTAAAAAACAACAACAACTGGTAGGTTCAGTTGGTGATCCTTTCCTGGGCAGCATGCACAGCATCTGTAATGTGAAAAGCTTCAGATGCTTAATTGTTAAAAGCTGAGGTACCCTCTCCCTCAAAGGCTGGCAACTCTGGCCACTGAGTGTACTCAAGAGAAAGCTGCCAAGGCAGAAAAATCGGAGGGTGGGTTAGCTCACCCAGCATTTTATTTGAACAACCATGGGTGTTTTTAAAAAGAAGTGGAGATGTCGATTTTGGGAGAATCCCAAAATAAATAATCCCATCTCTTGAACAATGTTCACATACACACCTACACACTCGCCAGTGATGGAGGCCAAACTTCCAGTGGACCTCTAGCAAGCAGGGTGGCTATCTCCAATATTTCCTCTCACTCCCAACCGTGTCAGGATTACAAAATGTCCCAGGCTCTGTGTGTGAGTGTGTTTTCATTCCTTACCCTGCCTGAAAGGAAACAGCTAGGCATTTAGAAGAACATGAATAGTAAGTTCAGGAGGAGCTGGGAAGGCTTCTCCCAAAGGGATGGTACCATAAGCGATTTCCTTTCAGCTTTAACTGTTTCCTGCCTCTGAACTTCTGCAGCTGTTCAAAACAAGGTACTGTACATTTCTCTTTTCTCTCACTCTGTCTCTCCCCCCTTTCCTCTGTTCTCTATACCCCCTGCACGTGCTGCTGCTGTTTGTGGCAAAGGAAAAATTGAGTCTTTACTTTCTAGGGAGTAAATAGGGTGTCTGTCACCGTGGTGGCATTTCCATCATTTATTTGAATGAAATGCCTTTTATTTTTATTGCTTTTAGCTGTTCTTCACTTTGTGAACTGCCTTGCAGAAACCCTGCCCCACTCCTGAAAGCATAGAAAGAATTTCAAATGAAATCAAATCACAATAAATTGGAACTCATTTATTTACTTCGGAGTAAATATATTGAGGAACTTGTGGTACCCAGAGCACAAAAAGTGTCCAAGGAAAAGGAGTGCTCAGAAAACTCCTTTGAGAACAGCATGGTGCAGATACCTGGCCAGATTTCCCATGTATTCCCAAGTCTCTTGGTTGGATGGTTGGTCTGCTTTTGGTCGTCATGATAAGTTATTATGGCACAGGAGGCAGAGAAATCCCACAAGTACCCACACACCTTCCCAGCAGTAAAAATACCAATAATCACAAAGTAAACAATTAAATTTGTGGACGCACTTTTATGGCACCCTAAATATGCTGCTGGAGGCATTTGTTTCATTCTGCTTAAGGGGACAGCCACCCCAGTGTTAGTCTTACTATAGCAGAAAAGGAACATTTATTTGCCTAATAGGCCTCGTTCCATGTTTTATATTACTCTTTTAACAGGTTGCTGGACAGACAAAAACTGAGTGAATCAAAGTTTTTCTCCATCGATTTTCCTCGCCACTCCCAAATAAACAAGGGGATGACTGAGCCATGCTCTCCCTGTTGAGTTCTTGCTTTTCTGGTCCACTAAATAGGTATTGAATGCAGGCAAGCCATGTTTGAAAAGGCAAGAAAATGAGTGAGACCTACACCGATGAACCAAAACCTCTATATCAACAGGGGTTTTTCTTTCTCTCTCTTTTGGGTGGTGTTGTAACTTAAGAGAGATTTCACAACAAACATGTTGGGCAAAAGATGCAGGTGGCATGGCACCTACAGAGACAGCTTCAATATCAAGGACACTGTGAGGGTTCCGTCTTTGCCCAAGCTTCCCGCCCTTCAAACTTTAAAGAAGGCATCTCTCGGAATGAACAAACAGAACTTTTATTCGGTTCATCAAGAATAAACGAGGTTTTTCTTCTAACTAGTTTCAACATCCTTAACATCAGACATGAACGGGTTATTTTTCCCTCCATAGGTTGGGGTTTCTAGAATGTGATCAAGTTCCCCACCATCACCTGAGGACAGCTGGTTCCACCACTGATCTCCTCCTCCCTCTCTGAGAGCCTCAGCCCCTCCACTTGTATCCCAGTCTCCTTCACGGTGGGTTTGGGTTTTCCCACTTGTACCCAAACTTCCGAAGTGGACCTGGGACCAGGGCATCTCCGCTGGGGTGTACGTAAAGGATAGTCGGGTCTCTGGGTCAAGTCCTCTTGGGGGTCCAGTTTCCCGGTCTCGGCTTCCATCCGGATCTTTGCCAGCCATTCTTCCAGCTCAATCTCTTTGCGGATCTCTTTGCGTTTTCTGTTGTATTCCGGGTACTCCTTTTCTCCCCGTATTCCCGGTACTCCTTTTCTCCCCAATAGAATAAACGAGGTTTTTCTTCTAACTACACTTTCAACATCCTTAACATCAGGCATGAACGGGTTATTTTTCCCTCCATAGGTTGGGGTTTCTAGAATGTGATCAAGTTCCCCACCATCACTTGAGGACAGCCGGTTCCACCACTGATCTCCTCCTCCCTCTCTGAGAGCCTCAGCGCCCCCACTTGTATCCCAATCTCCTTCACGGAGGGTTTGGGTTTTCCCACTTGTACCCCAACATCTGAAGTGGACCTGGGACCAGGGTGTCTCCGCTGGGGTGTACGTAAAGGATAGTCGGGTCTCTGGGTCAAGTCCTCTCGGGGGTCCAGTTTCCCAGTCTCGGCTTCCATCCGGATCTTTGCCAGCCATTCTTCCAGCTCAATCTCTTTGCGGATCTCTTTGCATTTTCTGTTGTATTCCCGGTACTCCTTTTCTCCCCAATAGGAGCACCCTTGTTTATGGGCCCGGCGTCTATAACTCTCAGCCTCCTTATGGGGCATCATCATTTGCTCCCAATTCCCTGTCCAGGGATCTTCCATCCACACCCACTCCCATCCTTCTGGAAGCACCCGTTTGTTGCCCTTTTTACAAGTCCCGAACCCCACCTCCACCGGAGCGGATTGGTCGGACTTCCCCACCATGTCCTTCTCTTCACTTCCTGTTGAACCCTGGTTCTCTTCCTTCTCCCTTTCCTTTTGTTGCTCAATTATTTTGAGGGCGTCATAATATCCCTTCCATAACATAACCCTCTCCACAGGTGACAATGTTGGTTGTTTCTCAGGCTCCCCTTTCCGCCCTTGCTTCTCCAGCCACTCGTCTGGGCGTGCAGGAGTCCCTCTCTTCCCTTCTGAGAAGTTTCCCTCACAGACACCTTTGCAAGGGGGGTGTCCTTCTTGGTGCTTCAGAAAACCCTTCCCCAACCTGGTGCCTCTCCAGGAGCTAGATCTCCTTGCTACTCCCAGCCAGAGTAGACCTACTGACCAGTATCATGTTCAGTATTTATGCATGTGGAGTTCCAGCTGTGGGAGCTGCTGGAGCAATCTGAACAAGTACCAGTCTTGGGTGCTTATGGGCTTGGTTGCATGACCTAGTCCAGTGATTCCCAACCTTGGATCCCCAGAAGTTTTTGGGCTACAACTTCCAGAGCTGTAGTGGTGAGTGCAGCTAATGATGTTGATAATGGCTTCTGGGAGACTTAGTTCAAGTCAATCTGGGGACCCAAGATTGGGAACCATTGACTTAGTCAGATGGTTGCAAGAGCTTCCACGTGCATAAGAATTAAACAGGACACGGGCAAATAAACCAATTTTTATGTAAGCCTTGACTTCATGTTTCAAGAATTGATCCCATAGGTCTGCTCTGGTTGGGACTAATTATTAGATTTAAGCTCATATATTTAGATTGTAGTTCCCAACAATCGCAGCCAGTAAAATTCAGTGGTCAGGAATGATGAGAATTAAAGTATTTGTAGCTTTAAAAATGTATGTTGCTACTAGGCTGAGCATGCCTGCTGTGAAAATGGCCCCAGGACTCTACCATGTGTGCCTGCAGAACAAGAAGAGGTATAGCACCCAGTTTTATATGCAAGCATTGCTCATGGCTATGTATGGGCTGATCCAGTGATGGCAAACCTTCGGCACTCCAGATGTTTTGGACCACAACACCCATAGTCCTTTGTCACTGGCAATACAGGCATGGAATTCTGGGAATTGGGGTTCAAATCATCTGGAGTACTAAAGGTTTGGCACCAGTGGACTGAGCTGTCTGTCCACAACTTCATTATGCTGGAGGTAAGGAACATGAATCCTGCCAGGTATGAAAGGATCCTTTGCCCTATCATCCTTCATGGCCTGCCATGTGTGCTGAGACTGATGTAAGTTGTAGCCTAACATCTGGAAAGTCTCATTTCCTTTAGCCTTGCAATATGCTGGGACTGCTGTGTGGAGCAGTCGGTGATGGGTGAAGATATGTTTAGGGTTCTGTGAATTTACCCACAGCACGTCTGCACCAGGGAAGACCCATCTGGAAGTGTCTCTTGAGAAGAGATCAGGAATGGAAAATAGATAACCAACTGAAGGCGAAAAAGATGATGGGGCATGGGTGTCAAAACATTGGCCTTCCAGCTGTTTTGGACCACAACTCCCAGAATTCCAAGCCTGTATTGCCAATGACAAAGGACTGTGGAAGTTGTGGTCCAAAACATCTGGAGCACTGAAGTTTGGACACTACTGTCATACAGGCTCCAGGAAGGATTTGTGTCTCCATATGGCTTCCAAGACAGGGTGACAAGGCACACCTTCTGAAATTCCCTCTTCTATGTATTGTTAAAAGTACAGGCATCATGTTCTCCTCTGTCTGCCCCAGTTTATTTTTGTCTGGAGTATCCGAAGTGAAAGTGGTCTTCTTTTTACAATACCAGGGCAGTCTTTATTTCTGGGTGGAGAACAGGTGGCCCCCTCATATGTTGTTGGATTACAAAGCCAATCTGCCATAGTCAGCTTGGTTAATGGTGAAGGATGCTGAGAAGAGCCATCTGGCAACATCCTGGGTCTCTTAAGTGGCGTAATCCTGCATTATTTGCACTGGTGGGACTTTCCCAGTTAGTGGAAAGTCAGTAGGGCATTTGTCTAAATGGATTGCTTTCTTCAAACTTCAGGAGGAGGAGGTTTTGTTAACTCTGAGTGCCAATTTATAAAGATATGTGGAGGCTCATGTATTGTTTTCCCACCCCCAATTTCCCTTATCATAATGGTCCTTATGGGGCCCTTATGAACATAAGAACATAAGAAGAGCCATGCTGGATCAGGCCAAAGGCCCATCTAGTCCAGCTTCCTGTATCTCACAGTGGCCCCACCAGATGCTTTTGGAAGCGCATGAGACTAGATATCTGTCTCCTGATACCACTCCCCTGCATCTGGCCCTTGAAGTACCCTGGTTTTAAGCCTGGAGATTACACATCTCCATCCTGGTTTGTAACCTGTGATGGACTTTTCCTCCAGGAATCTGTCCAATCCCCTTTTGAAGGCATCCAAGCCAGATGCCATCACCACATCCTGTGGCAGGGAGTTCCATAGACTAACAACGCGCTGGGTGAAAAAATATTTTCTTTTGTCTGTTCTTACTCTCCCAGCCCTCAATTTGAGTGCATGTCCCCTAGTTCTGGTATTTTGTGAGAGGGAAAAGAGCTTCCCTCTATCCACTTTACTCATGCCCTGCATTATTTTGTACGTCTCAATCATATCCCCCCTCAGGCGCCTTTTTTCCAGACTAAAGAGCCCCAAATGTTTTAGCCTTTCCTCATAAGGGAGGTGCCCCAGCCCAATAATCATTTTGGTCGCTCTCTTCTGCACCTTTTCCAGTTCCACTATGTCTTTCTTGAGATGTGGTGACCAGAATTGTACACAATACTCCAGATGCGGCCTTACTATTGTTTTGTATAATGGCATTATAATGTTGGCTGTTTTATTTTCAATCCCCTTTTTGATAATCCCTAGCATGGAATTGGCCTTCTTCACCACTGCCACACATTGGGTAGACACCTTCATGGAGCTGTCCACCAACACACCAAGATCTCTTTCCTGATCTGTCACGGATAACTCAGAGCCCATGAGTTGATAGATAAAGTTTGGATTTTTCGCCCCAATATGCATTACTTTACATTTGGCTACATTATAATGCCTTTGCCATTTCGTAGCCCATTCCCCCAGTTTGGAGAGATCCTTCTGGAGCTCTCCACAATCTTCTCTGGTTTTTACCACACTGAAAAGTTTTGTGTCATCTGCAAACTTGGCCACCTCACTGCTTATCCCTGTCTCCAGATCATTTATGAACAGATTGAAAAGCACCGGTCCCAGGACAGATCCCTGGGGCACACCGCTTTTCACCTCTCTCCACTGTGAAAATTTCCCATTGACACCTACTCTTTGTTTCCCTGAATCTCAACCAGTTCTCAATCCATAACAGGACCTGCCCTCTTATCCCCTGACTGTGCAATTTTCTCAGCAGCCTCTGGTGAGGGACTGTGTCAAAGGCCTTTTGAAAATCCAGATAGGGTGTGGTGGCTCAGCGGATGAAAGCTCCGAAAACTGTTGGCTGCAAAGTTGGCAGCTCGGCGGTTCAAATCCTGGGTGCAACGCAGTGGAGCGAACTCCCACTGAAAAGTCCAGCTCCTGCCAACTTAGCATTTCAAAAGCATGTAAATGCAAGTAGATAAATAGGTACCACTGTAAAAAGTGGGAAGGTAAAAAAAACAATGTTTCCTTGCAGCCATGGTAGCCACACGGCCATGGACTTCGACAACACTGGCTCTTTGGCTTGAATAGGGATATGAGCACCACTTCTAGAGTTGGACACAACTAGCATGCATGTGCGGGGGGAACCTTTACTTTTAATGGTCCTTATCTTTGTTACTGGTATGTAGATTACTGAACTCCTGCAGGTGTATTATTCTTTCCAACTCACATTACTTCAATTTGGGCTTGTGAGGAAGGATTTTTGTCCTGCTGATTAGTTCACTCTCCCCCCCCCCCAAGCGATCACACAATGTAACCACTAAAGCAGATGAATTTGTCCCCAGAACACTCCTACCCGCACCTTTTTGAGCCTAGAGACTTCTACTTTTTGGGTGTTAGTTCGCATACTCTAGGTAAGTCTGTGTGCGGTCACTGGGAATGGACTAAAATTGAGCATTGCAGCCATCAGTTGCCAAGGCTCCCTCCTGTTTTAATTTTAGGTAGGTATCATGAAGTAATAAATGAGCTAATTCAGGATATTGATAACTTGGACACTTCCCCAGCTCTTCTACAAAACGGCAGGGGAAGTGAATTTCTTTTTTTTTTAACTCTGCTAGAGCATCACTGTTGTACTGAATTGCCCTTCCTTGAAGTCAATATACCATTTGGATGTGTGTGTGTGTGTGTGTGGCGGGGATTGTGCCAGTAGGTATATTGCTCCTCTCACATCCCAGGCCTCAAGCAATATATTGATTGATTGACATGATTTGATTTGTATACCGCACCTCTGGCCAAAGGCCACTCTGGGTGGTTTACACAGCAATCCTCTTTAGACAATGCTAGCTTGCGTTAAAAGGCTTCATGTAGGCAAATGCTGCTTTATACGTCTGTACGACAAATGGTATGTGGCAGCGGGGAGGATGCATGCTGGTATAAGAGCAGTTTCCCAGCACTTGTATTGTCATTGTCACTCCTTCAGGGCCTTAGGGATTGCTCCCAGAAACAGGTGTTCTATTTAGCAGCCTTTCAAAGGGAGGTGTAATCTTTTGGGCCCTGTTTAAAAGCTGGCTTCTTTTCTTGGGCTCTTCTTGCAGCCGGGCCACTCCACCCCACTCCGGCCTTTGTACATTTGCTACGAAGCCTCCCTCGGCCGCTGAAAGGTAAAACAAAGAGGCCCTTATTCATGCTTAGTGCTAACAGCCCAGCAAGTCAGACAGCTGTGTCGGGGCTTTGCAATTTGAAGTGGCCCGTTATGGTTCATCCTTGGCCACTGCATACCAGAGTTGAATGAGACTGTGAGAAAACCCGGTCCCTTTTCTTTTCTCCTCCCTGCTATTTCCTCCCTTGAGCAACAGAGGGAACCTTTTAGTGGAAAACGCTAATTGCAGGTAGTATCCCTCACAAAATCTAGCTGGCAGGAAGGCTAGGCCGCCTATTTCCAGGCAGAGTGAGGGGAGTGGCAGGTGCGACACGAGGGGGGGAGGGGACTTGTTTTGGGTGCATAGCATACCTGCAGTTGGCTGGGACCTTACGCTGGCCTCCCAATCTGTTTCCAAGGGAGAAGATTACCTTCAAGAACATAACAAGGCAGGGGTGGTAGGCATATGGAAGAAGGGTTGCCAACTCTTTTAAAAATAATAATCTGAAATTTGTGCAAGTGTAGTATTAGAGCAGAGGATAAACACTGGGAGTTCAATTAAGTCTGCATTACTACTACTACTATTACTACTCCTACTCCTACCGTTGTTGTTGTTGTTGTTGTTGTTGTTGTTGTTGTTGTTGTTGTTGCTGCTGCTGCTGCTGCTGCTGCTGCTCCTCCTCCTCCTCCTCCTCCTCCTCTGGATGGTTGAGGGCAGAGGATTTTGCCCTTTGAAGAATGCAAGCAAGCTAATAAAGCCAAACAGCATTTTTTGTTCCTTCCTG
Source organism: Phrynocephalus guinanensis (assembly GCA_037367245.1). Lineage (NCBI taxonomy): Eukaryota > Metazoa > Chordata > Lepidosauria > Squamata > Agamidae > Phrynocephalus > Phrynocephalus guinanensis. The sequence goes on along the minus strand of CM074734.1, from coordinate 115,186,263 downwards.
CCTTCTGGCTGGTGGGTTATTGTAAATGGAAGCATTAAAGTGTGGATGGGTGCTAGGATAGGGTAACCAGGAAGAAAAGGGGACGGGGTTCTTGTCTCTTTAAATTAGAAGGTGCATCTGCTAAAATACCCCCCTCTTCCATCTGCCATCTTTTGTCATCTGGTTAGATAGGCAGGAAGTCAGTGGCAGGGAAGGGAGAGGCTGGTGACATCTAGCAAATAGACATAAGGTGTGCAGAGAAGATGTGAAAACAATATCAGGGCTTGAAATTAAGCTTTTCCTTTTTTAAAAAAAAAAAAAGAAGAAAGATGCTGTTGAAACCTCTCAGCATTTCAGTAATTGCTTCTGCTAGGTTCCACAGAGGTTCTGTGTCATGTGAAGTGGGGCAGGGAACCTTTGACTCACTGGATATTTTGAATGACAGCTCCCTCTAATTCAGTGTTGGTGCACCTATGGCACAGGGCCACTCTGATAAAGTCTTTCATGTGATATAATTAGTGCCCAGTGCAGTATGTTAAGAGCTGCCTGGATGCCCTAAGCAGTAAGCACATCCGATCTCACCTGATTTCGGAAGCTAAGCAGGGTCGGCCCTGGTTAGTACTTGGATGGGAGACCACCAGGGAATACCAGGTGCTGTAGGCGCCTGGAGTAGGAACTGGCAAACCACTCCAGTATTCCTGCCACGAAAACTCAATGAACATGGGGTCACAAAGAGTCCGTCACGACTATAACGACACAACACAACACAGTATGTTAAGCCAGCTTGAGGTGCCACCAGAAAGTAAGCACCAATGAGTACCCTGGATCTTATTTATGAGGAATCATAGATAGAACTGTATCAGTTCTACTTTCCACCAACGTAGTCTGTTCATGTTTAAGCCCCCCTAACCCAAAAACACAGGTATAATATACCTTTCTGTGAACTTGCTATTTGCATATGAAATGTAAATGATCAAAGCTTGCTGTGCAATCCAAAAGTTACTACGGAAAAACACTTATATCCAATTTGTCCCTATATTTTCCCCCAAATTTTGTATACTTTGAGGAGCATCATAGTTGGACTGGACCTCTGTGTTCTAACACAGATGATCTTTGGGTGGTTTTTCTCTCAAAGTTGAATAAAGGAGACAGATGCCCCTGTATGCAGGATCAGGGAGGCAACATTTGCACACAGCCAAATGCGCCTCTTCTTTGTTAAAAGTTAAGTGGGAGGGGGAATGGGGCACGTGCTATATATACTCTGCCTCTCTCTCTCAAAAACACACAGAGGGCACTGTGGGTCTGCAAAAGGCATGGTTCTACATGTGCTTGCTCAAAAAAAATCTGCTTAAACAGATCAAATGATAGTTTCCCCAACTGGCTAGGGCAGGATCATGACCATAGCCCTGGAGGATATTGGGTTGAGGAAGCAGTGGAATTATGGACAGCATACCTCTATGCAAGAGAAGCATTTTAGGGAATTTCCCAAACTATGCTTCCTAAGATTGAAGTCTGATTTAAATGTTGCTTTCTGAGGCAAGGTTGGTGTCCCCCCCCTGCCCTGTACCAAAGCCAGATCAATCTTCCCCTTACTCTGGGGATAGCACAACATCTTCTGGTGTCGGCTAGTTTAGAGCAGAGATCCCCACTGCAGTGTTTGCCATAAATTGGTGCCATATTCATATTCAATAAATAAATAAATGTGAAGAGATGGGATATTCTTGGACTGCAACTCCCAGAGACCCCAGGCAGTGCCATTGGTGGTGAAAGCTGCAGGCAGTTGCACTTCTAGAATGGCCAGGTTACCCAAGGTTGGGAGCCACTGGTTTAGAGGGCAATGCATTTAATATATATCACTCTGCTGTCCAACACACACATGATGAGACGGTTTAGGAGGGCTGGTTCCTGCATCATCTGCCCCTGAGGTGGCTGGCCCACTCTGTTTAATGGCAGGGCCAGTAATGGTTCGAGGTATGCCCTGTGTAGCCAGCTCCTACACAGCAATATAAGCATTTATCTCCCTCGCTCATAAGATAATTAGTGTTTTTCAGTTAATGACAAAAACCTCCTATGATGAACCATCACGAGGTAGAATCATAGGATTGCTCTGCATTTGGCCTTCCCTCCTGGAAGCCCAGATGGAACAGAGTGTGGGTGAAGCTGTTTTCTCAACTGTTTACTACAAGAGTGACTGAAATTTAGAATACCAATGTGGAAGCCTGCACAACAGTATCCACACTTTCTGTGTCAAGCTGCAGTTTGTGCCTGTGTGATTTGTGACAAATGTTTGGCGATGATTCTGTTGGAGAAGAAAACCTTTTTGTTGCTCTGTTGTTTTTTTCATTGCAGACAGCCCCATACGTGTGTGAAATGGCTCACAATAATGTGCAATCATAGGTTCTTAATCACTGGATCCAGTGGCTTAATGGTGGAGCCAAGCTTGGTCATTTATAAAGAGTCATCTTCCATTGAGTCACAAAAAGTTGGACCTTCTATTCTATTGTTTATGCTCTTGAGGTGTCATTTTTTTTCAGGATCTTGAGCACCTGGATTCCATTCCTGGCAAATTAAAGTTGAGTCCCCAGGTTTTCTTGGATGGCAACTCCCAGAAATCCTGGCCAGCACAGCTAGTGGTGAAGGCTTCTGGGAGGCTTTGTCCAAGAACATTTGGAGACCCAAGGTTGGGAACCACTGCTTGAACTTAATGTGTGGGGAAGATGATCTGAAACACCGTTTCCATATGCTTTGGCCTGAGAAAATGGTAAGCCACTCACTGACTGGTATACAGTATAACGATAATGATATTTACTTGTAGGGTAGTGGTTTTAAAAGCGACTGGAAAATCCTTAAATGGATCACTTACCATGAAAACTCTGTTAGTATCTATCTATATACGTTGGTTCCAATTTGATGGCAAAGGATTCACATATTATTGGGAGTACTGAGAAGAATGAGAGCAGTGTGTTTCTGAATGGCGTGGATACAATTTATCTTGGTTTCATCAAAGCATTTGACATAATTCCTCTTTTGTTAGACAATAAATTAAGAGTGAACTACTGTATATGGCATTCCCAGTGTGGTGTAGTGGGTAGAGTGTCAGACTAGGATTCTGGAGAACAGGGTTTGAATTCCCACTTGGCCATGGAAACTCACCAGGGGAGTGGAAGTGATAAAACCATTCCTTAAATATCTTACTTACCTTGGAAGCCCTATTAGGGTCACTGCAAGTCAGCTCCAACTTGACAACAGAGAACACGCACACACAGATGGCAAATTGGCAATATGGTCTGGTGGGTTTACTTACTGCTTTCTGAACAAACATGGAGAGTGCCTGTCTTTGGCCCTCATTTAACTTGCCTGTATTGAGTAGGGGCTGGACTAGGTGGCTTACAAATCCTTAAAAGCTGGATTTTCTATATTATGAAAAAATGTGAAGGATGAACAAGGAAAGTACTTGAAGATATTAATGTGACAAAACACATAAATATGACAATCCTGTGGTGATTACCAGCGTGGAAGCACACTACAACGTGCTAGCAAGAACCTGATCCCTCCTTTTACTGGTGTGCTCAGGGGCCGTGCCTTTCTTCTCATTTAAATCTGTTCTTAGGAAATGTTGCAGCCTCTGCAAGATTTACACAGATATTTACTCTTCAGGACATATAGGATGGATTTAATTTTTTTCTTTAAATTCAGCAGAATATTTGTGTTGGTCTTTAAGATACAAAATGGCTGACATATTATGTTTATCTAATGCAAAGTGGCTTCAGATATTAGATTTGTCCTGCAAGCAGGACAGTTCAGTGAGATACGTAGTATTTGATTTCACTCCAGCGCTTATTGCCTGCCACAGTGCTCTAAGGACCCCTCAAAATTTGACTCAGAATCCACAATCACCAGCTAGGCAAATTTCTGTTAAAGCTGAGAACTGAGATTCATTTCCTGAAAACCTGCATTTCTAATTGCAGCAGTTTCTGCGCTGGACTGATTCATATTGAATAATTATGGCGATTTTCAGCAATAATTTACATATTCTTCTCTTACAACCTACTTACGAATGTGATACATTTCAGCTGCTTTCTAAAAGCGTCTCTATGCTTCCAGCAAGCACAATTATCATTAGGGCAACAGTGTGTATGATTTAGCTTTGGAAGCAAGCAGAATGCTACAAATTTGGTCTTTTATGAAGAAAGCAGCATTGGTATTGTGCAATGATTACCAGATGGTATTTCTAGACAAATCGAGAGACTGGAATCTAAAGACTAATAGCTGTTTGCAGCTATTTTAAGTGCTTGCCAAACAGGCTTCTGCCTCATTACTACACACCATTAATGAGTTAATATATGGTTTCTGTGTAATACATAATATCTATCGGTAAAGAAAGAGAGATGTTCAGGAGAAAGGGGTTCCAGCCTAGCCTACCTTTTGTCAGCATGGTATAATATACAAATCTGGAAAGCTGACAAGATACAAGCAAGATATATACTAATGCAGTCCTAAGAACTCTCTTAATAGCTCACAGGTTTTCTTGTGGACGACCTCACGAAGCTTCCGAACACGCCGAACACTAGAGGCCCCGACAAAGCTGTCTGGTTGTAGGACAGCCATGCCGTTGTGGACGTCGCCCATTATGATCAGCTGACCATTCGCGGCCGTTATGTTGGGGCAGGGGCAACTCCAGTTCATGTTTAGAAGTGTGATTTCAAGGGGTTCCCTGCCCAAGAACCTGAGCCCCATTTTCTCGTCCTTGAGAATCTCCTCCACGGTCACCAACGCATGCCCTGAATCTTGGTCCTCGGTCAGTTCCGTCACACGGCCAAGGATAACGAAATCGCTTTTGCAGAAGCTGGTCACCAGCTTTTGGCGCGGCTTGCAGGCTTTGCAGGTTTTGCAGTGCACGTTCCTCGGGAAAGGGCACATGTCCTCGCAGGCCTCTCTGCTCTCAAAGTTATTCTCGTTGCCTCCACAGCCTCCGTAAATGAAAGACTGGCACTGTTTGGTCAGGCTGTTGTATGCCCACCGGGGCTCGTAGGCTTTGCAGTGACCCTGGAGGGCCGGCAAGTTGCAGACATTGATGGGGCCGTTCATGCAAGTCAGCATGCAGTTCTCGTAGGTCTCAAAGTGGTTCAGGTTACTGTTACAGTTTCCATAGATGAAAGTAAAGCAGTTGTTTTTCTTGGCGTCATAATACCACCGGGTTTGCTCCTCACCGCAGTCTTCGCTGTCCGGCTGCTTCAGGCATTCGTCAGTTGGGAAGTGGCTTTTGTTCTGGGCTGTCTCCACAGAAGTAGCTTCTCCTTTGAGGACTGACAACGGGAAGTCTGCCCTGAGAACACCACCAAGGTTCTTGGCAATGCAGGTGTAGATGCCTGCATCTTGCACTTGTGTGTTATAGATAACCAGCTGAGCAATGTTTGTGACGACAATGTTCCCTCGGACATGATTAGGTCTCATAATTATTTTCTCGTTATTCTCTCTCTCCTTCTCCCAAGTGATTTCTGGCTTAGGGCGTCCTACAACATCACACAGAAAGCTGACCGTGTCTCCTACGTAGACAGATTGGTGGGCTGGGTTGTTGACCATCACGGGCGGAAGGATGTCTGTGATGGTGGTCTCTAAATAGGCAGTAGTGGGGTGAGCGGTTGTCTCTGGTGGGATAGGGCTGGTATTAGGCCACGTGAGATGATAACGGCAAGTCACCACGTGAAGTGTAATGCCTTTCGTGCATGCTTCTGCATCCATATAGCACTTGTTGTAATAGGTGAGGCCATCGGATGCACATGTAAAACTTGGCTCCTTTTCACATCTGTCCTTGCACTTACAAACAGGTTGCCCATCCCAGATATCACATTCGGAGCCTTGCTGGATGCACATGAAACGGTCACATGTGGCCTCCTTGGGCATTCCAACGGGTCCTTTCTTCCCCCTAATGTCCATGTAACGGGCTGCAACGCAGCTTCTGGTTCCGCAAACATTAGGGCAGCATTTCTCAAAGGTCTCACATTCCTAAGGCAAAACAAATCAAAAGTAAATCAATGTTTCCAAGAAATCGCTAGAACAGAAAACGTTCCCATATTATACTTTTGAGTAAGGTTTTTTAGATGCCCCATAGCAGAAATGCTAGTGGCCAGTACAACTCTAGTTTATAACTTCAGTGTAATGGAGGGCAGAGTTTGGTGTGGAGGTGTATGTTGATCAAGTTGTAATAACTGTGCCTACTTTACCTTAAGTGTTTTCAAACACTATGTTCTTGAGAGTACATGATATGCCTTCCATGCTTTAAAACATTGATCCCTACTGTTTGATTCAGATGCATTTATCCCTGAAAAGCCAAAAACTGATAGTTATTAGCATATTCACTGGTTTCTCATCATTGGACTGATGTGTTATCTTAAATGTGAACAGTACTTCTGCAATTACATTTAAGGAAAGGAAGGAAAAGGTAAAGGTTACCCTGCACAATTAAGTCTAGTCGTCTCTGGCTCTAGGGTCTCACCTCTGTTAATAAACCAAAATGCCAGTGTTTGTCCATGGACTTATTTCTGTGGTCATGTGCGTGGCATGACTACATTCACAAACACATGGAATGCCATTACCTTCCCACAGACGTTGTATCTATTTATCTAGTTGCATTTTTACAAATTTTTGAACTGCCAGGGCTGGCTGGAGCTGGAACAAGCGACGGGATTTGAACTGTTGGCCTTTTGATCAACAAGCCGAAGAAGCTCAGCGGTTGATTATTTATTATACATTTATTTGATTTGTGTATCTCTCCATCTAGTGGCTACCCCATGGCCTACTCTGGGCAGTGAACATACAGAATAGAGAATGCAAAATATAAACCATACTTGCATACAACTGATATATACATGACATAATACTACTAAACTCAATAATACAATGAAATCATCAAACATTAAGTCATCAGCATCAATATAATCAACAAAAGGAGTGTGAGAATAAAAATTAAAATAAAGAAAAATTATAAGCGTATGGAAATCAAAAGGAGAGGTGGGTTAAATAGAGTATTATCAGGTGTCTAATTGCAATCTACAAAACCTTTAATCTGCAGCACCAGATGTGGAAAAGGTAGAGCGCAGTAGACCTGGGCTGTTGTGCATTTTGATATGTGAGACTGTGTGATAAGTCAAATCACTTCCCTAAAACTAATGTGTTTTTGATATTGGCAGGTTGGATTTGATTTAAATCAAATAGATTTAAAGCAGAACTTAAATCACAGCAAGGTGATTAAAATCAATGTTGTATTTTGTTTTTTAATCTAAAACAGTGCATTTTTAAAATTTTAATGAGAGTTTTTATTTTAATCAGATCTTTAAATTTAAATTTTATTTCTTTATATTTTGAAAAAAATCTTGATTTTTATTATTTGTGATGCAATATGATTTAAATAAAATCCACTCTGGTTCCAGGGAATAAGTCTCAGAAATTGATGGGTGTTACTTCTGAGCTAACATTCACAGCAGTATAGTTTCTTTGCATACAAAATACTGTGTAGATGCAGTAAGAAACTCAACTTGCTTTAAATCTAAAGAGCAGTTTTCCTCTCAGGTGAATATCCTGTGCAAGGATTATATTCCATTGTAGAAAGAAGAGTGATTTATCTCATACAGATTTAAAGGGACCTTTTTATCAGACATGTTGAATAAAGACATGTCCTCTGTATACATACATCTTATATACACTTCTTCCCCACCAGAAAACAGTTTAACATTCTCTCTCTCATCCTCTCTCTTTTCTCTCTCAGTGTTTCCTAGAAAGCAAATGATAGGCTTTCCAAATGTGAATCCATATTTTCCAGAGACTTCGGACAACTATTACAGTATCTGAGGATTTGTCTCAGGCTGGTAGCACATTTTGTAACTGTCTTCATTTCTATAGGATTTACATCAATGTCATATGAATTCAGAACTCATGGATGAGAAAGGTGTGTGATAGGTAGTTAAGGAAAAATTATCATCAGAAATCTCAGTGTTTTTACTTCTACATTTCAGAACAAATTGTCTCATGACATCAGGAGTGGGAAACCACTTTTCACCATGTCATCTGGACGAGGATGTGGTCTCCCTCATATAGCTCACTTCTCTGAACCATTGTCTATGGAACTCCCTGCTGTCTATGGAACTCCCTGCCACACAATGTGGTGATGGCATCTGACCTGGATGCCTTCAAAAGGGGATTGGACAGATTCCTGGAGGAAAAGTCCATCACAGGTTACAAACCATGATGGAGATGTGTAACCTCCAGGGTTTAAACCAGGGTACTTCAAGGGCCAGATGCAGGAGAGTGGTATCAGGAGACAGATATCTAGTCTCATGCACTCCCAAACACATCTGGTGGGGCCGCTGTGAGATACAGGAAGCTGGACTAGATGGGCCTTTGGCCTGATCCAGTATGGCTCTTCTTATGTTCTTATGTTCTTATGTGTCAAAGAATATTTTATACATTTGCTCAGAAATTAAGTACAATAATACCTTAGTTTAAGAGTAACTTGGTTTAAGAATGTTTTGCAAGACAAGCAAACATTTATTCTAAATCAGTGGTAGCCAAACTTCGGCCCTCCAGATGTTTTGGACCACAGCTCCCACAGTCCTTTGTCATTGGCAATACAGGCTGGGAGTTGTGGTCCAAAACATCTAGAGGGCTGACGTTTGGCCACTACTGTTCTACATTTTGTTTCCTTCCCCTGCTGGATTGTGGGTGATTGTCTGGAATGCTCCTTCTCAGGCTGCCTCCAAAGCAGAGGGAGGAGAGAGGGATAGAGGTCTCCCTGGTACCAGCTAGGAACATTTTCAAAGGGGAGTGCAGGTTAGGGTTTTATTTTTCTTTATATTTATATTTTTTATTTAATTTGTTTCCAACATCCTTTCTTATTTTTTCAAACCATTTCTAGTCATGGGGCGGCTGGTCAAGTGTGTATAGTAAAATAAAATTTGCACTTTATTATTGTCACATTAAAAATACATGTACAGAGTAAAATCCAGTTGTTAGTCCCAAGCAGAATTGGTTCCACAGGCAGGTACCTAAATCATGGTGTAGACATGGACTTCTACCCAACTTCTTTTGTGAGTTTTGGCATTTTGTGTGTAAAGTATGTGGTTTATAGGACCCCAGAACAAATCATCGGAGTTTCCATTATTTCTTATGGGGACATTTGCTTTGGTATACGAGTGTTTTGGTTTACAAGCATGTTTCCAGAACAAATTATGCTCGTAAACCAAGGTATTACTGTAACCGATTATTTACAAATCCATTCAGCTTCACAGCCTAAGGGTGCTTTCCAGAAATTATTTATCCTGCATCAAACACAGAATTTTATGAGGAGTCCAGATTAATCTTTTTCTCGCTCTCAATTGCTTCCCAGTAATTCATTCTACTTGCTTCCTTTCGACACACAAAAAATACCATTATGAAGTAGTAGTCAGTAGTAGCTCAAAGAGAGACGTCAGAATCACGAGGAAGCACACTGGTGGTGGTGTTATGTGCTGTAAATTGGCTTCTGACTTATGAAGGCCACATGAATAAATGACCTCCAAAAGGTCTTGTTATTTAAGAGACCATTTTAAGCCTGCCAAGCCTCTAGGATCCCTTGAACCTCCTCAAGGCCTCCCATTCCTAAAACAAAACAAAGCAAAGGTTCCCAAATTGTGTTAGGACAGCTTTTAAAGGTATAGATGTCTGTTTCTTTGGCTGGTGGCAGGGAATGCCCTTTTTAAAAATGGAGATGGCCTTCCAGTCACTTATAGTTTGGCAAATAGAGTGTGTGCAATGTAAGTGTGGAAAAGGGGGCAGATGTGGGGTCACAGGACCTCTGCAGTTGCTCATCCCTGGTTTGGAAGCACTTTCAGCACATGGCTTTAAAAGTGCAATCAAGCACATCTATTCAAGTGCAAATCCTCTCATGAACTGGATCTGGCTCACTTTCAGACAGGCTGGTGAGCACAGGCCTCTGCTTGGTTAGCCCCCCACACGGTGTTGCTGAATAGTGTGACTTGACTGGTCCCATTTATCTCTTTTCACATTGTGTAGTCTAGGTCAAAGACCGTATATGGGGCCATATGGTCATGCAAAACCAAGCCTACAGGGGTATGCCACATCCATTCATCCCAGACAGAGATGTTTTTGGCCTTGCAGATGGTTTCGATTACCAACTCTCATCATCCTCTTCTATCATTGGGCTTTTTGGCTGAACTTAAAGGGAGCAGAACGAGATCAAAGTTTCCCAATGACTCTTTCCTGAGGAGAGTGAGTGGTCATCCATACGGATGAGAATGCAGTGTGAAAATATCTACACTGGCACGATTACTAAATTATTGCAGGGGGGAGCAGTAAGAGTTATGAAGAATGGTGTGGGGATTACTTTCTCACAATAAGATTTTTCAGAATTTGTGAAAAACTAAGAACAACTTGCTCAGAAATGTGAGAGTACATTTCTGAGCAACCTCTGTGTTTATATGAGTAGGTTATAAAAGAGCATAAATTGACCATCCAACCTATTGCACTAGACTAAAGCTAGTAGAACCAGAATCCAGTTTGTTAAGAGGTAACATAAAGTTAGACCATCATAACGATACTGTTCATTTTATCAATTGTGCAATGTGCCCGTGGAAGGGCTTAGTAAGTAGCACAGCTGCCTGGGTATGCTTGTAGCTACTGCAGGCATAATATCCAGCTACATCTGCATAATTGTGAACTGGATTTGAGCCATGGACAATTATTACTGAATGCATGATCCATTCTCTGCATGCTCAGCAAAGTTCGGAGAATCTGCTCCCGAAACAGGAAAAGAAACTTTGGAATGGAAACTACTCTGGTTGCCCTGCTAGATGGCCTTCATCAGGAACCAGATGGAATGAATGAGTGGCACATCCCTATTGATTATGTTAGTTAGACTGTTTTGTGACATTTAGTGCTATAAATTGTAATACTTTCCTGGAAGGGCTTAGCAGGTTGGATGTATGCAGTATGGCTTCAGTCTTAACTAGAAGCACTCCTGAGTTTTCCTCTTGGCTGCTGATTTGTGGGGTATTGCTTGATTCCCTTTTGTCCCCTGTAGTGTTCCTAAGCATCCGTCCAGAGATTGGGACCACAGTGTCATCAATATGTATAAATAGAAATTTGTGAGAATTTGGGATGTTGATCAGATGGTGGGAAAGGTGTTCATCTATTGTACCAGAAGAGATCACTTGCAAGGAGCTGACCAAAAACCTGGAGGGCAATTCCTTTTACATTATGCAGTCTTCAGAAAATAGAACGTACCAGATGGCTCCACAAGTGGTTTGTTTACTATGGCTTTTTAGAAATGCTGTCCAACATTCACATTTTTCAGTTTTTTTAAAAAAAAGTATGTGGATGAGAATGTGAAAGTGACAGATTTCCCGATTCAGGCAAACGGTTCTGAATACGTTGCATTTCAAGTCTGGGGTTGAATCCCTGTACATTCAGCGGAACTTGTGAGGCTGAATTAGAGTTTCTGCCATTTCTTCCTGCCAGCCTCCTGACCTTTAAGACCTACTACATGGCTGGAAGACATAAAGCAACCTGGTTCTCTTCATACAGCATGCATTGTTTGAATTTCAGCAGTGTAGAATTTCATTCTGTTCCTTTTATTGAGAAGAACTAATCAACACCCCCCCCCAATTCCTTCATTAGATTTGACAGTAAGAACTTGAGGCAAAAAAAAAATCAGTATTGACAAATTTATTATTCTTGGGTCATTGCTCTTAAACACACACTTTGACATGGTGAAGGGGGTTTGAGTGTGTCAGGGAAGTTGAGAGCTATGGTGTCCGGAGTCAGGAGTCAACTCAGTTAAGAGTTTGGGCTCTTTGCAAGGTTATCCAAGGCAGGATGGCTGAAGGCAAAACACCAGATTAAGGTCCTCTTCAGGAATTAATAGGTGTATCTGCAGAAGAGAATGGACAGTTCCAGTAGTGGAAAAATGATTGATGGACAGCTGCTAGACAGCAGAAGTAATAGAATGTGACACTCATGGAGGATCTTTCTCAGAAAGAAGCAACAACTCTGTCCTGGAAGCCAACTAAGGCTTTCCAATTGCATGAAGGAGATGATGAAATTTGGAATGTTGCTATTAATGATAAATTGACTTTGGGAATTAAGTTTTTAAAAGGGATCTGGGAGTCTTGGTGGACCACAAATTGAACATGAGTTGGCAGAGTGATGCTGCGGCCAAGAAAGAAGGCTGAGAGGGGATATGATAGCTATGCTTAAACATTTGAAAGGATGTCAATTGAAGAAGGGATTGGTTTGTTTTCAATGCCTTCAGAGACTAGGATGTGGGGCAATGGTCTCATACTACAGGAAAAGAGATTCAGTTTAAACATTAGGAAGAACTTCATGACAGACCTGTTTGGCAGTGGAATATGCTGCCACGGAGTGTGGTGGAGTCTTCTTCTTTGGAGGCTTTTAAGCAGAGGCTGGATGGCCATCTGTCGGGAGAGCTAAGGACCAATAGATTGAATGAGATATGGGATGCATTTATAAACACTGTACCGAGTAAAGGGAGAGTGCCAAACCATGACAAGATGTATTTCTGGAAGGGATATGGGTACAGTTAAAGGATGGAAGGAAGGTTGGATATAGGTGAGGGGCGGGCGTGAGGGAATAAATAAGATATATTGCTCCCTGGGGTGAAGGGAACACTGTTTAATTCTTTGTGTGTAATTTGTGTGAATTGAATGTCACTTTTATGTTATATTTTAGAATTAATCTTTTTTAAAAATCCCCCTCAAAAGTAGCAACAACCCTAATGCTGTGCAGAAAAAGGCAACTTCTGAACTTGAAAACTCCATGATGAGAAAATCCAAAATGAAACAGGAGATAGAGCTGAAAGATGACACATCCAGATCAGAAAGCACTCAATTGGCTCTTGTGGAGCAACAAAAGATAAGCTGAGATGACTCATTAGTGAAGCAAACTAGATTAAGGATATCTGGTTGATAATGTGTGCAGAGGCAACAGTGAAGTTTGATGTTGCACGGCACGTGGTGAGAACACAAGAACTATAAATCAAGGTAGGTTCAACATTAGAAAACAGTAAAACTGAATGTTTAAACATTGGAATACTTGGAATGGGCAAACCATTGTAGACTGGAATAGTTTGTTACCAATCAAATCAGAAGAACATGTCAGAAGAAACTGTGCCACTCTAAAAGTGAGATGAGATATAGCACAAACAGCTAATAAGTTATCATGAAAAATCTGACTGACCAGTGTCAGTCAGAATTCATGGAAAACCTATCAACATGATAACCACTCAAGTCTATTCTCTATGTACAGATATTGTAAGAAGTAGAAACGGAAGCGAAAAACAAAAGTTGCAATAAAGGCTGAAAACCCATTTGAAAGGAATGTTGTCCAAAAGGAGGCTGATCACATACTAGGATGTGCAAGTAATCCTTTTTGTTGGTGACGGTGACATTGTAGAACGTGTTGCCATCAAATATACACCAGGCTCACTCCCTCTTGTCCTTCAGGAAAATCCAAGCTTTTTAAGGACACCTTCAGAAACATCCTCCAACTATGTTTTTTTTTTCTCGCTATCTCATGTGATCACGTTTGAATTTCATTTGCTGTTGCCTTTGACAGTTTCTTTTTCACTCTCATTGTTTTTATGATTTTGATGTTTTCTGTTAGTGGGTGGGTATGTGGGTGATTATGTTTTTTGCTTGTGGCTAGTGGCTTGGCAGTAGATGGGCAAGATACAAACAAACAAACAAACAAAAGGCATGTAACAAAACATCTGAATTAGCTCCCCCACCTGTTTCTAACCCCACTCAATGAGGCTGAGAGCCCTAAACATTCCAAGCCAGCACAGGGTCTGAGCTGAGATACTGGACGATATCCTTTCAATTCTGCCTGCCTACTGAGATGTCCAGAGGGGATTCTGGACTATGTCCCACACTGCTGTGAGAAATGAGGTTGGTGGCTACATGGGATGGGGCAAGGCTTTAATTATGACGAAGTGGAATTCCCTCCCTTGGATAACCCCAAAACTTAGAAACTGAAATGTCAAAATGAAGCAATTATGCCAATAAATAAAAATATCCTAACCATGCTAAAAACTGGAAGTTGAATCATGGCAACTGGACTTCTTTTCTTGAGAGATCGAAAAGTTTTGACACTCATCCATGCAGCTTCATCAGTCGAATGTTCACAGACATGCTAAAAATATATGTTTGGATGCTAGCTTGGGCTGATGGAGGTTATAGTCAAACAGCATCTGGAAGCCCACATGTTGCCCATCCCTGTTCTATATTATACTCTATTCTTAGGTGAAATCTACTGCTTCTAGCACCCTGTGGCTGATCTGCAGGTAACCATATGAGCAGAAGGAGACCAAGAGCTCTATTGGGAACCACTGATGACACCAGCTGCTTGGCAGGGGAAAGCCTTCTAAGAAAGAGAATAATATTAGCACTTATTTTTGTCAGTGTGTTCCCATTGGCAGTGATAGCTGATCGCCTTTTGCTGAGACCAAAGGCAGCACTGCATGGTTTGGGACTGAGATGTATCACTCAGAGCTGTGCCCTCCATCACCACTGTCACAGATGGTACATGGGCACCGCTCTGGAATGTTTATACTGGACATCTTGCTATCCTGAGAATGACAGCAAAAGGGGGCTTATTCTGCTCCTTTAATTTGGAATAGTAAAAGAAAGCTACCACGTGGTTTCATAAATGGCATAATTCAACCATTGGTGATGTTTATGTTACATTTTCCAAGTTATTACATGTTCTCAGTGACGTTTTCTCCCCGAGTTATCTTTCTGAAAAGTGGTGATGGGACAATGGTTGTTGTTCTTGTTTTAACTTATATAGCCCCAAGGTGATAAAGCACTCTTTAGGCCAGTGGTGGCGAGCTTTTGTCACTCCAGATGTTTTGGATCACAACTCCCACAGTCATTTGTCACTGGCAGTCTAGGCTTGGAATTCTGGGAGCTGTGGGCCAAAACATCTGGAGGGGCGAAGGTTTGCCACCACAGCTTTAGGCAATTGACAACATAAATACACAAACAACACTTTGCCCCCAGCATGCAAAACAGAGAGGTGTGAACTACCAGATCATCAGCCATGCCTACAGGACTGAAACATCCTCTGATTTAGGAATTTTTTCCCCAGTGGGTTTCTTCTGCACCAATTCCCTGGAAGTGAATACATCTATGTTGCCTCAAAAGGTCAGGGAGGAAAATGAGCCATTGCGTGGATCCGATTTAAACACAGAAGACTGCAGAATCATTGTTTCAAAAAGATGGCTACCCACACTTTAAAACATCCTAAAATCTAGTCTGGTGTTGATTTGGCTGGGCCCTGGATGTTCACTGCACTGTTTCAATAGCCATTTGACCACGTGGAGAGCATTTGGTTCTCTTGGTTGTCTTGCAAACAATACACAGCATCCTGTGACAAGGGTTCCTTTTCAGAGCAGTATTTCATGACGGTAGTCAATTCATTGGCGATGACAACCTGCGCTATGAATCTGGGCAGGTAGGCAAGGTGGAAGAAACACAAAGGAGCACTGGGGTGCTGAAATGATCCAGCAGTGCTGGCCCCTCAATGAGCAGCAGCCCTTGGAAGCTACCTGCTGAAATGTGTTTGGATTGGGAGGCGTCATTTGAGAGCTCATGCCAAGCTGTCATTTTTACGGTGTCCTTTCTAACACGGCTGCTGGATTTTAAAATAGGTGCTGGCAAGGCTGGAGCGTGCCCTACCTATGGAGGGAACAATCTACACCACTTCCTTGTCAAAGGGACATGCTCATCTCAAGGAGGCACAACATGGTGGAGTGGGCTTCCATGGAATTTGGGTCGGTGGGTGGGGGTGGGTGGGAGGAGGGCAGGAGAAGAATTGTGCCTCAAAAATCACTGTTGAGGCAAGGAATGTAACTATCACGGCCACTCCGCAGTGGATGAGCAAGGTGCTGCAGCAAGGTAGGAGAAGTCCTATGAGAAGGTGGTTGTCCAAAGCCCAGCAATATGCTCAGCATTGGCTATTGACACCCAGCCGTTCATGCTGCAATGGTCAAAACATGCAGGTTGTCTTCACTGTGGGGCTTCCTATGTCTGGCTTTTCCCCTGCCCTTGGAGTGAGAGATGCAGCCATCACGTACCATTTGACATCCTCACTCCACCCCAGCAACAAGATCTGGACTCCTTGTCAATTTGAAAGGCTTGCCTTCTCCCATCACCATGCAGGGATGTTTGGAGAAAAAGTGCCTCCTGCCTCCCTTCCCAGGAGGGCTGGAAAATCTGTGTCCCTCCACCTGCTGGTTCCCATCGACCCCATCCAGCCCAGCCCATGATGAAGGAGCGCAGGAGTTCACTCATAGCTGGAGGGCTACAGGGTACCCAGTCCGGACCTACCCAAAACAAAACAAAACAAAACAAAACAAAATAAAACCTTCCTTCGACCCCATTAAACAAAACACCATGCAAATAGGAAACAGAAGGGGATCACTCACCACGTCAGTGTCGCACTCTCTCCGGCAGGTGCTCTGCGCGTCTACCCAGAGGTTGGGATTCATATCATTGGGACATATCCCAGCATGAGAGTATCGTATCGGAGGCAGGGCGGTGCCTTTTAAGGGAGCTTCCAGAAGCAGAAGAATAAGGCTCTTCCCAGACAACATCCATAGCCATATCCATTGTGTGAAGAGTCTGGAAAAGAACATCTCAGAATAGCTCCAGAGCGGGAGGGAAAGTATGTCAACAATTGGACGCGGAAGGAGTGTGTGTGCGGCGCGTGTGGTTCTGTCCGTGTTCGAATTTTTTTTAAAAAGAAGAAAAGAACCCGAAACAAAGGCAGCATCAACACCTGCTTTCTCTTCCTCACCCAGATGTCTTTTTCCACCTTTCAATAGCGCAGCCTGATCTTGGGTCAGGATTAAAAGTCTTAGGAAGTAGCCCCCTTATTTTAAGCAAAAGGCTCTTCGCCCAAGGCAGAGTTAGCTGTATTTATACCCTGCCTCTCTACAACAAGTTGGAAAAAGTGAACTCTATTTCTGTGACAAGCACACGCTTCTTATGTCCTGGTGGCAGCAGTTGTACAGATTTGTTACAAGGGGGAAAAAAAGCTGGAAAGAGTTTTAAAGGCTGGAACTGCCACGGTGGGACCCCTGCATGTTTCTGAATGGAAGGAGGCCTTCTTAACCCCTTTAGACCTAAAGTACTTCCCTATGCTAAGAATGCATTTTCTTCTGAAAGAGCGCTTGTCTAAATAACATGGACCTACAGTCTGAGGGATTTCCCTATGCCAGGGAAACATATACAATCATTTGTTTAAAGGAGCAGCTTAAGTAGGACTGAAGCAGTGAAAGCTTAGATGTAACCTGCTTTTTTATTTTTATGTTTTTCTTAAAAGGAGAGAAATGTGAAGTAAGAGGAAGCAGAATAACATTGTGCAAGTTCAGGATCTGGAAGCCAATACGTCTTTCTTTACAAATGAACCAACTCCACCGCCCCCCCCCCCCAAATCACTGACTGCTTTATTTATCTTCTTTCCCCCAAGTTTCTCTTTTGCTGAACTCTAACCCCACCATGGGAAATTTTTTAAAAATTCCTTCACAGTTCATGAACATGAGACCCCTATTGTATGACTTTTTTGCTGACCTCTTAAAGGGGGGAAAAACGTAGGAACAGTTTAACTCTATGGAAACCTGCATAAAGGAATGTACTGCATTTTTGCATAGAGGAGTGGGGAGAGGGGAGGGAGAGAAGAGAGGAGAAAACACTGTGGACTTAAATCCCAGCCACCCTGGTTAGGTTAGGATAGGAAGGGCTAGTCGGACCCACTGAGAAGGGTGGGGTCTTTCAAAGAAGGAGGTGTTTGGTGAAGACAGTCCAAGAGTCAGAGGCAGGGGAGGGGAGGGGGGTCTCCTCACCAGCTCCGAGGTTCTGCTCTACCTTGGTGTCTGTCTGCTATGAAAGGCATGTGCTGGCTGGGATCCAAAGAGCTGCTTTACATGAGGCTCGGGGTGGGGTGGAGGCTCATGGACGGCTGCCCAGAGGGGCTTTTTACTCAGCAGGCAGAGCCCCTCAAATCCCCCTCCCCCACTCCTTATATGAGGAACAGTTTCCCATGGAGAATATTCTCCCCCACACGCACACATCCTTTCTGAAAGGAGCAGGAAGTCCTTAGACTAGGGTTCACACAAACTGGCACTCTTCTGAGAATCAGGGCCACTGAGACAATCACTTCACGTCCTTCCTTGTTCTGCAACTAGTTTGGTACCATGACAGCGTTGGTCACGGTCACGTGATTGTGTCCCTGTTTAGTCCCTGTTTCCGTTTTCACACGGTTGTGATAACTTGTTTCGTGACAACTGTTACCTCACGGTCTTGTTCCGTGACAAATTCTGAATTTGTCTTGCTTTCTTAACATTTTTTTTTAAATATCGTAAATAAATTTTTATTGATATTTTTAATTTACTGGTCTTCCGGGATTTACACACCAGTGCTACAGAATTTTCAATACTTTCCTTAATAAACATTTGCACTGCATAGTGTTTCCCGTAGGGGAACTAATGTCAAATGCTGCTTCAGCCGCTGACCACTAGGTGGACAACGGTTGGTTCATGACAGTTGTTACCACACGGTCCCTTGTCTTGGAACAGGAACTGGGATCAAACCGTGACAAGAGAATACCCCAACCCAGCGCCAGGTACAGTATTGTCACCCTTTGAGCCTCCTCTGCGGGCGTGGTCGAGACAAGTTTTAGCTGTTGTGCGATGGACGTGAAGTAAGATTTCTTTGTACCGGTCTGAAGTGCAACACGGAGATGAAGTAACTGCCTTAGAGGGTCCGCATGCTGTGTAGAGCACACATGTTGGTGCCCTGTGAGGATCCCGAGGCCGTTTTGTTCTCAGCAGTGCAAGACGATGAGGAATGGAAAGATGGCTGCCCTCATTTTTGTTTTGGTCCCAGTAAACAATAAGATTAGACAGATGAAGATCCTTCATCTCTGATCAACACCCAAGATGTGCTTCATTGGCTTTATCCCCTATCCTAGGAGCTACTGGTGCAATGGAAAGCATTGATGGATTGTTTTAAATGTTGATACTCTACTCTTGGGCACTGCTAAACCATACACAATTCTTCTTAGACAATTTCAATCTTTGAAAATACACCATGTATGCCAGTGTTTACACTACCTTTGAGAGCCACGTTATAGATGGCTATATAATAGCTGTAGGCCATTGTTATAGTCCAGAGGATCTGCGTCACAAGCTACTGCCAGTGTTCAATACAGTTTCTGTCAATGGGGTTTTAGCAACTTGTGCAATGTTGAATACCCTGTGGCTGTTGCTGCTACCTTGATACTATGCTTATAGAAAGTGCAGCCAAATTAAGAAATGCTGTTTATAAATGTGAATTCTCATAATACATATATGCCCCTGTTTCGGCAAAGGAGATAGAAATGTTATTAGCATTTTTAGTGGTGCCTTTCTTCTAACAAGACAATGGGACCCTATGACATTCCAGATGTTTTAAACTTCAGTTCTCAAAAGTACTGGCCAGCAGAGCCAATGGGAAGGGTTTGTGGGGTTAGAACACGAGGGGCAAACTTATTCTACCCACACTCTGAATTCTATGGCAATTATATACTTTTCTTTCAACTGTTTCAATGCTCTTCTTGTTTAATGTTGCCTTTTAATTGCCTTTAAAAGATGCCTCTTCTAATTCCCTGTTCTTAAACTTGAATGTTTCGTTATTCATTTTCTTTCCTCCCGTTTCATTTTGTTAAAAATTTCGTATTTTGTTTGCTTCATTTTGTTTTTATTTTATTTTTGTTTATTGTTAAATTTTTTAAATTTTTTAAAATTTTTAAATTATTTTAAAAAGTCCCCCATGTGGACTTTTTACAGCTGAGAGGTGCTAGTGCCTCAGATTTTTTTCTCAATTTCTCCTCCCTCTGCTGGCCCGCGGGCTGGACCGGCTGGCTTGGGGGCCGGATGCGGGCTGGAGGGATATTTTAATTTTAATTTTATTTTTTTATTTATTATTTTTTATTTATTATTTAAGTATGTCGGGCCAGCACTTTACAGCACTGACCACGCAGCCCCAGGGGCTAGGTCAGTGCTTTTTAATTTTTTAATTTTTTAATCTTTATTTTACAGCACTGACCATGCAGCTCCTGGACAGGTTGGCGCTTTTAAAAAAGTAACTTTTATTTTTATTTATTTTTAAGTCCCCAGATGCCAGACTCCCCTCCCCCCCAATTCTCAGCTGTAGGGGGTCTTTTCCCCACCCTGGCTGCTGGAATTCCAGGTGAGGAGGACGGCGCTACAGGACAAGGTAAGTGACACAGAGGAACAAAAAATGAAATGGAATGAAATTTCCATTTCCATTTTGTTTCATTTTTCTTTTATGGGTTGGTTCGTTATACATTTCATTAGCTAACAAAATGAATAACGAATAACGAAACAAATTAAAAATTCATTTCGTGCCCATCTCTAGTCTTAAATGTTCTGGGCTGTATATTGTCCCTCATTATTGTAAGCTGCCGTGGGCCGTTTTTCAAGGGGAAAGGCAGGGTAAAAATATTCAGAGTAAATAAATAAATAAATTAGCATGGAAGTGTGATCTAGCACTTGGGTGCACACCTCTTTTGTGCACATGTGAACAATCTTTTCCTCAATAGGAGTTTTGAGAAGTGGGATGTACCAATTTCTGGGCAAGTACATGAATTTCAAATAGAAGCACAGCTCTGGGACTTAGCCTGGCACAATTTGCAATCAGTGGTGAGCAATAATGAGAGGCAAAATGGCCACTATCTTGGTGATACGATCTTGATCTCCCAGAGCCCCCCCACATCTAGCACGAACCCTTCCATCATTTGCTGTTCTGTCACCAGATAGCGGGAGGGGCTTTTTATCTCTGGTCCAGCCATGGTCTACATACTCCATTTGCACCTTGACAACCCTTAAGTGGCATGGCTTCCTGGATTTTTCTGTTTGTATAGCATGTTTTCCATGAAATCCACAACTGTTCTAGAAGTCTGAGATGCTTTCAGAAATACTTTTGAATATCCAAGGTGGCTGACTTCTAAAACAATAAACGTTAAGACTCCTTCTGTGCTGAAGGTTGCCCCAGTTATATTTTGTGCAGTTTTGTTCATGTTCAAATTATTTTGTGGCCTGTATCTTCTACTGATCCTCTAATTGACAGAGGATATTGTGTTTATTTCTGTGAGTGGGTGCCTGGTGCCTTGAGTTTTTGGCTGCTACAGCTTCCACTCCTCCTATAAACAAATGAGGGGAAGAGAGCTCTGAGGAGATGGCGATGACAATGATAGCAGCACGCCCTGACCTAGTGGGCTTGTATCCCTGGAAGGGCCACACCTTGGAGTGAGAAGCAGATGCCCCCACCATGTTTTCAGCTCGACAGGAATGGGGCCCTGAAGGAACAGCTCTGGAGCTGAGGATGAAAAGGGTAAATGGCGGCAGGGTCAACCGTGGGGAATATGGAAGAGGATTTAAGAAGGGCAGAAGGGAGGAATCAGGCTTGTCTAGAAACAAGGAGGAAGATGAGGAATACAGCAAGGCCTATAAATGGCTTCCTAAACCTTGGTATCCTGGGAATCTTACCGTTCGAGCCCAGGCCCAAGTATGTCAGCCCACCTTCAATCTTGAAGGAGTATGATGCTGCATTGAGGATGTCCATAGTCCTGGGGTGCTCCTGATTTTCTAGAAGGCAGAACTCTGTGTTGGAGTGTCCATGGACGACTTGATCTCATTCAACTCTGTTGCTGGCTGTGCAAACAGCAGTTCTAGAAAACAGAACAAGAGAGGGCCACAATGGTGTAATAAAGGGTGTTGGCAACAATGGAGCTCATGGTGGAGGCCAAACCCAGTACTTGCCACCTGTAGGGGACAGTGTCTGCTGAGGACTCATTTGGAGGTGACGTGAACCAGCTGGGTGACTGTGCGAGAGCAAAGGACTGTGGAGTGGAGGAGGATTCTATCCCAGGAAGCCGACTGCAACCATTCTGGAGCAGCCCTGCGATGGACCTCCCAAAAAAAGGATTGTGGGCAAATTTCAACACTCCAGTAACACATTTCTAGCTGTTGGTGAACTGAGAGTGCCATGCTTGCACGTTCAGTCCAGGTGGTCCCTTCAACACCTCCCTGCCCATTAAAGGCTGGAGGGAGCTTCCAATTCCATACAGAGTTTGTTGTTGGTTGTGTGTTTTACATATACGGGGGAAGTTTGGGCAGATGTCTGGAATGCTGTCTAGGTATGCCATCATCACCTTCCTACCTCAGCTTGTGTTTTATTTGTACAACCCATGCTAGATTGCACCCTGATGTGCTGATGTTTCACACAAGTAGATAGCAGTGCTTAGCCATTAGGGAAGGACTGGGAGGCCAAGGTCTATGGTCACATTCAGCAGAATGATCATCAGGGCTGGCTTCCCACATTCTGGAGTAAGTGAAATAAGATCACAGAGCATGTAACTTATGTCCTTCCAGACATGGTTGGGCTAGAACTTGTATCATTCTTTATATGTTGGATTTGATAGCCAAGGCTGATAGGAACTGCAGTCCAGATGTATTGGTTGGCCCAACATCCCCATCTCCTGGATCAAAGTGTGGTGTGGAGTTGGGGAACATAGTGTCCAGAGCCCAAATCACTTAGCCACATCACTGCGTGTAACAGCAGCCATGCATGGTGCTAATCATGAGATGCACACCAGGCTAGTTTCTCTCTAGCTATATTATCTTCAAAGAGGATTTCCATGGAGGCAACAGCATGGACATCACACTCTTGTTCCAGGGAACCACTGTTGGCACTTCTCCGTGGGTATAGCTGGTGTTCCCTACCATCTAATATCAGGCCAAAGGTTTGAAACTGGGTACCTCTTACTTAAAAACTAGCCAGGATTAGAGTTAAGTAGTAAGCTCATTACATCGTAGCATAGAGACTTCAACTTGCTTGCCAAACCATTTGTGTACATGCTTTTCCTGTGCTTTCATTAGAGCACATTTCATTTAAACTTTAATTTATGGCTGCTGGAAGGTATTGATTGACTACATCTTTGCTCAGAGGAGTGAGCAGTAGGCTGTTGCATACAAGACACATTTTACTGCAGGGCTGTTTGATTTTGTGGGTTGGTTGTTTGGTGGTGGTTTTTTTTTTTTTTTTTAGTTTCCCCAATAGAAATTATTTTCTTGAATTCCGGAATGGGGACCCTCTGGCCCAGTAGGATTCTCCTTTCAACTGCAAAGCTCTTGCTTCTGTTATCTTTAGCCAGAGAGGATAGTGAATTTAAAGGCATTTAGACTTTAAATAGCCTGCATAGAGATGAGCTCTGTTTTACATACTGGAAAGCTGTTGCATTGGTTCTTACCCTGAACAGCGATGCTGAAAACTGAGCCGTGCCATTGCAGATGCCCTTTATCTGGTAGATGTACTGCGCAAATGTTTTGGCCTTTATTTGGTAGATGTAATGCGCAAATGTTTTGGCGAATGGCCTGCAACCAACCACATCATGCAGTCAGAGGAAGCGGGCGGCCTTGGTTGGCAGAGGAAGGGAGGAGGGAGGAACGAAGAAAGGGAGCAGGATTGGGAACTGTGGTCTTCCAAATATTGTTCGACTGCTGTGGATATCCGGATGGTACAGCGCTAGTATTTCAAGCACTAGCCCTACCATGGGCAGCACTATTTGGTGCTCTGTTTCAGGAAACAAGAAATGCCAAATGGCCGGCCGCTCAGTTTCGTATGCACCTGGAAAAGTTTCTTTCCACCACCTAAGTGCTCCTTGTTTCATGTGAGCAGGATTTATTTCTTTATTTCTTTTCTGCGGAACTAATAAGAAGTCTTCAGATCTCACACTTTGGCAATTATTCACATTTGAACACTCCCACCATGAATAATCCAAGCTCTTTTTTGCGCCTCTTCCAATTTCTCCTGACAGGATTATGGTGACAGCAATGAAATCCATAAATCTTGCATTCAGCTGAGTACTGTGAAGGAAAAAAAGTGGTGGGGGGGTTGTAAGGCAATCAGTCTCGGTCTTCTGGTTGCTCAACACTGTCCTTGGGATGCTGCTCTCTATATGCATCCCCTTGTTATTATTATTATTTTAGTTTAAAATAGAAATAGATTGAAGACAAATTTTGGTTGTGTATTTGTTCTTCAGTGAAGAATTTCTCAGTACTGAAGAGAGAAGTTGTTTTCTGGTGGGAAAGATGTAAGCTACAGTGCCCTCTCTTTCCTGTCTCCTGGGGTGTAGAGAAGCAAGGATGTTACAGAGATGGGATATAAGCAGCACTATGAAATTGCCACCCCCTTTAGGTCAGGGGCAGAGAAGCTTTGGTCTCCCAGATGTTTTGACCCACAACTCCCATCTGTCCCATTCAGCATGGCCAATGGGAAGGGATTATGGGAGCTGGAGTCTGGACTATCTGCAGTGCCAAAGATAGATGCTTCTAGATTGAGGAATGCTGTGCAACGCTTCTCTATATTGAGATTGAAGCTATGCAATTATACTCAAGGATCTGAAGTGTAACCAGTTGTATGTCTGTGAAGATTCTCAGTCATCCAGATGAGTTTATCTGGAAGTTGAGTCATGGCAACTGGACTTCTTTTTATTGAGAGATAGAAACATTTTACTGCTTATCCAAACAGCTTTGTCAGTCTGAATATCGCTAGTGCAACTCCTCCATCTTATAGTCAGCTTTGACCTCTTGTCATCCTGGTCTGTAATAGACTCATAAGATGAACAATGGCCTGAATAGGCTCATTAGGTAGACAATAGTATCTATAGCCTTAAGGTGAACAATGGTCTAAGGTGCTGAAACCTATAAAGTATGGGTTGTTAGCTATGGCCTTGGTGGTGAAGGCTTTTTGATTTGTCAGGTTATCTGATAAGTAGCAGATAGACCAGGTGTCCTCAAAGTTTTCAAACAGCGGGCCAGTCCAACCCCCCAGACACCACTGGGGGCCAGACTATAGTCCCCCCAAAAAAGACTGACATGGAAAAAAAGGTGAGAGAGAGGGGCAAGTGGGTGGATCCCCCCCCCCATGATCAGTGCGTCTCCGGGGCCGCAGCAATGCCTGCTGCTCTGGATTGCTGTCCTGAGGTGCCACCGCTGGGATCCCTCTGCTGCGCTTCTTTCTCCTCCTCCTCCTACAGTGGCAGTGGCTGGAGCCCGCTCACTGGCAGAGCTCAGCCAGTCTGTGGTGCTCTGTTGGCTTGCCAGCCCGTCATCACCAACCAGAGACAAATGCAGCCCCGTCAGCCTCCCAAGAACCAGGCCCGGGCAACCGTTGGCCTTCTCTTCCCTTCTCTTTTTTCTCCGCCACCTCCTCCTCACTGGTCTCTAACCCGGTGTTGGTGGTGGCAGCCTCAGCCTTCACCCATGGCTGGGCTCCCTCCCCTCCCTCTTTCCGTGGAGCAAGGCAGCAGATTGAAGGGGTCTGGGTGGGCAGGAAGTAGCTCCGTTTCTCGCTTGGTCACCTGCCATCCATCCCTCCATTGGTCCACTGCCATGGCTGCTCCAGCTTGGAAGGCTGTCTGGTGCTGCCTCCACCTGCCCCCTTTCTTCCTCACCACCACAATAACACAGTAGGTGGCCACAAACAGACGGCAGGCAGGCGGGGTGGAGGAGGAGCAGGGGCAGGGCCTTGGGGCCATGGAGGGAGTGGGAGACCTTGCCGCAGCCCTCCCATTTAAATTGCAGCCAGTGCCCCAACCATCTGGGCAGCGGATGGGGGGAGTGGGGAACCTTGCTGTGACCCTCACACTTTGAACTGCCCCACTAGCTAGTGTGCTGATCATCTGGGTGGGGGGTGGGGGGAGTGGGGGAAGTGACATAGCCCACTGCTTTGAACTGCTTCAGCAATAGAAGCAGCCATGGAGGCCGGCTTGCTATCTTGCTCTCCAAGCAGGGGGGTGGGTGGGTGGGGTCTGCAATTGGTCCCGTGGGGGGGTGGATTCAGGACCCTGGGGGGCTGAATCCGGCCCCGAGCCGTCGTTTGAGGACTCCTGAGATAGACTATGCCTGAGGCTGCCAGTTGTAGCCTTGCATGTAGGCTAAGCTCTTGCAATGGCAAGAAGAAAAACACAAAAGAAAAACAACAATAAACCATACACACTTTTTCAACCGTCTTCAACTATTTGGTCCCTCTTCTTCTAGTACTACTCTTCGAATATGGAAAAATAAAGATGTTGGGGGCGAAAACAGCCACCTGTCTAATTTGCTAAATGTTGATCTGTTATGAATCACGACGACTTTTGAGTCATTTTTGTGAGTCATGTAAAAGCATTGGGGGACTGGCTCAAAACTCCTAGTAATTTATTTTATTTTATTTTATTTTGCAGGAACAGTACTTGCTATAGCAATCCTTTTCCATCCAGTCTTTTACAGGGTCAAATATATGAAACTGCACCCCACCCCTGGAGCCAAATGGAAGTAATCTCACCTACTCTTCATTATTTCAAAATCGTAAATATATAAATGAACAAATAAATGCAAACATACGTGAAAAGTACAGAAGCATCAGTTGACGTTCAAATGTATCAGTTGAGCAACTTAAGCCAAATGGTTAATAAACTTAATCGGATTTAGTCAAATAGTCTGTTTAGTCATTTAACCACTGAGCTGCAAGGAGCCTTGTGGTGTAGTGGTTAAAAGCCTGTACTGCAGCTAAAACTTCTCACAACCTAGGGTTCAATTCCAGGTGGCAGGCTCAGGGTTGACTCAGCCTTCCATCATTTTGAGGTCTATAAAATGAGTAACCAGCTTGCTGGGGTGATGGTGCAATGTGTAGCCTGCATAATTAAACTATAAACTGCCCAGAGAGTACTTGAAGTGCTATGGGGGGCATATAAGCAGAACACCTTGCTTTGCTTTGCTATTAGTCACACTGAAGAACAATCTTGGCTATAAATCTACAGACATGTAAGTCATGTTCCTCCCTCCAAAGGCAAATTCTTTCCCTGCTTCCAATTCACCTCTACATTTAGTGTTCCCTGTACTTCTAATGCTGAGAAATATGAATGGAGTAAAATGATACATTGGGGGGGGGGGAATAACATAGCTAGTAGAGATGGGCACGACTTAGCGGTATTCCCGTTTCCGTTTCCGTTACTCGTATCCGTTACTCTACGGAAACGGAAACAGGAATTACTCCACCAGAATTCGAGCTCGAACCGACGAACGAACAATTTGGTCTGATTTGTCGTGCTCGTTACTTGCACGCGGCGATCGCGCAATGCCAAGCGGCACAGAAAAAAAGTTTTTAAAAGTTAAAAAAAAAACGATTCCCGGCCCTAAAAGTAGGCGAAAACTGTCTGAGGGCACCTACCAGGCCAGAAGGGTGTTTTATTTGGGGGGGGGGTTTCCCCGCCCCCCTCTCCTTGGCTATTGCTACTGCTGCGCTGCTGGTACCAGGCTGGGAGGGCGCATCCATGGGAGTGGACCATGAAAAGTTTTGGAGCCATTCCACCAATCGCATGGCCAGGTTTTGCTGACTGTACCAGGCTGGGAGGGCGCATCCATTTGCCATGCGGTGGGGGGGGGGATCCAAAATGGCGACCGCAATATTTTTTTTGAAATCGTTGCCCAAAACCCCACCAAAGCACCACAGAAACATGCAAAAATTAGCTATTTTAAATCCTTGAATTTTTACAGTAGCAGCAGTGGGTTTTTCTTGCAAAAAAAGTCTCCGTTGATTTTATTTTATTTTATTTTATTTTATTTTTTTACACCTGCGCATTCGCAATGATGGGCTCGCCCGTGGGAGTGGACCATGCAAAGTTTTGGAGCCATTCCACCAATCGCATGGCCAGGTTTTGCTGACTGTACCAGGCTGGGAGGGCGCATCCATTTGCCATGCGGTGGGGGGGATCCAAAATGGCGACCGCAATATTTTTTTTGAAATCGTTGCCCAAAACCCCACCAAAGCACCACAGAAACATGCGAAAATTAGCTATTTTAAATGCTTGAATTTTTACAGTAGCAGCAGTGGGTTTTTCTTGCAAAAAAAAGTCTCCGTTGATTTTATTTTATTTTATTTTATTTTATTTTATTTTATTTTATTACACCTGCACATTTGCAATGATGGGCTCGCCCATGGGAGTAGACCATGCAAATTTTCCACCAATCGCATGGCCACTTGGCCAGGTTGACCACAGAGACTTCTGGGATGTGCCAATCGGGCATAAACAGCCCACCACTAATCGTAGCCCAAACCCGAACCCTAAGCCTAACCCATACGCCAGTACACTGTCCTTCTAAGTGGGTCAGAGAGGCACCCAGAGGTGCACCCCAATACTCACCCTAACCTCACCCGTAACTAGCCTAACCCTAGCCCTTGCGCTAACCCGTCTTAACCCTAAGCCAGATCTACTTGCATTGCACTACATGCAAGTACGTGAGACACAGCGGGTGCAAGGAGTCTGCCAGTCCGTCACTTGTGGCTCTGGCTGACTCCTGCAGCTCCCTCCAGGAGCCCGCTACCCCTTCCCAAACCAGTACTAACGACAACGAAAAAAACGAAAAAACGAACCGACTAATTTTTGCGAATTTTTGCGAAAAACGGAAACGAGCCGAAACGGAACCGGCCCGACTAACGACAACTCGAAAATATTTTTTTCAAGTCGTGCCCATCTCTAATAGCTAGTACTTTTTTTGAAATGGTGTTGACAGAATTGAGTTTAAGAGGTTATGAACAGGGCAAGGTACTCAACTTCCATGTGCCAGGATTCCATGGGCATCTATCCATGTGGGTACCCTCTGTTGTTACAAACTGCATATGTACAGTACTTCCCACCCATCTGCAAAGAACAAACCCAAGCTTACGATTATACTTTAGTTTTAAATACTTCATCAATAGGTAGCTGTGATCAGGCAACAGTCAAAACAATAACCAACAAAGAGATTTGACATAAAGTATAAAGGGCCTGTGTATACTTTGCATGGCTTGTGATCATGCTTGGTAAAATCTTTCCTTTCCCCCTCTTCGCTCACTTTTTGTTCTCTTTCTGTGCAAGACAGGGGACACAAACCTTCTTTAGATGTTTACAAGCAGACATCACACAATGCTTTAGATTGCCCCCCCCCTTCCAGAAAGATTACAAAACCGTAAAGTGTGTGTAGAAAAACAACTTTGTAATCCAAATATTTTATTCATTAGTTTTTGGCACGGATACCTACTACATCCTGTGAAAGCTTTATTTTTTTTATTTTTTTTTTAAGCAGCTGAGTATGACACATTCCCAGGCAGTACTTAAAATTCTTACGGCTCCATTAACAACAAAGTCGCATGTACTGATGTTTCAGTTGACTAAACAAAGATGCTTTATAGTGTAAAACTGACTCCAAGAGGAATTGTGGCAGAATGTGGCTGGTGCATTCTACTGTGGAATTAGAAACAAGCGCCTCTGCCTTGCATGTATTACAGCAGGGCCCAAAGTTAACCTGCTGAGTTTGGGGCCTTGCTGAAGAATGAGATGCTGTCAAAACACAGAGGTGGGGTTAAGGGAGAAATGAAAAACAGGTGCCCTACGTTGCGCTGTCTGGAAGAAGAATGCTCTGGCAATGTAGGCGTTGGATTTATTTAGCTTCTGGAAAACTTAATGATCTCTTCTAGAATATTTATTTTAAAATTATCCTTATGACAATGAAGAGTTTGAAAATGCCTGGACTAGATCTGAGGAGGATCTGAAATCTTTGGAGGGGGGGGAAGGGTTGTCCACCCCCTGCATGTCCAGCACTGGGATAGTCCCCCAATGGATGATGAGTCATCAGAGAGGCCCCTTTTCAGAATGGTAGTCATTTGTGTGGGAAATATTAGTAAATAATGTCTTTACCTTCTTTTGCAGAAGAGTTGTGTTTGGATTAGAAGACCTGAGAGATGGAGTATGTACCTACAGAGTTTCTGAGTTACCACTACTACGTGTTGAGACTCTTATGGCTAGAAAAACCTTGAAAATGTGATGGTGGTAATTTAGAAATGAACGGTCCACTAGGTCGCTGTGTGTGATATATTACTTCTGTCATGGTCAGTCCCTTTTCTTCTGACCCAAACCATCATTCCTTATATTCTCTAAGCCATGTGGAGGAGATTTCCCCACATTTTGGTCCTACATAACAGAAACTAGACATGGGCACGACCAGAAAAAATGATGTTTCGAGTTTTCGTTTGTCGGAATGGGTCCGTTATGGGGCGTTTCCGTTTGTCGCGAAATTTTTCAAAAATTTGTCGTTTCTGTTTGTCGTTTGTCGTTTGCACTGCGATTTAGCGCGATTTGACTTCCCAGAGCATAGGGGCGTCCCGCAATCAGGGTTGGCGCTAGGTGTATTTGCACTCTAGGCGGCGGGCAGGGCGGGGGGGGGGGCGCGGGGGGGAGGTGCGGGCGGGCGGTGGTGGCGGGGGGCCATAGGTGGGCGGTGGCCGCAGGTGGGTGGGCGAGTGGGCGGGCGGCGGCGCGGGCCGCAGGTGGGTGGTGGCGCGGGTGGACGGGCAAGTGGGCAGTTAGGATTTCACTTAGGATTGAGGTTCTGTTCTTGGCTTGCACCCCAAATGTATGTGTGTGCAAGCAAATTGAAGTGGGGAAAATAGAAAATAAATGGTAGTATATAATATATTTTTAAAATAAATCCACACCTCCCACTCCCAGTCGAACCTCCCCCTTTATCCAATATCAGAAAAAAATCCTCAAACTGCCAGAGAAGAAATAAAGAATAAACTGCTATTCCCTTCAGCAGACAAAGCTGCAGGGAATCAAAGAAATTATTTTCTAAATTCAATTCCCTCCCTGCCCGCCTAACTTAAATCCTAAAGCCTCCAGCCTCCCTCCTCAATCTCGATCGGATCACACCAGCACCAGCAGCCAGCCCTCCTCCCTCAACCACATCCATATACCTGACTGCGATTTCTGGAAGGTGCCTCAGCTTTTTATGCCCTCCGAGACATCCAGAAGTGTCAGTCAAAAACCTGGTGATGCCATTGGTGGAATGGTTCAAAAAAATTGCATGGTCCCATCCCATGCCCAGCCCAAATGGGCAGGTCTAAAAAAATAAAAAATAAAAAAATAAAAATAAAATCAATACAACGTTTTATTGCTATAAAAACCCACTGCTGCTACTATAAAAATTCAGGCATTTAAAATAAATAAATTTCACATGTTTCTGTGGCGATTTGGTGTGTTTTTTGACCATGATTTCAAAAGAAAAATTGCGGTTGCCATTTTGGATCCCCCTCACCGCATGGGATGCAGCGAGACAGACGACGAGGATGACCTCCCCCCAGCCTGGTGCAAGCAGCCCAGGACAGGAGAAGAGGGGGGAAAGGGCCGGGGACCCCCCAGAAACTACCCCTCTGGTAGGTAGCAAAGCCTCAGGCAGGCATATTTTCGCCTGCTTTTTTGGACGGGAGTCGGGTTTTTTAAAAAAATCTTTTAAAAACTTTTTCTGTGCTTCACATTGCGCGATCGCCACGATGCCACAAATGGAAACGAAAAAAACGACCAAATTTTTTTTTTCGGTTCGAGTTCGAGTTCTGACGGCTTAATTATCGTTACTGTTTCCATTACGTAACGGAAACGATAACCGGAAACGGAAATGGCAATTTTGCCGAGTCGTGCCCATGTCTAGTATAGAAATGAATAAATGCATAAATAAATAAATAAATAAATGCATAAATAAATAAATAAATAAATAAATAGCTTTGGGAGCAAATTATTGGAGTTACTGGATTACTTTAATTGATTTCATGTTGCTGCCTACTGCTGCAACTGCTCTCCTTTCCCTTCCTGTGCTGTGATCCAATACCATATTCTTAAAAATTAGAATTCAGAGTGCATTTCAAAAATAGTCACACTATAACGCATTGTTTTCGAGTTCGAGTTCTGACGGCTTAATTATCGTTACCGTTTCCGTTACGTAACGGAAACAATAACCGAAAACGGAAACGACAATTTCGCCGAGTCGTGCCCATGTCTACCAGAAACCTACATTTCCATCACCTCTAGGCCTTCATACCACAAATATGTTGAATTGCCGCTACAGCTTGAAAAATCAAAATTAAAATTTAAAAAATGACCAAAAATATTATTTTGTTGAGGGGAGTGGGTGCCAGTGCAGACCTCCTCCAAGTTCTGCTACTAGGAATTTGCTCAGTCCTACTATGGGGTGACTTCACAATGTTTCCTATATGGTATTAATCTGGTGCACCTCTGTTTAACCCTAATAGTTAAGGGTATTTCT
Source organism: Phrynocephalus guinanensis (assembly GCA_037367245.1). Taxonomy (NCBI): domain Eukaryota; kingdom Metazoa; phylum Chordata; class Lepidosauria; order Squamata; family Agamidae; genus Phrynocephalus; species Phrynocephalus guinanensis. The sequence continues at coordinate 115,154,033 of CM074734.1, read as the reverse complement.
GCGTTATTGATTTGCTTATGCATTTTTCCACTGAGAACCGTGGTTGCATTTATTCAACCCACTACCCGCTCCCTTTAGTTCAAAATAAATATTTGCTAATAATAATGTCCCCCTATCCTTACACTGGACGTAACCTGATCTCAATGTTCCTTGGCTGAGCTTCAGATGAGGAGGAATGTGCACCTGTTCCTGTTGCCTTGTGAGATATATTCATGATCTCATTAATGTCCCTGGCATGAGGATAGAGGCAGACAAGGTCAAACTTGAAGCCTCCTCGTTTTCTCAATGCAAAGCTATGTGTCAATGAATCCTAAACAAACAGTCTACTTAGTGGGCCAGTCAACCACAGAATCACACCCCACACTGGCTAGCTGTGTTTCCCTTAAGTATAAATAGCTCAGCAGTTTAGCATAGATTTTCTATCTGCGCACAGTGCATAGTTTTTGTAGCTGCAGCTTTTTACTTTGTGCTGCAATCAATAGTAACACCTTATGGGAAAGTAGGAATGGACTACTGTGGCCCTCTAGATTGTGTCTGGACTGCAGCTGCCAGCATCCCACATGAATGGTGATGCTGGTGAGGACTGGTTTCAGTACAACAACATCTGGAGAAACATAGGTGCCCACTCCAGCTTTAGTGTAGCCACTGCTTTACGAAGCTTAGGAAACATGCCCTTTTTGACTACAGAATTCCCAGCTAGCATAGCCGTTGGCCAAGCTGACTAGAGAATTTTGGAAGTTTGGAGTCCAAAAAAGGTAATAGAGGTATTGCCCCTCATTAAAAGGCCTACATTCAGATGCTAGTCTTAATCATCATAGACTCATTGGCTGAAATCCAGTAATAAGTGACAACTAGAGAAGGGCCATTGAAGCAGCGAAACTTACCAAGGTGTTGATTCAGCCAGTCACTAAGTCAACTGTTGAATGGTAAGTCAATCTGTATTTAACTTCTGGTGATTCAATAAATCAACCCTATTTGAGACTTGGATTTAGATTTAGGCCATGGTATCTTGTAATCTTTACACCAGTCCTATAAGGCAGATCAGTATTATTGATTCTACAATGAGAGAGTGTGTGTCCCCAATACTTTTTGTGGGTGAACCATATTTGAAAGATGTCCATCTTGCTACCTTACTTTGATATATACCTGGCGTCAACTGAGGCCCGTCCCACCAGAATGTCTCAGGCGCTCTCATTTCCGGTGGCCATGCCCAGGGAGGCCAGGAAATTGGCTACCTGAAACTGGGCCTTCTCTGTAGCTGGCCCCTTGCTGTGGAACCACCTGCCAAGTGAGTTGTGCCTTGCTCCATCCCTGCTGGCCTTCAAAAAACCTCTGAAAAAGCTGCTTTTTAGAGAGGCATATGGTGACCATTAGTCTGCTCCCCCCCCCTTTGAGACATACTTGCCACCATCTTTGCTGCTTTTTATATCATTTTTATGCCTCAGGCTGGAATATCTTATAAATGGGGCACATTGCTACTCTTGTGTCCCAGTTGATCAGTGAGGCTACAAAATAAAACGGGCTGAACTGTGCTTTCGTCATTGTAAGGCTAATTACACTGGTGACAATGAGGCCTGTAATAAGACTTCCTGGGGCAGGAACTGGCAAGCCACCCCAGTATACCTGCCAAGAAAATACCATGGACAGAAACAAAAGGCTAAAAGATATGATGCTGGAAGATGAGCCCCTCAGGCCGGAAGGCATCCAACATCCTACTGAGGAAGAGCGGAGGACAAGTACAAGTAGCTCCAGAGCTAATGAAGTGGCTGGGCCAAAGCTGAAAGGACGCTCAGCTGCAGATGTGCCTGGAAGAGAAAGGAAAGTCCAATGCTGCAAAGAAATATACTGCATAGGAACCTGGAATGTGAGATCTATGAACCAGGGTAAGCTGGATGTGGTCAAACGTGAGATGGAAAGAATAAACATTGACATCTTGGGCATCAGCGAACTTAAATGGACAGGAATGGGTGAATTCAGTTCAGATGACTATCACATCTACTACTGTGGGAAGAATCCCACAGAAGAAATGGAGTAGCTCTCATAGTCAACAATAGAGTGAGAAAAGCAGTGCTGGGATACAACCTAAAAAATGATAGAATGATTTCGGTACGATTCCAAGGCAGCCCTTTCAACATCACAGTAATCCAAGTTTATGCACCAACTACTGGTGATGAAGAGTCTGAGACTGACCAATTTTATGAAGACTTATAACAGCTTCTAGAACAGACACCAAAGAAAGATGTTCTCATCATAGGGGATTGGAATGCTAAAGTAGTGAGTCAAATGATAAAAGGAATAACTCGCAAGTTTGGCCTTGGAGTTCCAAATGAAGCAGGGCAAAGGCTAATTGAGTTTTGTCAAGAGAACAAGCTGGTCATTTATTTATTTATTTATTTATTTATTTATTTATTTGTTTGTTTGTCTGTTTATTGCATTTATATACCACCGCATCTTCCGGTGCGGAACTCGGGGCGGTGAACAATAAAAACAAACAGGAAAAACATATATAAAAACCAGCAGGCAACAATAAAAGTAGGAGGGGTGTAAAACCCCCCACAAAGGATGGCATGGGTGGCGAAGAATAAACAAAAAACACAGAATTAAATAGAAAGGTCACCAAATGCCTCCTTGAATAGGTGGGTTATCAAGGCTTTCCTGAAGGCTGGCAGGGACACTGCAAGGCGCAGCTCACTGGGAAGATGGTTCCACAGCATGGGGCCCACCACAGAAAAGGCGCGGTCACACGTGCACGATTTCCGCAGCTCTCTGGGTGTGGCCACCCTCAGTGAGCGCGCCTGCGCCATTCTCGTGGGTCTGGACCCAGTTGACTTCTGAGAGATACGCTCCGCCAGGTACTCTGGTCCCAAGCCGTGGAGGGCTTTGAAAATCAAAACCAGGACCTTGAACCTAATCCGGAGGACAATGGGTAACCAGTGCAAGCAAGCCAGAACTGGGGTGATGTGCTCGAATCTACGAGCACCCACCACCAGCCTGGCCGCCACATTCTGCACCCGCTGGAGCCTCTGGAGAAGGGTCAAGGGCAACCCCACGTAGAGGGCATTGCAATAGTCGATCCTCGAGATCACCAGGGCTTGCACGACTGTCCTCAGGGAGGATCCGTCGAGGTACGAGTGGATCTGGGTGATCCTGTGGAGCTGGATAAAAGCGGCCCTGGAGGCAGCCATCACCTGGGCTTCCAGGGAGAGGGCTGAGTCCAGGACCACGCCCAAATTCCTGGCCCTGTCTGTAGGCTGGAGGGAAACACCTCCCAGTCTAGGGAGGGGACCATTGTACCCGGACGAGGATGCCCCGAAGAACAGAACCTCCATCTTCTCTGGGTTCAGCTTGAGCCGGTTATTCCTGGTCCATCCCAGAACTGCCTCCACTCACAGGTCGAGGGAGCGTACCACCTCCTCTGCAGAAGAAGAAAAGGAGAGATAGAGCTGCGTGTCATCAGCATACTGATGACAGCAGACTCCAAATCTCCTGATGACCTCCGCCAGCGGCCTCATGTAAACATTGAACAGCATGGGTGAGATTGCCGACCCCTGGGGCACCCCACAAGGAAGAGTTCAAGGAGCCAACAAATCATCACCCTGCTGAACCCGCTGAGTCTGGCTGCCAAGGAAGGAACAGAGCCAGGACAGTGCAAGGCCCCCAATTCCCGCCTCTGCAAGCCGGACCAGCAGGTTACCGTGGTTGACGGTATCAAAGGCAGCTGACAGATCAAGGAGCACCAACAGGGAGGAACACCCCCGTCAGCCTCCCTGAGGAGGTCATCCTGCAGAGCGACCAGGGCAGTCTCGGTCCCCCGAAGCGGCCTGAACCTGGACTGGAAGGGATCCAGGATACGATTTTCCTCCAGGTACGGCTGGAGCCGGACGGCCACCACCCTCTCAACAACCTTGCCCAGGAAGGGAACAATGACAATTGGACGATAGTTGGATAAGTCATCCGAAGCCAGGCCGAGCTTTTACAGAGTGGGCTTCACCACGGTCTCCTTAAGGCGGGAAGGAAAAATACCTTCCCTAAAGGAGGCCGTGGCAATAGCCGAAACCCACTCAGGCATGTTCCCTCCGGCAAATTTAACAAGCCAAGCTGGGCAAGGGTCAAAAGGAGCAGCAGCTGGCCGGCAACCAGCCATAACTCTGGAGGCCTCCACTGGAAACACCGGCCCAAACTCCACCAGGGAAGGAGACGGGGGTGGTGGTCCTAGGGATATCCAGGGATGAACTAGAGCAGCTGGAGGGAAAATCGGAACGTATGGCCTCAATTTTAGATCTAAAATGGGTTGCGAACTGCTCACTTAGTGAACTCACTAGGAGGAGGCCCCAGCTGACCAGGACTGCAGAGGTCCCGAACCACCTGGAACAACTCCGTCTGGCGGTTCGAGGCCTCACCAATTCTCAGGGAGACATAGGATGTTCTAGCGTCCCTGATCGCGCGAGCATAGCGGCCAGTCGGCTGCTGAAGTGCAGCCCTATTCAATGCCGTCCGATTTGTCCTCCAAATGACCTCAAGTTTCCTGCGTTCTTGTTTCATCGCCCACAACTCAGCCGTGAACCACGGCGAGGTGCGGGCTCCACATCACAGGAAACGCTTGGGGGCAATCTGGTCAACAGCCCCGGTGGCTCCCTCCTACCACTTTTCCACCAGGGCTTCAGCCGGATAGTCTGCCAGACCGCTAGAAAGCTCCCCGAAGGCCTCCATGAACCTTGCAGGGTCCAGGAGCCTACGGGGGCTGGCCCTAACAAATGGTCAACGCTCCCCGCGGGGCAGGGCAGCGATCAACAGGGAAAATTTTAGCAGATGGTGGTCCGACCATGACACGGGAAGAGGGGAGATGCCCCCAACCCTCAGACTAGAATCTGACGACGTGGAGGTAAAGACCAGGTCCAGGGTGTGGCCTGCTCTATGGGTGGGGCAAACAACATGCTGAGATAGATTCATGGATGTCATGGAATCCATGAATTCCAGAGCTGCTCCAGAAAGTTGCCCCTCGGCATGCACGTTGAATTCCCCAACCACCAGAAGGGGGGGGGGGGACCTCAACAGGGCAGCCGAGACGAACTCCGAAATCTCTGGAAAGGATTGTGCTGGGTTGCGGGCAGCACAGTACACCAGCACAATACCAAACTTATCTCGCTGACCCACCGATAGATGAAGGCATTCCACCCCGGGACACACCAAAGTCGCAGATCTGCTAATAGAAAGGGATTCCCTGTAAACGATGGCCCCCCTTACCCCCCGACCCTCTGGCCTGCCAGCCCACTGGACCTGAAACCCGGGGGAGGCACAATAGGGAGAGGGATGCCCCTCCCTCTGCACCCACCCAGGTCTCAGTGATACAGGCCAGGTCGGCTTGCTCGTCCACGATGACATCGTGGATGATGGGGATCTTATTTTGAACTGACCTGGCATTAACCAGGAGGCAAGACAGGCCGGAGGCACTGGCGGAATGGCACCCAGGCACATGACGGTGAGCAGGGGGATCAGAACGGGGGACAGGCACTAACTGCCTGTTGCGAGTTCTTGTTACCCGACTAATCCTCCCACAAGCATACCTCCCACGGCCAGACACCACAGGGATTGTAGTCCCTGCCAACATGGCAACAAAACAAACACACACACACACACACAAAAGCCATAACAAAGGAACACAACACTATATAAAAAGGATAAAAAGAAACAAAAGATTACACAAAATACAAAGATAAATAAAAGAAATTACACAAAATACAAAGATAAATAAAACAGAAAAAAACCAAAGTAAAATAAGCAATACTAAGGGCCTAAAAGCCAGTGGTACAATGAGATGGGGGGGGGCAGGGGAGAGAGACAGAAAGAAACCTCCCAAGAGTAACGGGCAGGACAATGAGCCCAGAGGGGCACAGATGTCAAAACAGGAGCTCCAGCGGAACAGTCCCACAGTCCCATGGTCCACAGGCGGCAAGTGGCAAGATTCCCGTCCAGCAGTTTGACCACTGCCTGGACATCTGGAAAAGGCACCTCTCAAGCTTCCACCTCCATGGCCAGATGGTATAACAGCAGAGGGACGGCATGGAGGAGAGATTGAAACAGTTCCGTGGCCACCGCCTCAAGGTTTAGGCAACCGCCGGCAGGCCAAATCGCCTCCGGAAGGCTCTAACAGTCTAAACAGAGTCCCCGGTGGGCCTCCGCTGACGCCCCAGTCCACCACAGTCCACCAAACAATTGGAGGCGGAAGACCCTCCACGCCCATCCCTGGCCACCTCCTCCAAAGGGAGCCAAGGGTGGTCAAATGAACCGTGGGCCCACGTGTGAGTCCACCAGAGTCCAACCGTGCCCCCCCCAATGTGTCCACCAGAGTCTCCGGCGTGTGCAGATCCGGGTTCTCCAAAGCAGTTCTCCCGGCGGGCTCTCCAGGGCAAACGAGATCATCCAGTGGGCCTCCGCGGCAGCCCCTGAGACGAAGGTGGAAAGGGACCGGGGAGTCTGTCAACGCCTAGGAGGCCGTAACCGCCGCCGCCGCTGCCATGCCGGGCCACCACCACCATAAGAAACAATGGGGGGACGGCAGAAGGAACAAAGAGGGTCCACAGGGGGGTCGGGCCCAGGGCAGCCCGCAACACCCCCTGAGTTCATGGCAGGCGGGTGGAATCAAGCGCGGGTGCCCGGGAAGCCTCCGCCGCCGCTGCCAACCCGGACCGTGACCAGGAGGAACAGCAGGGGGTCGGCGGAGGGAGAATAGGAGATCCACGGAAGGGTCCATCCCCAGGACAGCCAGCGGAGCCCCCCTGGGAGTCCATAGCAAGGGGGCGAGATCGAACGCGGGCGTCCAGAAAGCCTCCGCCGCCACCACCAGCATGACGCCGAACCACTGCCTCCAAGCTGAACAACAGGAGGTCGGCAGAGAAAGTGAAAAGGGTCCATGGGGAGAGTCTGCCCGAACCAGGCAAACAACCACCACCCCTTAGCCGAGCAGGGAGGATGACGAGCCTCAGCGAAGACGTGAGCCCCGGTCGCAAGATGGTAAGGAACTGGGATCCTCTGGGCGCTCAGAAGCCAGCAAGGAGGAGGAGAGGGGGGAGGTGGAAAAACCCCCGCGAGTTCTCAACGGCCCCCATGACCACTGGCAGGGCCCAGGTCATAAAAATAAAATAAAAAATAATCATAAAAATAAAAAACGAAAATAAAAAACGAAAGAATTACAGACGAAGAAAGCTTGCCGCGCAAACACTCTTTTCCGTCAACACAAAAGGTGACTCTACACATGGACATCACCAGATGGACAATACCGGAATCAGATTGATTATGTTCTCTGCAGCCAAAGATGGAGGAACTCTATACAGTCAGCAAAAACAAGACCTGGTGCTGACTGTGGCTCAGATCATCAGCTTCTTATTTCAAAATTTAAACTTAAACTGAAGAAGGTAGGGAAGACCACTGGGCCAGTCAGGTATAATCTAAGTCAGATCCCTTATGAATACACAGTGGAAATGAAGAATAGATTTAAGGAACTAGATTTGGTGGACAGAACACCTGAAGAACTATGGATGGAGGCTTGTAACATTGTAGAGGAGGCTGCAATGAAAACTATTCCAAAGAAAAGAAAATGCAAGAAAGCAAAGTGGTTATCCAACTAGGCCCTGCAAATAGCAGAGGAGAGAAGGGATGCAAAATGCAAGGGAGAAAGGGAAAGATACAGAATATTGAATGCAGACTTCCAAAGTATAGCAAGGAGAGACAGGGTGGCCTTCTTGAACGAACAGTGCAAAGAAATAGAGGAAAACAACAGAAAAGGAAAAACCAGAGATCTATTCAAGAAAACTGGTGGAGATATTAAAGGGGCATTGCGTGCAAAGATGGATATGATAAAGGACAAAAATGGTAGGGACCTAACTGAAGCAGAAGAGTTCAAGAAGAGATGGCAAGAATATACAGAGGAATTATATCAGAAAGATCTGGATGTCCCTGATAACCAAGATAGCATAGTTGCTGACCTGGAGCCAGATATCCTGGAAAGTGAAGTCAAGTGGGCCTTAGAAAGCATTGCAAACAACAAGGCCAGTGGAGGTGACGGCATTCCAATTGAACTCTTTAAAATCTTAAAAGAGGATGCTGTAAAGGTGCTGCACGCGATATGCCAGCAAATTTGGAAAACCCAGCAGTGGCCAGAGGACGGGAAAATATGGTCTATATCCCAATCCCAAAGAAAGGCAATGCCAAAGAATGCTCCAACTATCGTACAATTGCACTCATTTCACACGCTAGCAAGGTTATGCTCAAAATTCTACAAGGCAGGCTTCAGCAGTATGTGGACAGAGAACTTCCAGAAGTGCAAGCTGGATTTCGAAGGGGCAGAGGAACTAGAGATCAAATCGCCAACACGCGCTGGATTATGGAGAAAGCCAGAGAGTGCCAGAAAAACATCTACTTCTGCTTCATTGACTATGCCAAAGCCTTTGACTGTGTGGACCACAACAAACTATGGCAAGTCCTTAAAGGAATGGGAGTGCCTGACCACCTTATCTGTCTCTTAAGAAATCTATATATATGTGGGACAAACAGCAGCCGTCAGAACTGGATATGGAACAACTGACTGGTTTAAAATTGGGAAAGGAGTACGACAAGGCTGTATACTGTCACCTTGCCTATTTAATTTATATGCAGAGTACATCATGAGAAAGGCTGGTCTGGATGAATCACAAGCCGGAATTAAGATTGCCGGAAGAAATACCAACAACCTCAGATACGCAGATGATACAACTCTGATAGCAGAAAGTGAGGAGGAATTAAAGAACCTCTTAATGAGGATTAAAGAGGAGAGTGAAAAAAATGGGCTGAAGCTCAACATCAAAAAAACTAAGATCATGGCCACCGGTCCCATCACCTCCTGGCAAATAGAAGGGGAAGAAATGGAGGCAAATGACAGAGTTTATTTTCTTGGGCTTCTTGATCACTGTGGATGGCGACTGCAGCAACGAAATAAAAAGACGCCTGCTTCTTGGGAGGAAAGCAATGGCAAACCTAGATAGCATCCTAAAGAGCAGAGACATCACTTTGCCAACTAAGGTCAGGATAGTCAAAGCTATGGTTTTTCCAGTAGTGATGTATGGAAGTGAGAGCTGGATTATAAAGAAGGCTGATCGCCGCAGAATCGATGCTTTTGAGCTGTGGTGCTGGAGGAGAGTCTTGAGAGTCCCCTGGACTGCAAGGAGATCAAACCTATCCATCCTGAAAGAAATCAACCCCGAATGTTCACTGGAAGGACAGATTTTGAAGCTGAGGCTCCAGTACTTTGGCCACCTCATGAGGACAGAGGAGTCCTTGGAAAAGTCCCTGATGTTGGGAAAGATTGAAGGCAAAAGGAAAAGAGGACGGCAGAGAATGAGATGGTTGGACGGTGTCATCGATGCAAGCAATATGGATTTGACCAAACTCCGAGAGGCAGTGGAAGATAGGAAGGCCTGGCGAGCTCTGGTCCATGGGATCACGAAGAGTCGGACACGACTGAACGATTGAACAACAACATATCATTTTTATTTTTATTAATATTTTTATTTGATGTTATTGTTACATTTTATTGTTGTGAACCGCCCGGAATTCCATTGGAAGATGGGCGGTATAGAAATACAAAAATAAATAAATAAATAAAAATATATTAAATTCGCAGACTATTTTAAAAAACAAATCCATGTGAACAAATTCTAAACTGGATATCTGGAGGCGTTTTCCCATGTTTTCCCACTGTCTAGCTACTTCTGTTCTGGCCACTGGAACCGCAGATAGGGTGAGATGCTTATGGAGAAGCTGTTCTTGAGTATTCCAAGGTAAGAGGATGCTGTTGTGAAGACTATCCAAATAGAAACTGAGTACAGAAGTCAATGAAGCATTATGAAACTTACATGCTGTTTTAATAGATAAATACAGTGGTACCTCAGTTTAAGAATGCCTTGGTTAACAAAAAAAATTGGCTTTAAGAAAAGAAATTCTAGGAAATGGGGATGCCTTGGTTTAAGAAAATTTTCAGTGGAACACTCCGATTTATATATTTTTTCATAAGGCATTAAAAGTCGATGTGTGATGTTTTCAGTGCATCTCTATGGGAAACTGTGTTTCAGTTTATGAATTTTTCACAATACAAAATGGCCTGGAGAATGAATTAATTACTTAAACCAAGGTACCACCATAATAGTTTAGTGTATGTTGTAAATGTATTTGCAATTTTATAAAAAAAAAGTACATAAACACTATGCAAGTTAATCAGGAAGTTGTCATTTATTTATTTGTTTGTTTGTTTTTATAGTTATATACCGCCAGATTTTCCCAGACGGGAACTCAGGGCAGTTAACAAGGAATAGCATACAACAAAATACAGAGAAAAATAATAATCAGTTCTACAATATGACATAAAGAACAAGAACAAACCCAACAACAATCAGTTGAACCAAAATTTAAAACCTACAAATACAAAACATTACTAAGGCAAGCTGGCAAAAAACGGGAGTCTATAGGAGCTGAGGAGGCCTGTTGAGGACAGGATATTTTAGAGATTTCTCATTCATGGGATTGTCATAAGATTGAGGCAACTTTATGGCACATCAAAACAACAACATCCTACCCTACCGTAGAAAACAACAGTGAGGAGAACATGGGCTATTACTGCATAGCAGACCTTCCCTGATCTATTTGGCTGACTTCCAGAAACAGAGGACTGAACCAGGCAAAACAATAGCTTCACAACATGAAGGCCAAAGACAGAATGCTTTGTTTGCAATGTTTGTCAAAGCAATATTCAATCCAATAAACAAAATTAACCTTTTAAGGCATCTGCTTATTTTGACCCACAACTGCTATATCAATAAACGGGAGCAGTAATTGCCGCACTGCTTGAGATTAATGCCCCTAGACATTTTAACTGAGGTGTAGAAACTCTTTAAGTACAAGAAACCACTGTCCTCTGTCACCATTCTTCAGTGTTCAAGGCAAGTGGTTGTTAGGGGAACACTAAAATGTCAGAGAGCTTTATTACACTGTTATGAACCTCCTGTATAAACTCCCTTTTTTGATCATGGGAAATAATATTCTCACAGGACTAGACGGTTTCTAGCCATATAAATTTATGTCTTAGAAGATTGTTTCTCCTTGCATAGCTTTATCTTTTGAGAACAGGCCCTACAAGTAATTACCATTTGTTTTTTCATTGTCTACTGAAATAATCCAGCAAAGAAGTCATTGGCGGTTACTTCACGTACCTCCGTGGGCTGCGTTGAGCTTGGCTCCGATTTGAATTCGGATGCAGTCACATGGTCTAATACCGGGGCCGGCCCTCTTTTCTGTGTACTCACGTGCATGCTGGGTGAACGTGAACGCATTCCAGCCTCACGTCTTTGATGCGCATTGAACCGATGGTTTCCTTTGCTTTCCACCGGTTCAGTATGCGGTTTCTTGCTTTCGTTTTTAGGTCTTTCGATGGAGGAGTGGTAGTTTGTGGTTCTCCCGGGGGTGAGGAAAAGCAGAGACGGTTAGAAGAGGAAGGGAGGATATTTAGGAGGCAATTGCCTTTTACAGCAGCCAGCATGTCATGCCGGGCGGGGTGAGCTAGCTAAGATCAGAGTAATTGTTGTTTTTCCCCTTTGGTCCTTGAAGAGGTCAGAGAGTCAATTTGCAAAACAGAAGGGGCAGCAGTGTTCCTGTTTTAAATCACGGAGTGAGAGTACCCACGAGAAGATTTCGATTTTCCGGTTTTCTGAAGGCAGCAAACGAAAGCAGGTACGTCTAAAGGGAGGGAGTGGTTATGCACTTCGAATCAACAAGAAACACACGTCTCTTCGCTTCACATCGAAAAGCGGATTGAGCAGATTCCCGAGGTCCAGGAAGGGAATCTGTCAGCCCGCTTGGAGCACAGTTTAGGGGGCGTGGTCGGGGTGACCTCGCCTTGAATTCGCTGGTACGTGAAGTTTGATCGAAGCCTAACTGTTCCACAGCGGGGCGGCACTGAGGTCAGAGAGGTACGTGAAGTAACCGCCATTGCCAGCTGGATAGTGGCTCGTTAGAACCCGGTTTGCTCCTGAACTGGAGGCAAATGCTTCTCATCCAGAATTTGCGGTGAAGGCTGAGCTGTCAGTTATTGCATTCAGTAATTTTAATGGGTGCCTGTTCTTGTATACAAGAAGAGGGCGAAAAACATCATTTCATCCTAGAGAGGGATACGAACTGCTTAACTGGTAGTCTGTGTCAGTCCGTCCTTTGGCAAACAGTTGTTTGGCACTTCCCAGTCCCATCTTCTCTGGTGGGCACCCACTCTGAGGCAGTGGCCAGGCTTCCCTACCGCACCCTGTGCAGGCATGGAGTGGATGCCTGCCAGAGGTGAGAGTGGTAAGCACTGAACACCTGTTTGACCCAAGGCTGACCATGTGCCCATTCTCTATTGCCTTCTTTGATCCTTGTAGTAGGGTTATGAGAGTGTCTTGGTTTAATTAATTAATTAATTTAATTTTATATTTATATACTGCCCGGTTTTCCCAATGGGAACTCGGGGCGGTGAACAATGTAAAACAATATAAAAGAATACACAACTTCCACAATAGGGCAGATACGTGGTCCCCCACCCTTTCACGGTTCATATACTGCAGTCCCGCTATATCGCGGGACCACAGTATATGAAAAAAGACCCCCTAGGGTAAGGGGGAAAAGTCCTTTTTCAAGTCTCCTATACTTACCCCAGGATTGCAGCTGCTCTGAAGAGGGCTGTGATGGCCTCCGTGCGAACTGGAAGTGACTTCTGGATTGCTGAAAATCATTTCTGAGGCCTCTGAGACCCTTTCTAGGCCTGTCGGAGGCCTCAGAAATGATTTCCAGTTTACCAGAAGTCACTTCCGTTTCGCAGGGAGGCCCTTTTGGGGCCTCCAGAAGGCCTGGGAAGGCTCTTCCAGGCCCGTTCGGGGTAGGACCAGTCTGGGGGTAAGTACCTAGCTAGTCCCCCTCCCCCAGGCCTGACTTGACCAGCATCTGCATATTGCGGATTTTCAATTATCGTGGGTCAGGTCAGGTCCCTAACCCCCGCGATAGGCGGGGGATCACTGTAATAATAATTATTAATGCCATGCCAGCTACAGACAGATGCAGTAGCTGTGTCAGTATTGGGGGGGGGGCTTAGTGGTCTGGCTTTGTAGGTCTTTCCATGGGATTAAAGTCAAAAGACTCCAAAAAGTCCAAAAGGAGAGGAGCAACTGTTCCATACCAGTTGTTCAAGGCAGTGGCTAGCTGCACACGGGCACCTCTGGTGAAGTGTAGAGGTTGTTGGGTGTCAAGAAGACCCCCTAAGTAATATCACCTACCCTGTGTGCTGTATTCCTTTAATTAAGTTCCTGACTGTTGTGGTTGCAGAAGTAAGCTGGCTAATAGGAACTCTAAGCTCACGAGTCTAATCCTTCAATTTTTCAATCTCATTATTTTAAGACTATTCTAAGGGGTCTGACTCACATTTAATCCACAGAGCTTGTAGAGTGCAGCATGCTCATCCACCACCGTTTCCCATATGCAAAAATGAAAAGGACATGGCGGAAGCAATAGAAGGAAAAACGTTTGCAGGGCCCACACTGGCTGACAGAAGCCTAGATTTGCCGAGCTGGATGGGATCCCAAGCATCACTGAGTCCAACAAGTATAAGCAAAAACACCTCGTTAAAGGATTTTCAATCCTTTCAGTCCTCAGCTACACTCCATTAAAGTAGTCTGGTTTGAAGTCAGAAAACAAAAATGATTTTTAAAAGTACTCTTTTGTTATCGAAATAGCACAAGTGGCTACAAATAGCACCACATATGGGGTTGGGCCCGGGGGTTGAGGAGAGAGACAGTAGAGTTCAGTGGGATATTTGGGGAAACTGGCTTGAAGTAAACTGCCAACAAGTCCATGGAGAACTTTCCAAATTGTGTGCTCCATGTCCTGTGTGGCCCATTCTAGCTCTACACGGTGTGTACAAATTATATGATCAGTAGCTGTCATGTCCAAAGGATGTCTCTGCCTGTTGAAGTGTGAGAGTGGATTTGGCTACCCTTGCCCTCTTTATAGCCACTGGCTATACAGGGAGGTGTGTGTCTATGTGTATTGTGTGGGCTTCAGTAGACTTAAGGTTTCCTGGATGTTCCTGTGGTCCATTCTCCTGAGAAATGATGCCATACTTGACTTTCGCAACCATGTTAAGTGCCACATGATTACTGAGTGCATTTGCTTTGATAATTCCATAGTGTTAAAAAGATCCAGTTATTTTGCCCAAATGCATGAGTCACATGTTGGCTCTGTTGTTTTTACTAGATTCCAGCTATGGTCTCTTAGTGCAAGCCAACCCAAATTATGTTGTCTTAACAAGGCTCATTGATTACACTGGAACAATTAAGTGTACGCTTATTTCTGACTCTGAAGACTGGTAGAATAGTATGTAATTTATGCTGGGTCATACTCGTAATTATGATCTGCCACAATCGTATTAAAGCACAAACATTACTTGAGGTTCCACAATTATAAAATTAATATTTTAAAAAAACTAATTTAAAGGCTCACATGTGTGCTCTATATAACATACAATTCTTTAACAAAGTTACAGTGAGTGACTATCTTGAAGCTCAGATCCAAAGGCTGCATAATGTGACTATCGGACACCTTTGTGCCGTTTTTAGAGGCTGTTAGCTGGAACAACAGTAGCAATGTGGGAGAGAACACTCTCAGGATGCTGATTAGGAAGTTTGTAGAAAGTTTATTAAAATAGCCCTTATTAAAATAGCCCAACGCGTTTCGGCCCAAATGGCCTTCTTCAGGGACTTTTTCACTATAAAAAAGGTGACATTTAAAAGACATAGAGTCAGAGAATTTTACATATGAACAACAAACAGAAGCACTAATAATCAAATGCATGATAAACACTTAAAATGCTGAAACAGTAAGTTTTGTAGGGATACTCACTAAGTGTTACAGGTCTACTTTAAAAACAGTCCGGCCTGCTGTCTCAAACTCCCAACCAGCCTATGTAACAACATTCTAGAGAACAACCACACAAGGCGTGATATGCATGTGTACACAGTCTCAAAAATATAGCTTCAAAAGAGAAGTGATGGTAGCAGATGCATGGGTATTTTACTGTTTACCCCACTATTTCCATACATAGAGTATCATTCATCTGCTTGCATGTATGTGGGTGTTGTCTACAACTATTTCCAAACATCTTATCTGAAGCAGAATTTACGTGCATTTATCTCAGTGTTCCACTTGTTGGCAAACATACTCTTATCTTTCTTAGTATTATCACTTCATTGTTCAGTAGGGTAAAAGAACTGTTTTTTCAACATAACTGCAATATTATACTACAATACACATCACTAACCTGTGCTCAAAGAAATTCTGGAGACGTTAAATGTCTTGCTTCTCAGTCTGTTGCTAGCTACAGCTGGGGGCTTTTATAATTGCTGGTGAGATTACCCAGCTGGTGTAGCATTCAAGTGAAATCCATTTGTGGCTGTAGCCTTGGCCAAAACTTATAATAATGGTAAAAAGTCTATTTCTTCATTCACGCCTTGTGTGGTTGTTCTCTAGAATTATTAGTGCTTCTGTTTGTTGTTCATATGTAAAATTCTCTGACTCTATGTCTTTTAAATGTCACCTTTTTTATAGTGAAAAAGTCCCTGAAGAAGGCCATTTGGGCCGAAACGCGTTGGGCTATTTTAATAAGGGCTATTTTAATAAACTTTCTACAAACTTCCTAATCAGCATCCTGAGAGTGTTCTCTCCCACATTGCTACTGTCTGTGGATGCTCCAGTCCTTTCACCTTGGTCCTCACCAGCTGGAACAACACAAAAAACAAACAAAAAACAGGTTAACAGTAGTTGCTTTCATTGCATCTAATCCTGATGACAAAATTATGCTAACAAACATGCCTTGTGCCCCCAATATATATATTATGTAAAACCTTGTGACTTTGATTATGTGTCTATAATACAGATTAGTCTGTTTGGGTGTTTGGTGCTGACCTCCAGTAAGCTTCTAAGCAGTAATAAGAATTTGCAAGTGACAGGCCGGCAGAGGTGCTATTCTTCCTAATCCCAGCCTATAAACTCCAATCATGCATATTCATAAACTACTGTATTTATTTTCTTTGTTCCTTTACTGGTGTATTTATGATTTTTCTTTGTTTCTCTAGCCTACAAACACCTTCAAACGTACTACTAGGGCATGGGACAACAAATGCTGTAACCATAAGCTTGCCAAAAATCTATTATTTTTTTACTGGTTTAACTATTAAATCCTTATTTATTTGTTTCTTTCTTCAACTTTATATATGGCAAGCATCCAGCACTGGGACCTGATTTTCTGAAACACAATATATGCTGAATCCATCAGGATGGACAGTGGATGGTGATGATGATTATGATGCTGAATAGCTCAATGGTTTAGATCTCTGGCTTTGAAGCCAGAGGTTGGGAGTTCAATTCCCCCACGGTGCCTCCTTGCCAGGGACTGGACTTGAGGATGGAGTAGCAGTAGAAGTGGCCATAGTGTGAGTGAGATTATTCTTTGGATTGGTCATAATGGTCTTTTGCTAGATGCCCTAAGCAAATCCTGATTTCGGAAGCTAAGCAGGGTCAGGCCTGGCTAGTATTTGGATGGGTGACCACCAGGGAATACCAGGTGCTGTAGTCACCTGGAGTAGGAACTGGCAAGGTACTCCAGTTTTCCTGCAAAGAAAAACTCCATGGACATGGGATCACGAAGGGTCGGTGTGAGAAGTCAGCAAGGAAGGAGGAAGAGCAAAGGAGTGCGCCATCTGAGCAGGATAAAGAAATAAATAAAGAGGAGAAATCTGAAGCTGCAGAAACAGAAGGAAACTATGAGGGAGCAGTAGGTGGGAAGGAAAGAATAGAGTGAATAGAGGAAGCATTCTGGGTGGAAGAGAGTGAAGATGTGAAGAGAGGCGCGTGGAAGGAAGAAGGGTTCTGTGAGGAAGATGGGTCGTGAGGGGTAGAGGAGTCACGCGGGGAGAATCCGTTAGAGGGGGAGAAAGGTCCGTTAGGGAAGGACATTAAAGGAGACGGGATCAGGAGACGAGAGAAGGAGGAGGTTTTGGAAGTCAAGGTCGGGGATGGATGGACCTGGTCTGTTGAAGTGAGACCGGTGAGA
The DNA here is from genome assembly GCA_037367245.1 of Phrynocephalus guinanensis. Taxonomy (NCBI): domain Eukaryota; kingdom Metazoa; phylum Chordata; class Lepidosauria; order Squamata; family Agamidae; genus Phrynocephalus; species Phrynocephalus guinanensis. The sequence continues at coordinate 115,136,881 of CM074734.1, read as the reverse complement.
TGGCGGAAAAGACCCTGAGGGCGAGGGGTCACAGATGCCCGCTGTACCGAGCGAATCTGGTGGCACAGTGGGCTCGCCACCCTTGCTGTGGCAGCCAATGTTTCGGCCGGGGATCACCACACTAAAAGAGACTGTGTTGCCTGATAATGCCCCTCCATGTTTGAGTCCTGTTGTAAACCCGTTTACTGTTGAAGTAACTGTTGAAGGTTCGGAAACTGAAGAGCTTATGAGTCAAGAGCCGGTTGGTTATAATGTAATAAATAAACCTTTATTTAAGAGTACATCTGAAAGACTGGACAGTGGTGATTTTTGCTCGGAACCCTGTAATTAGAGATTGGTACGAAACGAAAAAAAAAATCATTCCGTTATTTGTTATTTGTTTCGTTACATAACGAAAAGAATAACGAAAATTGTGATGAAATTGGAACAAACCGAACAGAACCACAAAAATTAGGTTAGTTACGTTTCATTTTCATTAATGGCGACACGCAATGAAATTAGCTGTTTTTAAATGTTAAAAAATGTCCTGAATATCCGTAAAAACCCAGCAATAATTATTTATTCTGCCTGATAATACCTACCAGGGGGGTTGGGGTCCTTAAAACATGCATTTATGTCTTTTCTCAGATTGCTGTATTTTTTTTCCTTTAAGGGGAGTTAGGGCACATCGACCCAAAATGGCTCCCAGATGCCTAATATTGATTTCTTGGGTATTAAAATGCCCTGGACATCCGTAAAAACTCAGTGATAATTATTTGAAATTATTACCTACCAGGGGCTTGTGGTCCTTAAAACGTTTGTTTTTGTCTTTCTCCCATCGTGATGTATTTTTCCTTTTTCCTTTAAGGATGACACAAAATGGATTCCAGCCACAAGATGGATGCAAGCCATGTGATGGTATCATGTAAATTCTTGGACAATTTCAACCAATAGCATGCCCAGGTTGCAGACTGGGTAGGTGTGGCAGCCACAGAGGGCATAAAAAGCTTTGGCAGCTCCCGTCCTCCTTGCATTCTGCGGTGGGAGTTAGGGTGGGATTGCTGTCTCTGCAACTCGTTACTTTAGGTCAGCCAGGCAGGTGTGTGTCTCTGTGTTCCTGCTGGCTGCCGCCTGGCTCTTAGGGGAGAAAAAGAAGAGATTTCTCTTGCAGCCTCCCTGTGTGCGTGCATAACTTTCGGTGAGTACCCTCCCCTGCCCCGCAGTGCAGTCACTCTGTGGCTGCCTTACGCCCTGGGCAACACCCGCCGCTGCCTTTGCAGACTCCCTGCGTACCTAGTCTATACTGTGTCTCTGCCAGCATCATTTTTTTAGTGTTTTCCCTCTGGTCTGGGGTGTTGGGGGACGTCCGCGCGCGGAAATGTTTTAAGTCACGCAAAAAGTGGGTAAAAACGAAAAACAAAAAACAAAAAAACAAAAAAAAAAAAAATTTTCAAAAAAAAAAATCAGGAAAAACAAAAATGAACCGAAACGGACGCGCAATGAAAAACAAAAAACCAAAATGTCAATTTTTTTATTTGTGCCCATCTCTACCCGTGATTAGACATGGGCACGGAGTGGCGAAATTCTCGTTTCCATTTTCGGTTCTCGTTATCGTTACGTAACAGGTAACGGTAACGAGAATTACTCCGCTCCAGCTCGAACCCGAACCGAAAAAGAAAAATTGGGTCTGATTTTTCGTTGTTGTTCATGGCATTGCGGCGATCGCGCAATGCCAAGCAGCACAGAAAAAAAGTTTTAAAACTTAAAAAACAAACCGATTCCCGGCCAAAAAAGCAGGCGAAAATATGCCTGCCTCAGTGAGGGCACCTACCAGAGAGGGGTGGTTTCTGGGGGGGTCCCCGGCCTCCCCCCCTCTCCTGTCCTGGGCTGCTGGTACCAGGCTGGGGGGGCCATTCTCGTCGTCTCCATTTGCCATGCGGTGGGGGGGGATCCAAAATGGCGACCGCAATATTTATTTTTAAATCGTGGTCCAAAAACCCACCAAAGCACCACAGAAACATTTGAAAATTAGGTATTTTAAATGCCTGATTTTTTTATAGTAGCAGCAGTGGGTTTTTCTTGCAATAAAACGTCTCCATTGATTTTATTTTAATTTTATTTTATTTTTATTTTTATTTTTTTACACCTGCGCAATGATGGGCTGGCCATGGGATGGGACCATGCAATTTTTTGGACCCATTCCACCAATCGCATGGCCAGGTTTTGACAGAGACTTCTGGATGTGCCAGAGGGCATAAAAAGCCCACTAACCCTAACCCTAACCCTAATTCTAACCCTAACCCTAACCCATACACCAGTACACTGTCCTTCTTAGTGGGTCAGAGGCACCCAGAGGTGCAGCCCACTAACCCACCCTAACCTTAACCGTAACCCTAAGTCTAGTCCTTACCCTAACTCCAACCCTAACCCAGATCCGTACGCAAGTACGCTTCCCTTCTTAGTGGGTCACAGGCACCCAGAGAGGTGCCTCCCAGCCAGAGCCCACTACCCCTACCCCTAACCTATACGCCAGTACACCAGTATGCTTTCCTTCTTAGTGAGTCAGAGGCACCCAGAGAGGTGCCTCTGCCACTTACCCCCCAACCCTAACATAATGTATGGTACGCGGCGGCTACGCGAAACGCTTCCCTTCCCTTCCCTTCCCTTCTTAGTGGGTCAGACGTCAGAGGCACCCAGAGAGGTGCCTCCCAGGGCCCACTTACCCCAACCCCAACCCCAACCCCAACACAAACCACAAACGACAAACGACAAACGGAAACGACACATTTTTGAAAATTTCCACGACAAACGGAAATGACCCGAAACGGACCCATCCCGACAAACGACAACTCGAAACGTCATTTCTCCTGGTCGTGCCCATCTCTACCCGTGATGATCCAGACGAACCCTTACAGTCGGTCACGACTGTAACAACACAACAACGACAAGGCCACATGTGTGATGATTTTTTTACTATACACTTAGCAAATTATTTTGGGGCGTTTGTGAACTCCTTTCTGGTATGAGATGGGAATACTTGGAGAGATTTTCTAAAACAAAATATTGTGTGCTTTATATAAAATGCAAGAGTCTTTTGTATCCATTGTATACAAAAGATAATTCCAGGTCTATAATAGAGGATGCGAATGTTCAGAGTTGTAGGAATTTGCTAGGTTCCTTTTAAATGTGCAACAGAAAACCAGCTAATGAACTACAAGTCCCTCTTTATAAAACCAGCTCTTGCCAGAACCAGCCCTTTGAAAAGTAATACTCAAGAGGTCACTGGTAGGCTGAATAAGGGGAAAAGATTTTTTTAACTCACTATTTCAGCAGTCTACATAAAGGATCAGAAATTAAAGAGGAAAGAAGATTAAAAGTAGTGAGAGATGGATTTCACAGTCCCACATGTCTGCAGAGAATCCATATTGTGCAAGGAAGGCTTCATATGCATCCTTTTCCTGGAGGCATCTTGGTCCATAATATAGAGCTAAAACACAAAGGCAGTAAACATGTATAGCAAGAGGGAGGAAGAGGAGAGTTTTTCTTCTAACTGTGAGATGATGAGCCCTTCTAATTAGTAATGCAAACAAACAGACAAAGTTATTAGTTTGCTAAAAGGCTCCCTCCTCTCACATGGCCATGCCTTAGATTTCCATATGAGGCTGCTATTTTATCAACTGTGAAGAAGGCAGGAAGAACTCAGTCCTGGCAAAGATGGAATGTTGAAATAAATTTGGATAAAAATGAAATATCAGGGTGAAGAACTACTGAGTCATGATGCCAGGACAAGTAAAGTTGGCTATTTGCTGTGAGCAGAGTTCCCTTACTTGGCATGTTGTTGGAATGGCAATTAAAAGGCCACTTCCGCAAATCACATGTCCAAAGAGACAGTGGCTAGTGGTTCAAATGAAGGTTTCACTAACTGAGCAAGAACCAGGAAGAGCCCCTCTCCCCAGAGAAGCCCTTTGATACCGGATTTGGGAACTGATGTGGGGTGCCCCTTTGGGGGGGGGGGAACATTTTACATCAAAGAGTAACAGCACCAGGGAGCGTGGGGGCAAGCTTAGCTGACAAAAAAGCTGCCAGAGAAATTCTAGTAGACAAAAACAATCAACCATTGTCTAGGACAGAAATTGTAGAACACTGTAAAGAGAGCCATTGTCAGGGTCAGAGGCATAAGTTGTAGCAAAGGAACAAAATGCTTGGCATTTACAGTCATAGGAATGATGCACAGACCGTTTACCTTGCTGCCTAAGTAATCTGCAATACTCTGAATAGGACTGAAATCCCACCCTGCTGTTCAGTTGATGATGGAGGTACAAGGATTGAAGACTGAAAATGATTCATCAAGCAACATAGGCAGTTGCTAAATACCTGAAATGAGAGGCAGAAAAGAAACGGAAACCATGATTGTTTTGCCACCACGGAGCAATGAGAATCCTGCACAGTCTTTCCCTCCCTGGTTCAAGATGTAGGGGAAAGGGTGAAAATATGTAAAAGTATCTATTCTGACACACAGCCCAATGAGCCATGGTCATATCCCACCTTCCTGTAGTAAGATATACCTAATGGCAAAGGCAGTGGGGTAGAGTTGGTTCATGTTTTGGAATGTGTATTCCCCTGCTTGTTGCTGTGCAAATCAGTTGTTGGTAACAATCTATGATCCCAATCAAACTGGGAGAAGAGTTATGTAAATTTAGAATACAGGAAGTCTCTCTAAACCATGCATGTAGTCGTGGACATCCCTTGGTGTCCATCTACCTTATATAGAGTGGTTGAAGCAATTTCCTTCCCAATCTATGTTGGGTGTCATTTGTTACTATGAGATAAGCTGGGAAAAGGTTGAATGGCATTCCAAGGGAAATATCATCCCACTACAGGACAGAGGGTGGCGTGGTGGCTCAGTGGGCTAGAGCACTGAAAACTATCAGCTACAAAGTCAGCAGCTCAGTGGTTCGAATCTGGGTTGCCACGCAGCAGAGTGAGCTCCTGCTGGTAACCCCAGCCCCTGCCAACCTAGCAGTTCGAAAGCATGTAAATGCAAGTAGATAAATAGGTACCACCGCAAAAAGTGGGAAGGTAAAACAGTGTTTCCTTGCAGCCATACCGGCCATGTGGTCACGGACTTGCACAGCACTGGCTCTTTGGCTTGAATATGGAGATGAGTTCCACCTCTAGAGTCAGACACGCCTAGCACACATGTGCGGGGGGAACCTTTAGCTTTACTTTTTACTGGACAGAGAGAATGACTGAGGGAGGAACTGTTAGATGTATCCATTTGGAATTAAAATTGGGATTATAGTGGTGTGAATCAGGACTTCATGGAACACTTACAAAGCCTTGCAAACTATGGATGTCATGAACCCAAGAAGTTTGAGGATAAAAAGTGCTGTTATTCATAATTTGATGGTGAGAGAGTGCACCATTGCAACTACAGTACAGTATCTTGAATCTTCTTTCTTTTAAGATAATTTCAAGGTCTCAATGCATTGTCAGTCTGGCTCTAAAGAAATGAATGTTTTGAGTGGAGGGAGGATAGCTGTAGGACTCCTTTACTTGGCCAAAGTGACACTCTTTATGAGCAGAGTGTGGTCAAGCTAATCTTCAACCTGACTGTAAAGATGATTAATACTTAGTACATGTAAAAGCCTTTATTAAGTCAATAAAGGAAGGTCCACAGGAACATTGCTTGGAGTAGGGATTACTGAAAAGTATCAGTCCTCTGGAGGACTCTCTTATCTGTAAGGAATCTGCAGGCACTGGAACTTTGCTGTATGAACTTAAGAGGTCTGCATGGGAAATTTAACTTTCTAGTTGCAACTGAAGTTCTTCAATCAATCAATCAATCAATCAATCAATCAATCAATCAATCAATCAATCAATCAATCAATCAAAACATTTATTGGCATTAAACTAAATATATAAATTCCTGATAATATAAAATAAGCACAGCCCGATTACAGGTTCTTAATATTTGACAAAACAGGTTCTTAATATTTGACAAAACAAACAGTTGAGGAAGATTTGATATTCACCAGTGAAACTATGGAATGCAATGAAGCAGCATCAGAATCTTAGCTGGAAGATGGGTAATGTGAAGTAGAAGATTCATGAAGGTCTCCCCATTTTTGAATACAGTTTACACCATGTGAAGATAGTGGAGGCATAACTATGACGAGATTTGATGGAGTTATCTTAATTAGAAATGTATGGAATGGAGACTGAGAAACTAAACAAACTGGTGTATGTATTAGTACTGTGGCTCCATGGCCAGATACCTAAACAACTGAACTATCCAGCAGTTCCTACAGGTTTGCAAGTAGTATGTTGGCAGCAGTTACTTGTACTGTAGTATTAAGGAGATGAATGGTTAAAGGGTGAAATATGGGGAGTAGAGATGGGCACGAAACAGAAGAATGGCGTTTCGGTTTTTCGTTTGTCGTTGAGAGGTCTGTTTCGGTTCGTTTCCGTTTGTCGGGAATTTTTTGAAAAATTTCGTTACCGTTTTTTGTTTTTTCGTTTGTCGTTTCTACCCGCTTTTTGAACGATTTTAAAGCATTTCCGTGCGCAGGCATCCTCCAACGCCCCAGACCAGAGGGAAAACACTAAAAAAAAATGGATGCTGGCAGAGACACAGTATAGACTAGGTATGCAGGGAGGCTGCAAAGGCAGCGGCGGGCGTTGCCCAGGGTGCAAGGCAGCCACAGAGTGACTGCACTGCAGGGCAGGGGAGGGTACTCACCGAGAATTACACAGCATGCACGCACACAGGGAGGCTGCAGGACTGAAGCTAGAGTCGCAGAGACAGCAATCCCACCCTAACTCCCACCAGAGACTGCAAGTAGGACGAGGGCTGCCAGAGCTTTTTATGCCCTCCTTGGCTGCCAGACCTGCCCGCCCAGTCTGCAACCTGGGCATGCTATTGGTTGAACATGATCCCATCACATGGCTTGCCTCCATTTTGTGGCTGGTGGTGACATCCATTTTAAAGGGAAAAGAAAAATACATCGCGATGGGAGAAGAAGAAAAAAACGTTTTAAGGACCCCAACCCCCCTGGTAGGTATTATCAGACAATATAAATAATTATCGCTGTGTTTTTACGGATGTCCAGGGCATTTTTTAACATTTAAAACAGCTCATTTCATTGTGCGTCGCCATTAACGGAAACGAAACGTAACGACCACCATTTTCGTAGTTCTGTTCGTTTCGTTGCATTTTCATCACAATTTTCGTTTGTCGTTTCGTTACGTAACGGAAATGACAAACGGTAACGGAAACGAAAAAATGTTCGTTCCGTGTCCATCTCTAATGGGGAGTATGATGAATAACTTCTTGGAGATTTGACTAACTGAAATGAGTACCAGCCATAGTCTGAATAGTAGTGTCAGCATGGAGGTGAATAATCATGGCTTTCAGACAATGATGCAGATTAAAATACATTTGGTGTCAAGACCCCTAAAAGGACTGTCCCTCTTTCAATGCTGTTGAAGAATGGCAAGAAGATAGGGAGCACTCTTTGAATCAAGAGGCTGGATAATCAGTATGTTCAGTATAAAGTGCAGCTGGAACTGGCCGACCTTGCTACATGACAAGTTCAACAGTAGTAGATCCCAGCTCTCCTTTAGACAAAAAGGCTGAGAGATCAGATGGAGAAGCAGGATCGTGTTGGATCATGCTGTGAAGGGTCATTTTGTTTGGTGCCACTTCATTTAAAGCACCCCTTCAGAGCACACACAGCTATTACCCCAGCCTGGCTTTAGAAAAATTGTATCCCTACCACTGTACCTAAAAGGTCTGGATGAGCTCTGAACAGAGTCAGGTTGACTCACAAATTGCTGTGTATTCTGTAACCAGAAAATGGATCAAAACAGTGCCAACACTAGGCTAAAATGTGAGCTGTATTGCTCTCTAAGGTGCATCTGATTGTACTCTTAAGGCTCTAGAATGGAAGCAAGCCACATTTTGTTTTCTTGGTTTGGTTGAACACTTCCTTCTGCTTATTTTACATGCTCATGGCCTCCAAGGACTGACATCATAATGTCAACACACAGACTTGACCACAGGACTTCCCTTGCCGTGCAGCCTTTTTGAATAGTGGTTCTTTTAAAGAAAGAGACACAAGGGACTTTTCCTTTCCAGCAAGCATGCTTTGGGAAAAAAAGTAATGATGATTTTGCATAATCACATGTGTTTTTAATCATTATGTTCTTGTCTTGTTTTGGTCTATTGTCAGATCTGTCCTCTTTCCTTAGGCTTGGGGTCAAACCACATTGATACTCAGTCATGTCAATGTTTTCTTTCAGGTTCTTCGTATTTTTTTTACACAAGGCAGTTGAAGCAAACTGAAAGCACAGTAGAAAATAATCTGGGAGGTGGTAGGTGGTGATTAGCTCATTCCTGAAGCCTTTTGTTCCCTCTTGTCAAAATCCCTTTCAGCATTGCTCTTCCTCCTTCACCCTTGGGAAAACAACATGGATATTCAAATTTCCTCCTCATAGGGCTGATAAACTATAGCCTGCAAGGAAAGATTTAGGGAACCATACCCCTAGATTAGTCTACTTTGATTTGTATGGTGTCTTGCTTCACAGAACTCAGGACAAGGTACATTGCCTCCTTTTTCACTTAATAAAAACTTTGTGAGATAGTTAAAGCTGAAACATCATGACTGAACAGAGGTTAGTTTCCACTTTGTCCATCTATACCGCGACTTCACACAGTTTCTTTGGGCCAGAAACAACAAAACTAAACAAATTCAAGTGAGCCAACAAACAATAACATGGAGATAGAAGAAACACTCACTTGATAAGGTGAAGCTTTATGCAACATTTACATTTTGTGGTGTTGCATGTAATCATAATCATAATCATAATATGCATCTGGTAGATATTTGAAGTGCAGTAGTGTTTTTTGTTCCTTAATATCAGCCCCAGTGAAGTTTTCTTTTGATGTATGCAGGTTTTAAGTGCTTTATAAACAGGCTAAGTTGTGTTCAGAAAAAGAGCTGTGTAGGGGACAAATTGTTCTAGAATTACAAGTGAGAATTTAGCAGAATGACTACGAGGAAGAAAAACAATGCGTTATAGTGTGACTATTTTTGAAATGCACTCTGAATTCTAATTTTTAAGAATATGGTATTGGATCACAGCACAGGAAGGGAAAGGAGAGCAGTTGCAGCAGTAGGCAGCAACATGAAATCAATTAAAGTAATCCAGTAACTCCTATAATTTGCTCCCAAAGTTATTTATTTATTTATTTATTTATTTATTTATTTATTTATTTATTTATGCATTTCTATACTGCCTGTCTTCCCAAAGTAACTCCAGGCTGTTAACAGCATAAGGGATAAAAACCAAAATCAAACGCATAAAAACAAAGAACAAATACAGTGGTCCCCCACCCTTTCGTGGTTCATATATTGCGGTCCCGCTATATCGCGGAATTGCAGTATATGAAAAAAGGCCCCCTAGGGTAAGGGGGGAAAGTCCTGTTTCAAGCCTCCCATACTTACCACAGGACTGGAGCTGCCCTGAACAGGCCTGTGAGGGCCTTCCTGGGCCTTCTGGAGGCCCCAATAGGGCTTTCCTGCGAACTGGAAGTGACTTTCGGATCGCTGAAAAAAAATCATTTCTGAGGCCTCTGAGAACCTTTCTAGGCCTGTTGGAGGCCTCAGAAATTATTTCCAGTTTATGAGAAAGTACAAGAGCCCCCAGCTAGGCCACCCCAGGCCTGACTCGACCTGCATCCGCATATTGCGGATTTTCAATTATTGCGGGTCAGGTCAGGTCGCTAACCCCAGCGATAGGTGGGGGATCACTGTGTAGTAATAGACACTTGGCAAGATGGCATAAAAAAAAAACACCTAAAGGTTGCCAAATACCTCTTTAAAAAGCAAGGTTTTAAGTGCTTTTTTAAAGGCAGGCAGGGACTGTCACTCGGCAGATGGTTCCAAAGTGAGGGGCCAGCCGCAGTGAAGGCTCAGTTCCGAGTACTCGATTTCCTAGAGTCCCTGGGCGTGGCCACCCGAAGTGAGAAGGCCTGTGATGTTCTGGTGGGTTGGGCCCCAGTTGATCTTTGGAAGATCTTCTCCACCAGGTATTCAGGTCCCAAGCCGTGGAGGATTTTGTAAATCAAAACCAGTACCTTGAATCTTTTTCGGGACGCAACAGGCAACCAATGCAGACAAGCCAGAACTGGGGTGATGCGGTCAAATCTGCCTGCACCAACCACCAGTCTGGCTGCTGCATTTTGGACCTCCTGGAATCTCTGAATAACAGCCAAGGGCAACCCCATATAAAGAGTGTTGTAATAATCTATCCTCAAAATCACAAGCGCCTGCACAACTGTTCTCAGGGACGCCTCATCCAGGTACAGACAAATCTGGGCAATCTGCTGGAGATGAAAAAAGGCAGTCCTGGAAACGGCTATCACCTGGGCTTCCAGAGATAATGCTGGATCCAGTACCACGCCCAGAATCCTGAGCCTACCTGCCAGCTGGAGGGTAGTACCCCCCAGACTAGGGAGGGGGGCACTATACCCGGCAGAGGACACTCCAAAGAACATAACCTTGGTCTTCTCCGAGTTGAGTTTAAGCCTGTTGGCCCTGGTCCATTCTATGACCACATCCAGGCACAAGTCAAGGGCCTGCACTGTCTCTACTGCAGAGGTGGAAAAGGAGAGATAGAGCTGCGTGTCATCAGCATATTGATGACAGCAGACTCTAAATCCCCTAATGACCTCACCCAGTGGCCTCACGTAGAACAGCATAGGGGAGATAGCCGACCCCTGGGGCACCCCACAAGGGAGCTTCCAAGGGTCCGACAACTCTTCCCCCAGCTGAACACGCTGGAGTCGGCCTTCGAGGAAGGACTGGAGCCAGGAAAAGGCTATGCCTCCGATCCCCACCTCAGAAAGCTGACCTAGCAAGATACTGTGGTCGACAGTATCAAAGGCCGCTGACAAATCCGGGACCAGCAGGGTAGGGCAACCCCTGTCAGCCCCCGTGAGGAGGTCATCTTGCAGCGTGACCAGGGCAGTCTCAGTCCCCTGACGTGGCCTGAACCCAGACTGGAATGGATCCAGGACACAATGTGACTGGGAAAACCTTAATTCTAAAACAAACAAATATGTGAGGAAAGTTGACCTGTATGCTCCAGGATGAATTCATAGAAAGCAATGATGGACATCACCAGATATGAAAGCATCCATTGTTGTTTAATAGTGGGGTAGGGGTAGAAGATAGAGGATAATTGTGGAGAGACTGGTCTCAATGGGTTTAAATAAGCAACAGAATAAAGAACATTCTTTTAACACTATTTTACTAAAACCTTCTTTGTTCTATTCAAATTGAATGGTGCTAAGCTCCACACCTGATGATTGTCCATGTGAGTTTTATCAGAGCTTTAATGAAGGGGCAGAGATATACACACATAGGAGCATCTAAAAGTTTGAAAGCATTAGAAAAAAAAGAGGAACTAAGATTAATAAAGAAAACATGTTTATTCCTGCTGTGGTTTGAAGAGACCATTACCTAAATAGCCAAGTGACTGGTTAAAGGGAGTTTTGACACTGGTATCAAAGAAAAGGGATGTGACAGTTCTCCATATTCATACTTTAGGAATAACTTGGCCACTGTTTTTTAGACAATGTGAGCACATAAGAGGGTCAACAAGAAACAAAGATTAACTAATTTCCTATATAAGGGCAGCTAATGAGAAGCACCATATCTGCAAATTTTGAGTGTGTTAGATTGCTTTTAAGGTCTGGAATCCGACCTAGTGGGGATAATTAGCTCTCTTCATGCATTATCTTAAGATAGATAATTAGAGATAGAAAAAAACTAAGCTCCAGAGGTCCCAATATATTTAAATGTATTCCAAATACCAAACATCATAATTGGGGAGGCAAGAAAACACACTGTTTTAAGTAATAGTTCATAAATTACTGTTGAAGTTATCTTAAAAATGCAGTTATCCTCAGAGGTTAAATGACATAGTACCCGATTTCTTAAAATAATTAAACTAGTCAGAAATAATGGGATATCACATCATTTTACACTAATCATCATAGTTAGATATGAGAAGTTTGGAATGTTGACCAAAAAAGTAGTTCATCTCTTTTTATTGTTCTAGTATGACCTCTAGTGGCATGAGAAAATGACTTCCAAATCCAATTCTTCCATTCCATATATAAACAGAAGCCTCTAAGCATTTTTCTGTTAGGATTCACCCACAGCACCTTTATTCATGTTTTAAAAACTTGTACAGTAACAGATGGCATACAGTATGAGCATAACATGTGAATTAGAGATGGGCACGACTTGAAAAAATTTTTTTTCGAGTTGTCCTTAGTCGGGCCAGTCCCGTTTCGGCTCGTTTCCGGTTTTCGCGAAAATTCGCAAAAATTAGTCGGTTCGTTTTTTCGTTTTTTCGTTGTCGTTAGTACTGGTTTTTTGGGGGGGGGAGCGGGCTCCTGGAGGCACCTCTGTGGGGTGGGTGCCTCCTCTGGCCCGCTATAAAGGGAAAATGGGCTCCTGGAGGCACCCGTGGGTGCCTCCTGCCACTAGGAAGGGGAAGCAGGCTCCAAGAGACACCCCTCTACATGGGGGTCTCCCTTCCTCACCTGCTGCTGCTGCAAAATGCTATGCAATAGCCATATGGATATTGCATAACATAATGTGCAGACGTGAGACCAGTGTGAGAATGATAGGGTCATGCCCGCCCTTCACAAGGCTCTGGCACCACCATGTCTCACACAGAAGGGAATTGTACTTGCTGCGTGTAGTGCAATGCAAGCAAGTAGATCTGGCTTTAAGGTGGCTTAGTGCAAGAGCTAGGGTTAGGCTAGTGACGGGTAAGGTTACGGTGGGCTAGTGGGTTGCACCTCTGGGTGCCTCTCTGACCCACTAAGAAGACAGTCTGTGACGTATGGGTACGGAGTCAAGGGTTAGGGTTAGGACTAGGGCAGGTTTTAGGGGGCTTTTTGGCACATCCCAGAAGTCTCCATGGCCAAGTGGCCATGCGACTGGTGGGATGGCTCCAAAAATTTGCATGGTTGTCCACTCCCACATGGCTGGCCACTTGGCCAGCCCATCATTGCGCAGGTGTAAATAAAATAAAATAAAATAAAATCAATGGAGGACAGAGGAGGAGAGGAGAGACATTTTGTTGCAAGAAAAAACCCACTGCTACTGTGAAAAATCTGGCAGTTTATAAATTTTCGCGTGTTTCTGTTGTGCTTGTGTGTTTTTGGACCACGATTTCAAAAACAATATTGCGTTTGCCGCCCCATTTTGGATCCCCCGCCCGCACCGCATGGCATGGCGATGGCGACTCGCGAGTCCGGCTGCCCAGGACGGGGGGGAGGCGGGACCCCCCCCTCCAGAAACCACCCCTCCGGTAGGTGCCCTGCGCCCTTAGTCAAGCAGGCATTTTTTCCGCCTGCCTGCTTTTTTGGCCCGGGAACAGGTGGGGGGAGAGTTTAAAAGTTTTTTTCCTGTGCCGTCCGTGCCGCTTGCTTGCACTTTAATTGCGGCGGCCGGCGGCGAGACTGGGCTTTTTGCTGGCTGCGAGCCTGCGGCGAGTCCCACAGAGCAGCCCACTAGGACAGGGGATGGGGGGGGAGGCCGGGGACCTCCAGAAACAACCCCTCTGGTAGGTGCCCTGAGGCACGGCAGGCATTTTTCCACCTGCTTTTTTGGCCCGGGAATGGGTGGGGGGATAGTTTAAAAGTTTTTTCCTGTGCCGTCCGTGCCGCTTGCTTGCGCTTTAATTGCGGGCGGCCGGCGGCGAGACTGGGCATTTTGGTGGCTGCGAGCCTGCGGCGAGTCCCACCAGAGCAGCCGAGGACGGGGGATGAGGGGGGAGGCCGGGGACCTCCAGAAACAACCCCTCTGGTAGGTGCCCTGAGGCACGGCAGGCATTTTCCCGCCTGCTTTTTGGCCGGGAACCGGGTTTTTTTAACTTTTAAAAACTTTTTTTCTGTGCCGCGTGTGGCATCGCGCGATCTCGCGATGCAAGGAACGAGCACGACAAATCAGACCAAAATTGTTCGTTCGTCGGTTCGAGCTCGAAGTCTGGGGGAGTAATTCCCGTTTCCGTTTCCGTAGAGTAACGGAACCGAGTAACGGAAACGGAAACGGAAATACCGCTAAGTCGTGCCCATCTCTAATGTGAATGTATGGTGTACTCTAGGATTTAACATCAGTTTGGTGTAATGGTTAGAATGTCAGATTAAGATTTAGAAGATAAGAGTTAAAATTCCTAAAAAGGTAAAGTTCCGCCCCCATACACACACATGCATGCTAGTCATGTCTGACTCTAGGAGTGGTGATCATCTCCATTTTCAAGCCAAAGAGCCAGTGTTGTGCAAGTCTGTGGCCATGTGGCTGGCATGGCTGAATGAAGCAGTGTTCACTTTCCCGCTTTTTATGGTGGTACCTATTTACAGTATCTACTTGCATTTACATGCATTTGAACTGCTAGGTTGGCAGGAGCTGGGGTTAATAGCGGGAGCTCACTCCCCTCCATGGCACCTGGGATTTGAACCGCTGAGCTGCCGACTTTGCAACCAACCATTTCAGCGCTCTAGTCCATAACACGTAGTGGGTAGCCTTGCCCAAGCATACTTTCTTAGTGTGATCTATCTCACTAAGAGTAAAGTGGTAGGAGGACGTGAGCTGATTGAAAGATGGGATAAAAATCTATCAAATAAATATACATTTTAAAAGATCTTGTTGCAGTTTCAAGCTACTGTATTATAATCTGTATGTTTATAATTACATATTCACTGCATTCTCTCTTTCTGCATTGCATGTTTATTGTTATTATTCATGGTAGTCTTTATTCATTTGTCTTAGAATGTCTACTTTGATCATCTTCCTATTCTGAGAAAAGATTTAGCCCAGAACTTTAAGAAACTGTTTCAATACAAAGAAGCTTTATTTGACACAAGCTTTCATGGAATGCCACCCACTTCTTCAGGTGGACATAGGGTGTGATGCTCAAATCCTTACACCAAATAAAACCTGGTATAACCCTTTTGTTTCAAATGGAACAGATTAATGTGGTTATCCCTTCTCAAAATATAAGCAAACAGAAGCAAAATATTGGCAAAAGGCCCACAGAGAGTACACATATACTGTACTTATATCATCATCAATCATTATAATTACTCCTCAAGGACACCTTCCTCACCTGAGCTAGTGATGAGAGAATATATAACTTCTTTGGACCAGAAAATACATAATAAGTATCATTTATTTATATGGCATCTGCCACATTTATTGCAATGTATCTCCAACCTTAGAGTGGGCAGGTTTGAGCCTGCATGCCTGTCTCAAATCTGAGCTCAGAAGCTGTATTGCATTGTTCTCTGAATAGTATGGAAAGATAAACGTTCTCTTTCCTTTCATCCTGAAATTGCTCCATATTGCACAAGAATGACAGTTTTATAACTTTATAACATACTGTATAATCTCTTAATGCTCCTCCCTATGTCCAGGATACTCTTTACACACTATTAACACTGTAGGTCAGTGGAGGTACACGGAATGCAAGGGTGGATGATGTCTTTTACTGGACTAATTAAGATACCATAATGGTTGCACAGAGCACCACCTACAAGACAATAATGTGGGCTCTCAACACCAGTCATGTGGATCCTTCACAGCAAAGAGAGGTGAAGAAACATCCCTTTATACTAGCCAGGTTAAAACATTATTATTTTTTATTTTATTTATTTTAGAGTATTTTTACCCAGTCTTTCTCCTTTGAAAAAAGAACCCAAAGCGGCTTACAGAACGTTGACTTTGAAACAATTGGCTGCTCCTGACTGATGAATGAAAAATATTGTGTGTGCTAGAGACTGCTATGTCTTTGTGGCGTTTCTTACTCACAAAGCACACAATGAGTGTTTGCACATGTGTGCAATCAGAGCAATTGGCAGCCTTTCATTCTTAAGAGCAGGAGTGTAAAATATTCCAAAACATACAAGGATGCTGGAGAACACAGCCAAAAGAGGACTAGATTTACCTCTCAAACCTGTAACATCATGGGGACATGTCTTTATCTTTGTTCTTTCAGAGCTCAGAATGATATTTTTAAGAGGAATGAGTATACAATATGTTGAGAAACCATCTGTAACTGAGCCATAGGAGGGAGTGAATTCTAGAGCATTATCCTTTCACTCTTTTAGCTTTCAGCATGGTATCCTATTGATTCTTGTCCACAGATTCTCAGGTTCAATATATGGCATCTCCAATGTTTCCTAGCTGAAATCCTACTGAGCTGCCAAGTGTTGTCCATGGGCTCTATCACACGGCAGAAATAAGCGAGTAATAATTAAACCCGGTTTTTCGAACAATTGTGCTAAATGTTCTAATCTGGTATGTACCAGCTTCCTGTATTTCTAAGCTATTAGGAACCTGTGCTCATCCCTGGCTCATTTTTTCTTTTCCTCTGATAGTTTCTTTCTTTCTTCTCCTAAACCTAAACGATTGGTCTTATATCTTTTACTAACATTCTGTATCGTAACTGCTGCCAATAGCCTCCCTTCTCCCCTTTTGAATGGTTTTCTTCTACATTTTTCAATATTACAATACTAATCTAAACCAGAACTATTGTATTGTAGTGTCTAAGGCCGCTGGGAAAGAGAATCAAAGAGACACCCAACAAGAATCAACATCATTAAGAGCAGCAAAAGCATCCACATTTCTCCCCACGCTCTTTCAAACTGTCCTTATGAGGCTGAGTTATGCTCGGCCACGGACAAAACTGCTGCATTCAAAATATTGAATCAAATTTCTGGTTTCTTTTCTTTCTTTTTTGCCACCAGGTGGTAATGAGCACTGTCAATAGAAATCCAATGGAAATAGTCCAAATTCTAATATAAACCTAATTGGTAAAAAATAGCCAACATGTTTCTTTCTCTCTTTGGCAGCCAGTATGAAGCTGGCCATTCTAACAATTGATTTTTTTCTACTAAAACAAACTTGAAAGGAAAAAAAAATAGAGATCTGAGATCAGGAATGTGGCAGGAGCAAAGGAAGAGATCACCCATTTCTTCTCTTGTCATGTTCTGACAGAATTTGAAGCCCCAAATAGCCTTTTCTTATTAAGCTCCTACTGGAAATTTAGCTTTCAGTAATAAATTTTCTAATGGTTTTGATGGCTTCTGGTTTTGTTGTCTTTCCACATTTTTTTAAAAAAAAACAAACACTTCAGCTTTTGTTTTGTTTGGAATGAAAGTCTGGGCCCTTAGGGTTGTATTTATGGATCTTTTAGAACTAAAAAGATTCAGCAGTGTACAGTATTTTGGAATATGCAGCCTTATTGAAGTTAAAAGGGCAAGTTTTGGCTTAGGTACTGTATCTGGTTGCAGAGTCAGATTCCCCACTTTTTGTCTCCTTGACAGGAGCTGGGTGTAATGATCAGTTAAACCTTAAACCGCAAACAGCAATACAGTTTCGGCTCTTAAGCTTTTCTCTCCAAGCTCATCATCTGAGGAACCATCATGTATGTCATGTTTATTTTGGGCTTCTTCGAGGGGCACTTCATCCATTTTTCTTGTCACTTTGGTCTCTCTTGCATATGCTCTTCCCCATCTTAAAAAACAACAACAGCCGGCGTCTACTGGAAACGTTTCCATGTTGGATTTTCCTCCCCTGGGCCCTTCTTATCTCTCCAACTTGAGAGATAATGCTGCCATTTCAAGGGAAGCGTGGGCTGTATTCTTTAAAATAAAATAATAATAAAAAAACTCGTCGGAGCAGGGCGGGGTTGTGCATCCCGTTGGGCCTGAGGCGGCGGTCAAGGGCGGCGCAGCATCCACGGAACTGCAAGACAACAGACTCCTTTTTTGTTGTCAAGGAAACGGGCTGAGCATCGTTCATCCGAGGCGCCTCCTCGCCCTTCCATGCGCGGTTTCTTCACGCAAGGCCGACTACCCTAAGGGAAGGGAAGGAGGGAGGGGAGGTGGAAGGCTGTTCCCGCGCGACCAGGGCGCCTAGGAACCAGAGGCGTCTGCTTCGTGTGTCACAAAGAAAAGATTCCCGCCCACGGGAGGGGAAAAGAGCAGCTGCCACGGCGCCTTGTCCCGCTTAGAGGTCCCATAGGATTGAGTGAGCGCGGGGGCGTTGGAAGGAGCCTGGCTGGGCCCTGGAGCCGCACCCGGGAGGCTGGTGGGCGGAAGCAAGCGGGGCTGGGCTTGGGGGCGTGGGGGGTGGAGACGACAGGCAGAGGAGAAAGGATGAGCAGCCACCTGGAGGAGAGACTCCGGGAAGCCGCTGCTCTGGGCGATCTGGAGGAGGTGCAGGCGCTGCTCCGCATGGGGGTGGCGGTGAATGCTCAGAATGAGATCAATGGCTGGTAAGGCTCCTCTGCTTCTCCTTCCTCCTCCTCCTCCTCCTCTCCTCCTCCGCCCTACTCTCCCTGTAGCAGCGGCCACTGGTCGGAGCAACACGTTACACACAGATAACAGTTTCAGTCGAAATACTCCGCCCCCCTTTCCCGGCCTCCAGCTCCACTGCTTCTGCGGATTTCATCTGCCTTTTCCCTTCCTCCTCGTTTCCAGCTGTGGTTACTCCAAGGAAGCAACCCTCTCTCCACCGCCACCTGTCAAAACTGGGAGGCTGCTTGTCGCGGGTCAACGCGGATAGTTGGCTGGCTGGTAGAGAAATTCGAAGCAATGTAGAAAGAGGCTGGACGTTCAATCTTTAGTTCTGATATGCCAAGGATGGGCAATCAATATTTTCGCTTGCTGCGAAAGGACCCTTCATAACAACAGCAAATGATTTTGAGTTATTTCCCTCAAATATTGCAGATCATAATTTACTGTAATTAAAATTGTAAACCGCCCAGAGACTACTTGAAGTAGTATGGGGCGGTATATAAGCAGAACACTTTGGTAGTGTGATCATTTATTTAAGTTGTCAGTGAGTACCACTCTGCAAGGGCTGATGGGGCCGTCTTCAGTTTACTCTGAGGGACGGTCAGTCAATAAGCAAGACATTCGTGATTGGAACCGCCCACGGTTTTCATTTAAAGGCAGGCAGGCAGGAAACTGACACAAGCTTTCTCTCTCTACCCATGAATCTCACCTACTGCTTTGAGATCTAAAGTACTTGTACGGTAGTTCCAGGCTAAATGTGTTATCACACCATTGCCCTGCCTTGATTGCTGAATTGTACAGAAGCTTCAGACAGCATCTGCCAGTGCGATCCTCCCTCTCTCCCACTTCTTCCATCTTTGTTTTATAGGAGGTAACTGGGTAAGGAGAAAATAGAACAGTAGTCTAATGGCTTGTCTAGTAAGAATGCAATTTGGGAATACCAACCTCACCTATGCCATAGCTGGGTAGAATTTTGCTGTTTTGCAGAGGGCAGAAAGTTTAAGATCCAGTCATCTTTTTTCTGTGAACAGATCAAACTGTTTCCATGTGTTACTTTTTGATGTAACTTTTTTTACTTCCGAGCTGACTGGCCTCCTTGTGTAGGCATGAAACTCAAAAAATTAAAATATCGTGCAAATGTTCATTTATTTCAGTGAGATAGACTCATTACAAGATATGTCAAGCCTTACTTTGGTATAATTGTGATGATTCTGGTGTACAGCTTATGAAAAACCCAAATTCACAATCTCAGAAAATTAGAATATTACATGACATCAATAACACAAGGATTGGAAATAGAACAATATCGGACCTCTGAAAAGTATAAGCATGCATATGTACTCAGTACTGGGTTGGCCCTCCTTTGCATCAAATACTGCCTCAATGCGGCATGGCATGGATGCTATCAGCCTGTGGCACTGCTGAGGTGTTATAGACTAGAGGACCAGGATGCTTCAATAGCGGCCTTCAGCTCCACTCATGTCCCTCATCTTTCTCTTGGCAATGCTCCATAGATTCTCTATGGGGTACAGGTCTGGCAAGTTTGCTGGCCAATCAAGCACAGTAATCCCATGGTCATTGAGCCAGGTTTTGGTACTTTTGGCAGTGTGGGCAGGTGCCAAGCCCTGCTGGAGAATGAAGACAGTATCCCCATAAAGCTCGTCTGTAGAAGGAAGCATGAAGTGCTCCAAAATCTCCTGGTAGATGGCTGCGTTGACCCTGGACTTAATGAAGCACAGTGGACCAACACCAAGCAGATGACATGGCTCTCCAAATCAACAAAGACTGTGGAAACTTCACATTGGACTTCAAGCATCGTGCATTGTGTGCCTCTCCATTCTTCCTCCAGACTCTGGGTCCTTGGTTCCCAAATGAGATGCAAAAGTTGCTCTCATCAGAAGAGAGGACTTTGGACCACTGAGCAACAGTGTTCAGGAATGGCTTGAGAAGAGGAATGCAACATTTGAAGCCCATGTCCAGGATCTGTCTCTTTTGTGGTGGCTCTTTATGTACTAACTCCAGCCTCTGTCCACTCCTTGTGAAAGTCCGGAACACTTTTGAATGGCCTTTTCCTGACAATCCTCTCCAGACTGTGGTCATCCTTGCTGCTTGTGCAACTTTTTCTTCCACACTTTTCTCCCCCACATAACTTTCTATTGATGTGCTTTGATACAGCATTTTGGGAACATCCAACTTCTTTTGCAATCTGTACCTTTTGGGGCTTTCCCTCCTTATGGAGGGTATCAATGATGGTTTTCTGCACAATTGTCAGGTCAGCAGTCTTTTCCATGATTGTGATTCCTACTGAACCAGCCTGAGAGACCATTTAAAGGCTCAGGAACCCTTTGCAGGTGCTATGGATTCATTAGCTGATTAGAGTGGGTCATTTTGAGCCTAGAATATTGAACCTTTTCCCACTATTCTAATTTTCTGAGATTGTGAATTTGGGTTTTTCATAAGATATACACCAGAATCATCACAATTATACTGAAATAAGGCTTGACATATCTCATTTTGCATGCAATGAGTCTATCTTATATAGTAGTTTCACCCTTTGAGTTGACTTACTGAAATAAATGAACAGTTTGCACAGTATTCTAATTTTACGAGTTTCACCTATGCTGTACATGTGTATGATGTTCCCTTAGTTAGAGGCTATTAACTCAGTCTTTTTTGCTCCAGCTGGTAGTGGCTCCTTATTCTTTGGTAAGATCTGAGATTTGTTCCTGAGGGTTAGTGACGGGGAATTAGTTAGTGATGAGTGTTAGACCTATGACTCATAAGAGCTGCATGCAAATCTGTGCTTACTTTGGGTCTAGAATCATAGATTTGGAAGATACCTCAAGGGCCATCCAGTCCAACCCCCTGCCCTGCAGGAACCCCCATCACAGTATTTCCAACAGGTGGCCATCCAGCCTCTGCTTAAAAACCTCCAAAGAAGGAGCCTCCACCACCTCCTCTTAATTCATTGCATCAAGTGATAATAGAGCTTCATGGGAAGAATGTCTACACTGATGGCCTTGACTGCAAATGGAAACCTGGCAGTATAAGGGCTATGTGTAGTGCTGGGTAAACATCAACATTCTGTGCCACCTTCAGGAAGCAATTGAGGCATGTGTGTGAGTTGTCTGTCCCTTGGCATTTTTTTGTTACAGAATTACAAATGCATAGTAAACCAACACTTTTCTTATGTAGGACATGTTTACACTGGGCGTGCAAACGGAATCATGCTGAGGTTGTTGCTTACTTACTGGATTCTGGAGCCGATGCAGAAATTCTCTCAGTTAATGGAGAACTTGCAGCACATTTAACATCGAAGAAAGAAATCAGAAAGATTCTGGGAGGTATAGTTTGACTTAGTGAAGTGTCTTCTCAAAATATACTATGGATTTTAATATACCATATTTTTATCTATAAGACGCTGCCATGTACAAGAAACTTTTTGAACCCCAAATTAATACAACGAACAAATCCTGCCAGAAAGAAAAGGAAATAGGACAGGGGAGGAGAACCCAACCCTCTTTCACTGGTGTTAGTTTGGGTTTCCTCCACACACATACACATGCACGCGTGCTCAGTTTCCCCTTTCCGGGCTCTTTCACTGCCCTCTGCCTTTCCAAATTGCCTCTGTGCTTTGTTTACTTCCCTGTATACACCTCCCCCCCCCCAATTTTTAGTATCATGATAATGGGGGAATTGCATATACAGTACATGGAAAAATATGGTAATACACCGAATGTGCAACATTTTTTCTTTCATAGTAAGGCACTGTATTGGCAGTGTCACAAATTTCAGCGGAGCATAGGATGTGGATGCCTCTCCTTTAAGCCTCAGGCAACCTAAGACCCATTTTCAAAGCTTTTACTATGAACTGAATTACCCTTCCTGTTTATATGCAGAATTACATATTTTACTTAGCTCCTGAATAGATGATATACAAACTGTTTTTGTATGTGAGCTTTGTTATGCTGTCTCTTTTTTGGAAGCACCTTTGCTTTTAAGAAAAGTGGCATACACATTTTAAAAACCATAACAACATGGAATGATGGAAGCACATGTGTAAATTGCCTTAGGGGCAGATTGTTGACCATTCCTGATCTTTTTATCAAGGAGTCCTTATTAAGTCCTTGCAGAACATTAGGCTTCCAAGAAATACAGAGGACTTACCTATGTTTTAGCTTTATGAGGTTTAGGACACTTGTACACGAACATATTTTTGTCAATGAGGAAGAAACTTTTATTTTAAATTAGGGACAATTTTGCATAACTGTTCAGCCAGCTCACACTGTGGTAGAGGAAAAAAGTTAACTTCAAATCAAAGGCGTTGGTCTTGGCCTTTCCCCACTAATACTAGTTAAGTTGCTACTGTTCGGGATTCAGAAGACACCCCAAGCATTAATATATTTACAATGCAAACAGAATTTACCAGTTTCCCTGTGGCTATGCTGAGGTAGGTTGGAAGAGTATAGAAGTCTTTTTAACCCATTGTTATATCTTGCAACTAGGCCAATGTAGAAACAAAACACAGTAGTGCTTGAACTGTCGGTAGGGTTGTTGTAACTGGAGACTGTGGTCTGGATAACAAAGGCCACAATTTGAACCACTTGTGCAGATTTTACTTCAATGCACCTGGGGTCTTGCTCCCTACGAGACATAAAGAACCTAGGCATGTTTTCTGTTGCAGGGTTCAACAGTGGGAACTTTTGACTGGGAGGAAATAATAAACCGAAGGCTGGGATATCTGTGGACTAAGGAAATCTTTTCATCCTCTGTGAAGTCCCAGGGGCAACACATAGGGGACCTCAATGTTTGAGAACAATGGCAGCAAATGCCTTCCTCCTTTTGTTCTTGTAGGCAGCAGAACTAAAATCATGAGCGGGAGTGGTGGACTTGACTGTAACCGGTGAGCCAGCTGAGGCGGGCATTTTGATTTAACTCAGTGAATTCATTAGGACTAGCCTCAATAACAAGGCCAAGGACCAATGCAATTTTAAGCAGACTAATTTAAAAAGAACTGCTGGGACCTAACAGAAAATATACACTGCCTTTACTCTGATGGTATAAAAATTTCAGTTGTAAATTGCAATGAAGTTAAAAAATGAACCTAGGCTAGATATGTTGTCAGCCACCTTGTTGGGAGAAAGACAGCCTACAAATGCAACAAAATAAACAAAAATTAATGTCCAGGTTTAAACTTTTGGACGACAACATTTTGGAGTGGTCTGAAAACCAGGAATCTGCAGACACTTAGTACAGGCATTTGCTATTGCACATCACATAATGTGGCTGGTATACAACAGCAAATACCCACACAGGTTTTTTAACTTGCAGTAATTCACAATTGGGATTTACATCCTAGTTAAACCAGCATGCATAACTAAGAGGATTCCAGCCTATGGTTTTGGACAAGGCATGCAGTTAGCAGTCAGTGGAAGTTATTCTGCCATAGTTGTTTTGCAATGATTTTCTCTCAGCATGGCAGTCTCTAGGTCAGGGGTGCCCAAACTTTTTGTAAGGAGGGCCAGATTTGGTGGCTGAGAATGTGTCAGGGGCCGGTTGCTCCCCGACCCTGCCACCCAACTGCAAGCCCCACCCACTGTCCCATTAGCCCCACCCACTGACCCTTTGCAACCCCACCCGCAAGAAGGAAGGCGGAAACCAAGAGAGGAAGGAAGGAAGGTGGGGACCAAGGGAGGGAGGGAGGTGGGGACCAAGGGAGGGATGTAGGAAGGAAGGTGGGGACCAAAGGAAGCACAGGGAGCCATGGCCACAGGTCACCCCTTGAGAGACGATCTGTGCGACCTTCCCCCCCAAGCTCCCCAGCAGTGGCGACTGCTCGCCCGCCAGCCCACCCCAAAATGTAGGGGTTTATGCATTATTTCAGAATTTCTCTGGACAAGTCCATCCTCCTAGACTGTTGATGTAACTTTGTAGAACAACACAGTTACATCAACAGTCTGTTGATGTTGAAGAAAGCTGTAGTTTTCTTCAATATTGCAATTTGCTCTGTTATATAAACACTTCATTTCTTTCCCAGCCTCTCTGTAACTTTTGTCTGTTCTCTGGGAGATGTCTGCTTTGCTAACTGGCTAAAAAAACAAAACAAAACCCAGTCATTTACATTTTCAAAATACCTTTATCAAATAAGAATTCTCCCAAAAGGCATAGGAATGTTGTGTATAATGACTGCAAACGGCCAATAATGGTTCAAAAGTACTATATCTTTCTTCTTCTCCCCCTCCCCCCCCCTCTGGCCTCAAGTGGAGGACTGTGACAGCCAAGAAGTGGATGATGTAAAGCTACCAAATGTTGCAAACTACCCAACAAATTCATTCCCTCACAACTGCAGTCAAGAAGGGGACAGCACTTGTGGTACATCAGCACCACCTGCGGCTAATTTTAGCCCTTGCTTATCAGCAATTCAAAGCGAAGAAGCTGGTACAGCCCTATCCGTGCACACTGAAACTGAACTTTCTGGGGGAGATCACTGTGACAGAGAGCTTACTTCTCCCACCAGCACAGGAGCATCAGCACATTCAGAGCTGGAGTCCAAAATGATCCAGAGCTGCCCTGTTTGTCCATCGCTTGCAAGTCACAACAGAAGCCCCTTAACCCCAGCAGCATCTAAGCAGCATGCATCTCAGCATGGAAATGGCACTTGTAGCAACACTGCACCACCCTTACAACCACTGTTTCTTTCAAGAAGTCACCCATATCATACACAAGGTACTAATGTGTCATGTTTCATTATGACTTTTAAACTGCCTAGATAGAGATTAGAATGTACAGCACTATCTGCTGTGCTTCAGAGGTACTTTAAAATTGTATGTCTCTTAAAGAGACATGCCTGATTTTTAAATCAACTCAAGGCCTCTGTATTTCTTAATATCTGATGGGGTGTCATTTTGAGGATTCAGAGTTCCACTCACTGTCCTAATGCTTTATTGGTAAGATTTATCATTCAATGTCATTTTAGTAGTATTAGCAACACAATTCTTTTTTGCCCTAAATCACACTGAAGCCTTTTCATTCAGCAGCTAAGAAATCTTGGAATTTCATGTGTGTGTAGTGACTATGAATTCTGTACAATGAATTCAGAATTGTCTGAATTCAAAGTATTTATCTTTGCATTATGCAGAGAACAGATGATGGCTGTCAGAGTCACAGTTAAGGGGGGAAAGATTCTTGGAGCCTGACAGCTGTTCACTCTGTTCCACTGACCTCAATAGGCTTTGGTTGCTACTGATTTCTCTTGGCTCGTGCCCTGGTAATCTTAGTAGACACTAAATAACAGACTGTAGTTTTGAAAGCTTCTTTTTAAAACTGAATTCATTTTGAAATTGATGGGGGTTATACCCCTAAGGAAATCTGTTTGTGATTTTAGTGATGCAACCACAATTTCTATTCCAAATGACACATCCTGTTTTCACTCCACACACACAGAATTAGTGCTTAAAGTAAGAGTTCAAAATCCTAAAGAGAATGACTTCATTGAAATTGAACTGGACAGACAAGAGTTGACTTACCAGGATCTGCTCCAAGTGAGCTGCTGTGAACTGGGTGTTAACCCTGAGCAAGTGGAGAAGATTAGAAAGCTACCAAATACGCTGATAAGAAAGGTAATAAAACAATCATGTGCTGTCATCCGTTCCAATTTATACCAACCTTTCTAAGTATAAAGTACTCAGAAGTGGTTTACCATAATTTTCACTCCCTGCTTCTGGAGGCCCTCTAGGACTGGGCTGTTTACATATTCTTTACATATCCAAGGGAGAATGTATGCTTGGACACCTTGGTGGGAATGAATACCTGCCTACTGCAGAAAAAGATAAAAATGAAATCAACTGATTGCTATGTATAGTCACTGGATCCTCTTTTTATTGTGTCTCTGGGGCACATATCATTAGAGAGCCTTTGATTCCCTAGAAAATAGCTTGATATCAAATATCAGTACCTTCTTACATGTGCTTTAGTTCCAGTCAAGACACTTTGCAGAGCAATAAGACATGTTTCTGTATGCAAGAATATTCCAAGCCAAACAATTCAAATCGCTTGTCAAGCTCTTTGCCTCTAAACCAGCAGTCCCCAACCTTTTTTGGCACCAGGAACTGGTTTCTCACCTGTGTGTTGTTTTCCTCTTGTGTATGCGTGTGAGTACAACTCCCCCCCTCCCAGTGCTGGTTCCACCCCAACAGAAATGGTTGCAACAGGTGAGCTGGGGAAGAAAAGCCACCTGGGGGGGGTGGAGGAAGAAGTGTGTGCATATGCTTGCGCACATGCCTTAGAAGGAACCTTGCTTTCACATCCTTACTGTGGTGTACTGTGGCTTGGTTACCCATAGGCCATGAATCAATGCTGGTCCATGGCCTGTGGTTGGGGACCCCTGATATAAACTATAGTACTCAGTGCTTTCACCCCAACAGGTGATCCTGTCTGAAGTTAGATCATACCTGTTACTGCCGCCATGTATAATTTTATTGAAACACATTTTTTAAAAAAATTACTGCACAGGATCTAGAATGAGCTGAAAATATTAGTTAGGAGTACTGACACTCTTGTCTTACACATTCTGCAAGCTGAAGTGCTCTATAGTCCCATAATCTCTCTGGCGCTCATCTATTTCACTGCATCTATTTTACTGTCTTTTAAGCGCACTTAAAGGCTGTCCTTCAGTACAACTAGTGCTTAAATTAATCTAATGTGCAACTATCACAAATGGCAGCGCAAACCATAATGGCTTTTGTAGAAGACTCTTATAATTGCTTATTACAGTTAGGCTCTGTATGTCTGTCTGAAAAAGCAGTGAACTTTTTATCTCCTGAGTCTTGTTTTTCTCCAACTTGAACAAACATTATATTCTCCTTTGGATATGTAAAGAAAGGAAGCTCTTGTTCTGGAGAACCCTTGTGTTTTCCCTCACCTATAAAGCCATATCAATGGAGAGTTGTTCTAGCAATGTGGGATTTCCCCCCCTCCCCCCATAAATGAGGCAGTAAACAGCACCTTACAGCATTCGATTTGGTAATCTCAGTGCAACTTGTAAATGGTTTTTGGTTTGCTTCAATTGTTAAGACTGCTTTACAAAGGCACTATGTCCAATCAATTAAATTACATTATTTCTCTCATTCAAGGATAAAGATGTTGCCAGGCTTCAGGATTTTCAAGAGCTGGAGCTCATTTTAGAGAAAAGTGCCACTTCTCCTTTCACAAACACTACAGCAGCAACATTGATGGAAAGACCTTGCTATAACACAAAAGCAGCAAAACTGACATACTGAAGCTGAAGATTTACCCTGGATAAATATGTATAAAACTGTGAACTGTTTCTAATGTCAACAGAATATATTTATTATTGAACATTTTTATGCATAGATGTTTTCACTTCAGAGACTGATTGCTGTAACAATTTCAGGAGAATATGCTTCTGTACACTCAAGCACTTTAGAACTCTTGTATGTGGTCTAGAGCCCAGACAGAAGAGTATTTCCTGAGGAAAAGAACTAGGGTTATTTTCCCAATAGGTACCTTCTCTTCCCTCTTCAAAAGTATGACTCCTGATTTCTAAAGCAATACAAGCTTCCAAAAATACATGTCAGGTATTAATGATCACTGAAATGCTAGTGTTGCAGTAGTAATAGGTCCGTTTTGTCATGTATTATAGATTTTTGGGACAAAGGTTGCAATGCAAGGGAGAAGTACTAACGATTCTGTCCCCTTTAAAAACACTCTTTTAATATTAATAATATTATAATATTAAAAGGTTTTTAAAAAGGGGACGGGATCATTAGTACTTCTCCCTTGCATTACTACCTTTGTCCAAAAAATGTATAATATACTGCAGAATATCTTATATTACTTTACCTTTTTGTGTCACAGCTGCTGTGCAGGCCAAGAATAGTAGAATGTGAACTATTTACAGATATGCAGTAATTTTTCAGACATGAGAAACAAGCTTGAATCATTTCCTGCTATCAGTTTCTGCATCATAATAGTTTCTTGTTGCACATAAATCCAACTTAAACTCTGTAATAATGGTAGTAAAAAATTCTATGCATTTAGAAGATTACTTTTGTAGTTCTGTAAAAAAGGAAATGACACAAACTAAAGAAATTAAAGATCTATCTTTGGAGCAGGTACTTTTTGCACTATTAGATTAAAACAAAATATTTTCAAATGTTTCTACAGTGTTATATTATTTCTGATTGTGATTATATATTTGCTGTATAGAACTGAAACAGATATTCACAATTCATTTCTAACATAGAGCTGCTCATTTGTGAAAATGATTTACTTCTGTAAATTGTGATGAGTAATTTCAGATAATCTCATCTATTTTTTCAAACTAGAATTTTCCCTACATTTGATTATTAGGAGGCAGCTGTGCTACTTATAAATATGGGTCAAAAAAGCTACTGTTTTCTTTATTCATTAAATGTCTCAACTTCTAATTCTGCAGTGCCTCTGCTTTTCTGGACCCAGATATGAAGACCCACATAAAACTGATGTAGTATGTACACTGTATTACAGTACCTTTTCCCATCTTTGTGCCTACAAAACACATTTAGATACACTGTTCTCACACATTTCTACATATTGCTCTCAAACATCTCTACAATTTAAAACTAGCTCTGCCTAATTTCTACTCAACCCCTTTCTACCTTCTGTTCTCTCAACTTTGTGTTGTGACAGTCAAATACCGGTAGTTAAAATCCCCAAACCAATAAAGTAGTTATTGTAACATGGCTGCACCTAAGTTTCAGAGGCCAGTATCCTGTTCCATATCCTGTCCTGGCAACTCACTACACACAAGTTGCATAGAACCTGAAATCAAAGTGGGAACTCATTAATTAGCACAAATTATAACTGCTGTAAGTATGTATTGCCAGTGACATCACTCCCACTATGCCTGTAGAGCAATGGAATCGGATATTGACCAGAGTAGTTTTATTTTATATTAATGAAACCCCCAGTGCTCATAGTTCATATCATGTAGTAGTAGTTCATTTTCCCCTTTGCAATTAAGTTAGTTTTTTTAAAAAAAAAATCCCACATCTTTCTCTAGCCTTTAACGTGATACTTACTGGCGCTAAAACATCCAGGTCTGGCTTTGATTTTACCAGAGGTACAGACTGTATATGATCGATGATATACAATAATACCTTGGTTTATGAGCACAATCCATTCCAGAAACATTGTTATAAACCAAAACATTCTTATATAAAAGCAAATTTCCCCACAGGAAATAATTGAAACTCGGATGATTCATTCTGGGCTCCCATAGACCACATACTGTGCACACAAAGTGCCAAAACTCGTGGTTTAGCTACCTGGCTGCAGAACCTGCTCTGCTTGGGACTAACAACTGGGTCCTAGCTACCTCAAAGATCAAATCTCACAGTATGAACTGACTTGGGTGTTAAGGTCATCAGGAGCGGCCTTTCTCTTCATCCCGCCACCCTCACAGGTAAGTCTCGTGGAAACACATGAAAGGGCCTTCTCGGCTGCTGCACCCAGACTCTGGAACTCCCTCCCACTAGAGGTCAGGACTGCCCCATCTCTGATGTCTTTCTGGAAACAGGCAAAACCCTTTCTCTTCAGGCAAGCTTTCCCCCATTCAGGGACTACACATTTTATTCATATAAAGTGTCTTTTATATGAATCTGTATGATTACATAGACTTTGTGTCTATAACCACCTATAACCTAGCGCGATCAATAACTTGACACTATGTTTTCAATGTCAGTTTCCATCACTCATAACTTTTACATGGAATTTAACTCTTTTTTACTGCTCGCGTTCGTTCCTCTTGTAGCTTTTTAATGCTATAAGATGTCCCTCAATTCACTGTTCTTAATACTTGGATATGTCTTTATTGTACTGGACTTGTATATTGTCCCACATTACCGTAAGCTGCCTTGGGTCCGTTTCCAAGGAGAAAGGCGGGGTAAAAATACTCTAAAATAAATAAATACAGTGGACCCTCGTATAACAAACGGTTTGCACAACATAATTCCAACATAAAATCTGTACTATGGGGTTAATCCGTACAACATAAAAAACATAAATTCCAGAGATAGGGGAAATCTGCTACAACAAAACTGAAAATATAAATCTTACTGAAAACAAATAAAATAAAATATAAATACTGCATAAAGAAAAATAAAAACCCTAAACCTGCACTCTCCTTTGAAAATCTTCACAGCTGGTCCAAGGGAGACCACCCTTCCCAGTATATATACACTGCCCATCTTCTAACCAGAACTCCAAGCAGTTTACAATAACAGAATGAGAATAAAAGAGAACTCAAAAATAACAATAATAACAAAACTGGCTGGCAATCTAATAT
The DNA here is from genome assembly GCA_037367245.1 of Phrynocephalus guinanensis. Lineage (NCBI taxonomy): Eukaryota > Metazoa > Chordata > Lepidosauria > Squamata > Agamidae > Phrynocephalus > Phrynocephalus guinanensis. The sequence goes on along the minus strand of CM074734.1, from coordinate 115,106,171 downwards.
TTCTGGTCCCTCCTCCAAAACAAACAAAGAAACAAACAAAAAATTATTAATGGTTACCAAATCCCTCTCTAAAAAGCAGTGTTTTAACTGCTTTCTTAAAAGCAGGCAGGGACTGTGCAAAGCGGATCTCACTCAGAAGCTGATTCTATAATATCGGGGCAACCACTGAGAAGGTCCGACTCCTAGTGATTGTTTTTCGTGCTTCTCTACAAGTGGCCACCTGGAGTGAGAACGTTTGTAATGCTCTGGTGGGTCGCCCCACAGCTTATCTTTAGGAGATTTGCTCAGCCAGGTATTCAGGTCCCCAGCCATGGAGGGTTTTGAAAGTCAACACCAATAACAAACCTCACTTGGAAAGCAACGGGCAACCAATGCAGGTGAGCCAGCATTGGGGTGATGCGGTCAGACCTTCCTGCACCCACCACCAGTCTAGCTGCCACATTCTGTACCTGCTGCAATATCCAAATAAGGATCAAGGGAAGCCCCACGTAGAGAGCGTTGCAATAATCTATCAAGATCATGAGCGCCTGCAACACTGTTCTCAGGGACGCCTCATCAGGGTATGGGCGAATCTGGGCAATCATCCGAAGATGGAAAAAGGCCAACTTGGAGACGGCTGCCACCTGCGCTTCCAGGGACAGATACGAGTCCAAGACCCTGCCCAGACATCTCACTCAACCCACCAGCTGGAGAACAGAGCCCTCCAAACTAGGGAGAGGGCCACTATACCCAGTAGAGGACATCCCAAAGAATAGAATCTCGGTCTTCTCCAGATTGAGTCTGAGCCTGTTAGTCCTGGTCCATTCCATGACCGCAACCAGGCAGCAGTTGAGGGTCTGCACTACTTCTGCTGCAGAGGTGGTAAAGGAGAGATAGAGCTGCATGTCATCAGCCTACTGATGAAAGCAGACTCCAAATCCCCTAATGACCTCAGCCAGTGGCCTCATATAAATGTTAAATAGCATTGGGAAGATTTCCAACCCCTGTAGCAACCCACAAGTGTGTGTCCAAGAGGTCAACAATTCTTCCCTGAGCTTAATGTATTGGGAATGGCCCCCAAGGAAGGACTAGAGCCAGCCAAAAGCTGGACCTCTCTTCCCCCTTTGCTTTTGAAACTTGCCTGAGATGGGACATTCCAGACAATCACCCACAATCCAGCAAGGAGGGGGGCGAGACAGCCACCACTGGCTCACTTGTGATCATGTGGCCTGCTCCAGTGGTTGTATATCAAGACATTGCTTGTTGATCAAAGAAAAATTTAGAAGAAATGTTTGCTTCTCTTGCAAAACACCCTTAAACCAAGATATTACTGTATTGATTATAGACAGTACTGTGCCTCACTCTTAGCACTAATCAAGGAAAGCACACATGGAAATAATAGGGGTATATCTGCTTCATCTTCAGTTATTTTTTAACCTTAAAGAAATTATAATACAAGTTTCAGTCAAGAAAAAGTAAAAAAAAACTAATCTAATTTTGATTGGGGCCAGGGAGATAACTAGACAAGAATAAAGATTGAACAACATTTATTTGGAAAGAAGTCTATTTAATATTAAGCACTCAATGACAATCGAATGTGTAACAGAAATTATTAGATACTTTATTTCCATTAAGGTATATCAAGAAGCTAGGTATAGCCTGTTTGTAAAAATGGGATTTGTGTTTTGTCTGAGTCACACAAGTACTAAACATTTATCCTTGTATTTTCAAAGTTCAAAAATGAAAACTTGCAATTAAACACTGAGCAAGCCATGTGTTCAGATTATATTGGTTTATCATCTTAAAAGTCTTTTTAGGAAAAAATGGTAAAAGGACTTAAATTCTCAGTAGCTTGTTTATTATTATTATTTTCTGCATTCTGAGAGGTCATGACAGTCCTGAATTTATTTTTATTTAAAAAAAATCTAACTGAACTTTAATTTTTTTCTATGTCACTACAGCTTTCTTTCACCTCATTTTAAAGCAGATCTTCATGTCAAGCAGTCTTCTGGATTCTTCGCAGACTGGTCACGCTGTTGTCCTATAACGCAAAATGTTGGGGGGAAAGAGTCAGATAATGGGAACAGACATTACTTTCCTTGGACACTCTTCAGTACTATTTGCCGCCCTCTTAATTCTTCACAATTATATATAATACCTAAAGCCCTATGTATCTGACAATAAAGGACAAACATGACGTCACAATTCCATCACCGCTGTTAGGGAAACCACCTCATATTCCAAAAAGACTTGCACAGCAGTCTAACGCAAGTGCCACTGAAATGAGTGAACGCTGTGCAACGTTAGTGCTTTGACAACTGCAATCCTATGCATACTTCCTGGCAGTAAGCCCCGCTGAGCACAGTGGAACTTAACCTCTACGCAAACATGCATAGGCCTTGCACTATAGTCACTTTGTAGTTCTTTGGAAATATACTAAAATTATATTAACTATATTACAAGGAAATAAATTAATCAGTGAGTTTTCATTTATACTATTCCTTAAAGGAATGACTCTGAAAAATCATAGGTTGAAATATAAATGGGTTATATTGAAGGTTTAGTTCCATTCAGCTGTCCAATGTGGCCATACATATTGTTGGCATTTATATATACCTATTGGGTGTTCTTGGCATTGGCCTTTATTTTTCATTTGCCTCCCAAGTCTGATTACAGCCAGTATATGTTGCTGCGTGCCATGGCTGCCTGGCAATGTCTCCTACGCAGTAGGAAATTATAAACACATACCTCTTATAGACTTGAAATGCATTGAATGTAACAAGGCGGTTATTATGTAGTATGTATTGCATTTAATACTCTTTAAGATATCTAATTCTGGGCAGCACTGCATCCCTACACACGGTTGAAAGAAAATTCCAATCAAGTTAATATCAGGTTAACAGTTTTTACAAAATATGCACAAAGATTCCTTTTCACTTTTTGTAAATAAAACACACAACAGTAAGCTTAAAGATTACAGGCAACAGCATTCAAACATGGATGTGGGTAGAGAAAGGAGTACCTGGCATGAGTACCTGCTTAGTTTGACTGAATCCTTGATTTTTAATTTGGCTTTTCATGGGCCGCTCACAACACCAACGCTGTGTGAGGTATGGTAGTCAGCTGCAATTATTCATAAACCCTACACTTCCATCAATCCAATGCTACTGGCTCTCGAGTTACAGAACAAACTGCATTAGAATGCAAGGCAAAGCAAAAAAACTAGAAACATCCTTGACAAAGAAATACTAGCAGTTTATATAAAAACAAAATAGTCCAACATGTGCCTCCAATATTAACTATTAAAGCAAATGTTTCTGATGCACCAACACAATATGGACTTAATTACAAAACCAGTTCAAATGTTAAAAAAGATTACAAATCCCCTAAAAATAAAAAAAAACTAGGATAGTTAGTTTCTAAGGTGACTATAATTACAAATATGTTCCCAAGAGGCACACTAAGGGAGGTATGAGTCTGCTACAAAATAGCTGATACAAAACATTGTACCTCAAAAGATTTTGCAGGACTACACTGTGTTTTCCTTCAGAAGTGGCTTTAGTATCTCTTCTGACTTGACTTAGCTCCATCTTCATCTGTACATACTTACGCTGCACTGTTAAACAGTAACAAAAAGCCCTAATCAAAGTTTGAAATAATGCACTTACCTCTGTCTGATCTGAGGTCATATCAGATCAGTTTTAATTGGACTGAGTGTCACCTTCAGATTTAATGTCTTCACTGGTTCCATTGACCTCATTCTTAGCATCGCCTTCCTTGGTGTCCATGCTTGTGTCTTCACTCTGTTTTTCTCGACTACTGGACTTCACACTACTTTTTTTATCATCAGATCCCCTCTTTTCTGCCATGAAAGAAGACATTGACCATGGACATCACAGTAAACACATATACGGCATCACGTTTTCAGCTGTGGAATATATGCTGCTTAGGCAATCAGCTATGGCTGTAAAACTGGAAACTAAAAAGTAACCGTGCTAAAATTATGTGAGTGGTTATGTCAGAAAGAAAAAGACGAGCAGCAGGATTCAAAGGAGAAGTGAACAGGAGAACATTAAAGGGAGGAAAGTACTGCTCAAATTATAATGCAAATCTACTACAAAAGAAACCTCTTTCATTGGTGTGCTGAAAGCCATACACAGTATTATCTAATCCTAAACCATCTAGCTTCAATTAGATTAGTTTACACATATATATTAAATCACAGATACAGTATATGGCAGTAGGTGTCTTGCATGTACTGTATTTTATGATTTGTTTTTAAGAAACTGCATGGAGCACATATATTTAAAAAAACCTCAATCAGGCTGCTGGTTGGAAGCTTTATTTCAGGGAAAAAACTGTCCTAACTGTACATTAAGAGCTAACCATCTTAACTCTTGAATTAACTATGTACACACTGGTATTTAAGGTTTTGAAATATGTTCATCTTATGCTGCAGAAACTCTAATTTTTGCTGATTCTAATCATAGCTTCAAACCCTCCTCCAAAACTGGAGCAACTGCTTCTTCATTCCTATTTATTTCTATGTTTAAGAGATCCTACATGTTTTACCTACATTTGTCTGCTATGCTCCATCAGCAGCAAGGAATGTTCTCCCTATTTGCACTACTACAAAGAAGGGAAACATATAGTCTATGTAGGTGCAAGAGTAGGATCAGATTTTTAAAAAATCTGTGGCATCAAGAACCAATAAGCAGCTATAAACCGACAACCCTTTGCCAATGTTCATCTTGCTAACAAATCTTGACCTCATGTTCACATGGAAAACAACTATAAGTTATCACCTTGGCAAACTTGTTTGAAAACAAGATACAGTCACCCCCCCGCCATTTTGCAGTTCAGGTACTGCAGTCCCACTACATTGCGGGATCGCCTTGGAGCTGCATGGGGGGGGGGGGTGATCGGGTCGCTCCGCACTGCCCCGCCGCTCCTCCAAGAAGCCTCGGAGCTGCGTGCGCCGGGGGGGGGGGGTTCGGGTCACTCCACGCCGCCCCCGCGCTCCTCTGAGAAGCCTCGGACAGGCGCGCGATCGCCCCCCCCGCCCGCTTCTGCATATCACAGATTTTCATGCATCGCGGGGTGGGGTGGGGTGGATCCCTAACCCCCGCGATTGGCGGGGGGTGACTGTACAATACAATCCCAATAGGAATCAACATTAATTGCAAGGAGGAAAACAAGGATGCTTTTTAAATCACAGGGATCAGTACAAGCAAGTCCGGTGGTGGATTGCATTTACAAGCAGCCATCAGTGAAATGAGTAAACCCAGAAGCATGTGCTTCCCCACAACAAAATGAAGGGAAGGAAAAAAACTGATAATTTTGTGTCTCACTGTGCCCACTATATGCCTCTTATACTCATTGCACTGGGTGTCATAAGCAGTTTTCTCATATGAAACAGTTAACATGCTTTTGTCCCATTAATCTGAATGATCAACACTGTGCCTATTAATCTTCGGATGCTTATCTAACCAGAAAGACAGACGTTCTTACTTAATCACCAAGATATATCTTTTAGATGTATTTATAAATAATAATAATAATAAAGTGCTGAATGTAAACAGAAGGATACCCTCACAGTTATTTAGGTTACGTTTCTGGAAAGGCATAGAAATATTAAGTTTCTGGCCTTCTACAGGAGCAAAAACAGTCTGAAAAAATGCTTCACTTCCCGCTGCCAAGAAAACTTTTAATAATTTAGTAATCAGATTAAGTATGGAGTAACAGATAAAAATCTAAAAAAAACCACTCAGGGAAAGAAACAATTATTTAAGGTTATACACTCACTATTGGAAACTTTGGAAAAAACAGGCACAGAAGACTAGTTAACTTTAGTTGTCTGCTCTGTGTGACAATTGCCTGGGTAGATTGCACTAACTGACCTTTTGAAAGTCTTCCATTTTTGCTTTATTAGGCATCGGCGATTCACATGTAGATCCACTGAGGAACAGTAGTCTTGTTGCCCCGCAGAGGACTAGCAGTCAGTCCAATAAGCTTATCTTCTGTCCTATGTAGATACGATAGCACTCAACAGCCCCATACAGGGGCAGAGTATGTGGATGCTCCTGGAAGCATTTTAGTTTGGATAGGCTGAAGAAAAAGGGTTGGTTGTTGCTACTGTTGTTCTGGCAACTCAAAAAACAACTCTGGATTCTTGGCTTGAAAGATCACGTTAATACTACTGAAAACTGTCTTTGATGTGTTTATTCCACAGTAGCTGTATCTCGGGAATAATTACAAGTTGCAGAGTTTCTTTTCCCCTTCTTTAAAAAAAAGAGTACAGGGAAAAGAGAAGAGTATGTTCCTTCAACATATTTACATGTTTCTTTTGTGATTATGGGCACACATGAATCCCAATGACTCGGCGGCCTCTGCTAAGGTGGACCCTTATTAACTATCTCTAAGCATGAGAAACTCCAGTGTTGTATTGATGTAGATGGAAAAGAAGAATGTACCATCAGATTAATAAAATTGATAGCAAACTTGCTCACAGATGTGAACAAATTTCTCTAAGTATTATCCTGTGTCCTTTATGCTGTTTTTTTTCCTGCCCATACCAGTGAAGCCCAGGTGAGGGGTGAGAGAATCTTCATGATGACACCCAATTTAAACAGAGGAATGAACACATTTTACTTAAAATGTCAGTTCCTCATTTCAAAGTTCTTACCTCTATTTATGTTTTCTTCAGGAAAGTCAATATATAATCTACTGAGTTGAACAAAAACATACGTGACAGAGAAGAACAGAAATAAAGAGGCTGTAGTAAGGACAGACATTCAAATAGCTGTTTAGTGATGAATAACAAGTATTCGAGTAACTCTAAGTGTAAATTCAAAATAAAGTTATAGGAAAGGTGAATGAATAACTATGAATAGTAGCATTAAAAATGGCAGCAGCACCCATGCTTGCAGAGTTTCAGAGTCACACTACTCATAATCTTATTACAGAAGTATGAGAAGGGTAGGGAGATCCAACAATTAATATGCTCATTTTCTCACATTTGAAAAGAATTAGAGGAAACTACTATGGTCTGGTAAGTGGAAGTGACATTAGAAGTGACATTAGAATTGCCTTCTTTGTCAGTGGTTTAGATCAGCCATTCTCAACAGGGGGCCCTGGCACATTTGAGGGTGACTACAGACTGAATAAAATGAGAATGGGATTCTCTATTCATCTGTTCATTTATTCTTATTTGTTAGGAGACCCCGTAACTCAAGAAAACCTCCTAAAAAGGCTTTGGACAAAAGAGGTTGAGAATGGCTGGCTTAGATAAATATTTCACATTTCTCACCATTAGAATTGGAAAGGACTTTCCAAAGTTACAAATATTATTCTACTTTAAAATTAGATATTGTGCAGTGCTTGAATGCTCAAGGTAAAAGGCACTGAGCATAGAGGAAATACTGTCAACTGAAGCTGGCTAATACAAATCCTTGGAAATAAAAAGGCAAATTTCTTCAATAGAGAAAATGAAGATTAGCCTATTTCCGTTTTACATCACTACTCACTTCTCTTAGAAACACTTAACATAATACACTTGTGAAATACAACAGACTGTGGCACTGATGCCATGGCTTAGAACCACCTCATATAAGTTTCTCAGAGCAGGCTATGGTACACCTTTTGAGTGAACAGGTTTGCCTACTGGACCACAACCAAACCCTTTAATTCCCATTAAACAATTTTTATTCAGCACAGATTTACGAACTTGGGTATTAACTCACTTAGTTAGGCAGGTATATAACTTTGCAATGTAATATCAATAGGCATCATACAATTATGAAGTAAATAAATTTACACATTAAAGTAATCATCAAAGAGTCTGCAAAACATCAACATTGAAAAAGAAAAAGCTTGAAGAGACTATCTGAAGACCAAAATAAATAAATAAAAATATGGCACTACAAGAAGTGGGCAGACTGTCTTTCAGGATGAACACCACAAAATAGTTTGTAGAATATTGAGCAATTAGATCATTTCTCAGCAACATGGCAATAGTTTAGAATGGCTGGGAAATAAACCCCATTTAATGTAATGGTGCTTTCTTCTCAGCAGCCATGCACAGGATTGCACTGTAAGTAACCCCTGTGGCAAGAAGGAAGTCCTCAGTTCAGGACAGAAATTGGACAGAGATAAAATAGCCTTCATTTCCTTCATTCATTTCGGGGGGAGGGGAATTCAAAACTGAAGGATACCAGGCACACCTACTTGCAAGAGAGGAGACAAGGCAAGTAGTCTCAGACAAGAGGCTTCTCCTTACAGATATTTTATAAAAGGTGCACCTCCTAGCTACAGTATTTATTTTTTCAGAGCATCTTAAGACTTTGATGCATACTCTAAAAGCACACACTGTGACCCTTTATTTGAGAAATCATGATATCATGTTGGTTATGGTTGGAGAAAATCTCAACATGTCTCCAAGAAAGTAAATACCAATGCAGTCCTCACTATAATTAAAGTGGTGACATTTGCTAACTGGTTTTTGTGAAGCTATTTCAAGAAAAATCTAAAAAGTAACATATGACAATAATTCATCTTCATTTAAGTAGCTTCAAATTTCCAAAAATATTATAAAGATGTAGCTAAGGCTAAAAAATAAAACTAAAAGGATGTGCTGACTGGAGCTAGCTGTAGGTTTACATGTGATCACACACATTTTAATGCCAAAACAAAAGTTCACTAACATAAATATATAAATAGCAACTGATATATTAAGTGCGGCTATGTTTCTGTTTTGCATGTCTACACATAGCAACAGATGACTCACCAAACACACACAGATGTATTTTAAGTTCAAGGTTGCAATAAAACAGGCCTGCCCAACAAGTCACCTGCGGCGCTTTCAGGGGTCGCCCGCCAGGTACCTGTGTTGGGGGGGGGGAGTCCCATTTGGGTTTTCCAGTGGTGTGCGCAGCGGCAGCAGAGGCAGGCCCAGGCCGGCTTCCCGGGCCTGCTTGCCACAGACACCGAACGGGCCCAGCAAGCCGGCCTGGGCTCGCCTCTGTGGCTGCTGCGCACACCACTGGAGCCACCGTCTGCCGCCGCCGATGACCCTGACCCCGCTGCCCTTGCCATCCTCGCCCCCACCCCTGCCGCCCCCCCGCCGCCATCACCATCCCTGCCACCGATGACCCTGACCCCGCAGCTGCCCCAGTCGCCGTTGCCCCCACCTGTCTCCATCACTGCCATCGCCCCGATGCCGCCCCTGCCCCCCCCCGCTGCAGCTGACATCGCCGAAACAGATGACCGCATGGGGCCTTCAGAAGTGGCAGGTAGGCTGCGGGCTGTCCAAAGTTGGACAGCACTGCAATAAAAGAAAGGTATCAGGTAGCCAAGAGGCTAACTCATGTGATGCTGCATTCCCTCATCACAGGCAATAAATATGTTGAAGTACTAAGAGGTGAAGTGCTACTTCCGTTTCGTCATGTGAAGCTACCACAAATGATGGTCAAAGTGAACTATGTATATAGTAAGTTATACTGGTCTGGATAAAAAAGAATGGGGTTTCTCCTTTGAAATTAAGAACTACATCACAGCTCTGAGAGGAAATTTTATACCATCCACAAAAACTAACCTTTTTCCTTAGATTTCCTGTCTTGTTCTCGATCTCTGCTTTTGCTTCTGTGCTTGTAAGATTTCCGATCCCGACTCTTTGACCGCCTTCTGTCCCTGCTCCGTGATCTGTGCTTTCTGTCTGACCTATCGTGGCTTCTGCTTCTGCGCCGATCTCGACTCCTGGACATTACAGAGAAATGTTTGTCAAAAACATTGCCATAATGAAATTTTGCAAAAAATAATTCTCTTACAAACTTAAGAAGGCTCCCCCACACACACATTTCTGAATATAGCTTTACACAATACACTTAGCAACAAAACTTATTTCATTTCATAAGAATGCAGTGCCTTTATGTATTTCCCAAGCAAGTACCTGCTTCGTCTTCTGTCCTTGCTTCTTGATCTTTTATGGTCCCTAGACCGACTTCCTCGCCTGTCAGAGGTTCTGCTTGAATGTCTGCTTCGTGAACGACTTCTCTTTCTTCTTTCTCTGTCACGAGCCCTCTCTTTTTCCTTTTCTTCTTCCTCACGACGCCTTTTTCTTTCTTTTTCTTCCCTTTCACGTTCCCTCTCTCGCTCTTCCCGTTCTAGTTTCTCTTTTTTTAATCGATCATCGCGTTCAGGCTCTTCTGTTCTTTTTCTTAATTTCTCCTTTAAAGGGAAACGATTCCATAAATTGAGGGAAACAAAATTTGGTTGACACAAAAGCATGGCTTCATTTTACTTAACATTTAAGCAGTGCAAGATAAGACAGTAATGCTGATGCAGTAGTTTGTAAAGAGACTGCAGCTTATGATTATAAAGGCCCTTCTTTCAGTCTCACTGCCTTCACAAGCTTGATTGGGTGAGGATGCCAGGGGGCCTTTCAGTGGCTGCTCCCGGGTTCTGGAAGGCACCCTGGATAGCCATCTTGCCTCCCTCTCTTTTGTCTTTCTGCTGGCAGTCAAATACCTTCTTTTTAAGTCAGCTTTTAGCTGACCTAGACGTGTGAGGACATTATGGAGGGACTACTGAGAGAGAGGGAAAGTTATGTTGCTAAGTATATTTAAATAATGGCTTTTAATACCATTACACTAATACTTCTACTTATGAATTTAATCTGTTCCGAGTGCATGCTTGTAAGTAAAAAAAAAATGTAAGTAAAGCAGTGGATCCCCATAGGAATGCATTGAGAATCAATTAATCCGTTCCAGAGGGACCGGATTTCAATGCATTCCTATGGGAAGGCTGTCCCAACAGCCGATCCGATTCACCGTCGCCGCTTGCCTTGGTAACCTCCCAGACTGCTTGGCCCAGCATTGGAAGGATCCCTAGAAGAGCCCCCTTAGGCGAGGCTCGCAGACCCCCTTTCTTCCCCTCAGCTCAAAGCACCCATCTTCCTTTAATGCTGGCACATGCAAGCACACTCCCCTGTCCAACCCCTCCCACGCACTGCCCTCAAATGGTGGCGCTGCACACCCTCCTCTCCAGAGGAAGTGGGGGGAATCAAAGAGAAAGGGGTGTCGGCTCCTGGCAGCCATTCCCAGCACATTCCCTCCCTCCTCACACCTCAGGCTTCTCTTTCATTCACTCCAGAGAAGAGGAGGTCCCTTGACGTGCCCAAGGCTGCCTGCCTTCCATGTTTCTAGGCAGCCCAGGAGGTTGCCAAGGCAAGCGGCAGTGATCGAGCGCTGCTTGCCTTGGTAATCTCCTGGGCTACTCGAAGATCCTTTTAAAATGCCGTTTTAAGAAAGATCTTCAGCCAGCCCAGCAGTTTGCCAAGGCGTGCTTCCCTCCCAACCCACGCGAATATGCACTGATCGCAGGTGCATTTTTGCACGGCTTGGGTAGATTGGAACGGAGGCGCGATGGTTACCTCATCCTTCTTCTTGGTTGCTTGGTTTTCTCTTGTAGTGACTGAAGCAACCAAGAAGGACGAGGTGGTGATGGGCAGCGAACACTCCTCTCTGCTCTGCACAGCTGACTGTCGAAGTCAGCTGTAGTGCAGAGTGGAGAGCAGAGCTCATAAGTTGAACTGCTTGTAAGTACAGCTGCTCATAAGTAAAGGTGCCACCGTATTTAGTTTTTCAGTATCAAGTTTTTACTTGTGTTTATGATGTTATTTTAACTGCTTAAGCCACCTGAGACCCCTGTGTGGAGAAAGACAGCAAGCAAGCAAGCAAATAGACAGGCAGGCAGGCAGATAGCTGGGAACAGTCCAATGTCCTTAAAGAGGACTGAGATTAATTAAAGATTGTTTTGACTTGCTTGAAATTTATGTCAAGCACCTCCATCATCAGATTCAAATACAAATTATAGTATTAATATAGTAAGTATATAAAAACACTAGGTCACATTTAGTGTACAATGTAACCCATAGGCAAAATTCTGTTGTGTATAATTAAACTGGTTTAAATCTGATCTGGGTGGAGAAATAATTAATTTATATGAAACGAAAGCTTCCTAACACCCCTTCAGATTCTGGGACCCTAGGGTTACTTTTGGTCCTGGGGAAGCCTTGGAGCAGGGGCTGAGTGGAGAGCCTTTCAAAGTCAACAACTGCCATATTTGGGCTGCCAGTGATTTGTCACCTATTCTTCACAATGTTTTCACTAAACAAAATGTTCTTATTTATGTATGGATATACACGCACAGGGTGGGGAGGAGGAGGAGGAGGAGGAGGAGAGAGAGAGAGAGAAAATATGAATGAGAGGGGTTAAACCTACTTTTAATTCTTCAACTGTAGCTTTAATTTTAGCATAACCCATATGCTGCTTTCCCATCAAATGGTCATCTACCCTGGACTGAGCATCTCCCACAATTAGAAAGGCTCCACAGACTTCACAAACTTCCATTTGTTTTTCCTGCGCTGCAAAACTCTCAATTGTCTGGGGGGAAAAGAAAATATTTATTAACGAAGGCAATAAAACGGAAGCTTTAATTACTAGAACCTGAAATTTATGTCAATGGCTACTCCATCAGCTCAAATTTCTGTGGAGATTTGCCATAGGTTTTGAACTCAGGGTAGGCATTTGTTGTAGCATGCTGAATCACACATCTGACAAGCAACAGCAAACACCTATGCTCACATCTTAACTTGTGACAACTCATTTCTGAAAAGGGTGTACCAAGATTCCAGATATTATATTCTCTTTTAACTCAAGAGCTAAGTTTTCCAGTTCTATTCGATTTTGTAAACCATAAACCACAACTATTTCCCACTAACTCACAACTTGCTAACACAAATGTTGCTAACATTGAACACAAGGGGCAATTTGCTTCACTTCATAGATGTTTCAATATGTTCCTAGAACTCAGTTTGGAAAGAATGCAAGCAGTGTATTATCTCATGCTTTCTGGGACAATAGTGTGCTGAACATAAAAACGACAAAAATTTCTTACTGTAAATGTCAAATGAGACAATGGGGAAGAATATTTATTTGTTGTCATGTTAAGGCTAACTAAACAGATCAGCTACATTCTATAGCTTATACTTACTGAAGTTGTAGACCTAAGCAATTCTCTTTCCTCTTTCAACTGTTCAACAAGTTTCATCATGCCTTGAGCCTCTTCTACCTTTCCTTCAGAACCCAATTCTTCAATCTAAAGGAGATATTTTTTTAAAAAGCTATTAGTGTCTTGATTCAGGTTTTCTGACTCTTTCTGCATTATTCAAAAAACACTTTGTACCTGTTGTAGAAGTACATCAATTTTGTCTGTTAACACTTGAATTTTTTCTTCATTTTTGCCTGTAGGTCCTGCTGCCTGCTAAACATAAACAGACATGTTGGTTACTAACAAGACACAATGCCACTGTCATCTATGTGTTATATGCTGCAAGCATCAGACACAAATCATGTATATCAGTAACAGAAGATAAAAATACTGTCTGTGGTTAAGCTTAATATGCAAATGTTATATATCTACTTCATATAAACCAATCTGCCAAATAAGACAATCATATGCATATACAGTAGTCCTCCACCACAACGTGGTCTCAGTATATCACATTTTTCCCCTTGAGAGAAGCAGGCTTGCAAAGAGAGACTTTTAACCCCCTCCTGGCACCTCAGCAAACAGACCTTGAGGTCCTGGCAGCAAGGTTTGCTGAGGAGTCAGGAGGGGGTTAAAAACCTCTCTTTGCAAGTGGAGCTCTGCATCTGCATTTCATGGATTTTCCTTTATCGTGGGTTAATCAGGCAACAAACTCCCGCAATAAATGGGGGAGTAGTGTATACAGAGATGCAAGCTCCCTCAGATCTATAGGCCTTACTTTCAGGTAAATACATACATGATTAAACACAAAAATACATTGAGTATCCTCAGTTGGCTTCTTATGAATCAGAATAGCTAGGTAAAACGCATGCAAGAGCTAATAAGGCACCATGAGGAAGAAAAGATTATTTGTGATGTCTGTTCTTATGAGTGCTTGTCTATGCACTAACATTACTAGGTTTATGTCTGAACCAAGCTGTCCTCTTAGAAAATTCTAAGAAAACGTGTGTTTTGGTAGCAGAGGCCAGCCATTCACACAAGCATCAGTATTTAAAATTTTAGACCTGTAAATTCATAAAATTCACCACCACAGCACCAGTTACATACAGGTGTCAAAGATGAGAAGGCTGGGTTATGTGAAAGGAATTGACAACCACTTGAAGAACAAATCTTAGAAGCAACAACTTGATTCTTTGTTGTAGGCTCCATACATTCACACTAATAGGTGAAGAGTGGTAAACTCATCTCCAAGAAACAAAAAGCGGAGCCAAGAGAATTGCACTGCAAAGAGTACCCTCTTGAAGAAAGTGACTTTCATGGATCTTGTGTCCTGATGATAATGTTGAATAAAAATGGACACCTGGAACCAGCCTGGCATAATTGGGAAAAGAAAGGTCTGTTGCAACAGTACTTTGGCCAATCAACATGCCAGCCTTTAGTACCGACACAGCAAATATTCTGATTGGAAATAAACTGCCCTCTTTAAGGTCCTGAGTGTATCACAAAAATCTTCTGGACTGTCGAAGCAGAGATAGGTCTGATTCTTTTGAATGGCTCACTCAGTGAGCTTTTGCCATGAGCTGATTCGAAGAAACAAAAGTGACTACCCTTCATAAGTTATAACTAAAGTAAGACTCCAATGATGGACTGGTAAAGGTGCAAATGGAAACTTGCTGCATTCCTGGTATAAACATTTGAACTCCAAGAACTATAAGAAGAATAAATCGTATTGGTTGGACTTAAATAAGCTTAAAGGGCGACTTGGTAAATGTCAATGGAAGACAATGACAACTCCTTCTTCAATAACAGAAGTAACAGATTTAATTCACAACTGCTTTTGTACTTACACCTGAGGACTGTTGATTCTGAGACAATGCTAAACGAGCATGGCCTCTTCGAATTCGTCGTTCAACCTCCGCAAGCAAGCTCTGTAAATAGCGAAGGAACTCTCTTTCGTAGCCTACTTTCATGAATCGCGAACTCTTCTCATACCTGACAATACATTGTTTTAAAATTAGATTTTAAACAAAGAAACATAGGGAAAACATATGGCAAAAATATATATTTTAAACACATTTACAAACACACACATGCACACCAACTACTATACGCATGTAACTGAAGATTAAAAAAATATATCATTCAAATACATGTATTAGTGTTGTTTACTAGCCACTTCTAAAGCCCAACGTACTGTTTTCGGAGGTTTTCATCATGAATTTTTTCACATGGGCCTAGAAACAAAAAGAATAAACATAAATTTAAGTGCTTTTATTAACGTATATTTCTATACTGCACCCTTAGTGCAAACTGCACTACCTGGGAGGTTTACAAAATGTTATCAGTTATCAATGAACCAAAATGGCTCCATTTATTTATCTTTTGTGTATGCTGCATTATTAAACAGGAACACAATGACATGCAAATACTAGCATACAAGTAATGAACATACTCTTAAGTGCATATGTTCCACGACAAAACAATGTTGAGCATTGCTTCCAATTCTAAAGAAAGTAAAGCTTGTTTTTACAAATCTTTTGAATGAATCTGGCTTAATATTTACCTCCTGCAAGTGTTTATGGAACTAGTAATACTTCAGGAAGAAGCACATTACATTACAATAGATATTAAAGCTATGAAAAGAGTAGCATAAACATTCATACTCACATTGTGATTTGATCTTATTAGTCATTTTTTGCATTGACACTAATTTATAATCTAGTTTTACAAAGTGACTGTTTGCAGCATTGCACTAGCAAATCTTAGTATGCCACACTAAGATATGGATGCAACATGAGTGGGCATAATGTTGTAATTGTTAGACCTCAAGCTTCATATGGAATAGAATCAGACAAACCTCAGTGATTATGATATAAGCATTGTCTGAGCAGAAGAATAGGAAAAATTACTAAAGATATTGCAAGGACAAGGTAATCTACATTTTCATACTTTGATTCATGCTAAATATAAACAACTGGAGTTCTAAGTTTAGAACATAACCAGCTACGAATGTGTGCAAATCTAGTCTTTTAGCTATGTTAATTAGATAAAATGTAGGGGGAACAATACACACACATACGCTTCCTTCTCAAATTAACCACCACCATTCCCATAATGGGGAGAGGGGTTCCAAACAATAAGTAACAATAGTATTTAATTCTGAATTTCACAAATTGGTACAACATAAGTAAACTTGCACACACTTACCCAAGTCGGAACGCGTATTTGTGAATAACTCAGCAGGACAAAAACCACAAAGGTAGTATTTACAGACCTGATGAAAGAAGAAAAGACATATCAACTTTGGAAAGAAAAGTCTATAGAAAACTAGAGTGACTTGTTCTTGCTGTAGTCCCTTCTAAAATTTTCCCCAGTCTTATTCAGTACAACTCAGTACTTATTTGTCTTGTATGTAAATAAGGAGAGGTCGCATAATGAGGATAAACCATATAATTTTCTGTTTCAGCATCCCTGCAAGTAAATATTACTTCTTTGCTGTCCAAATGGGTTTCTATAACTAAGAAAAATGGAGCCCCTGAAGGAAGCCTTGCCCAGATCTGGTGTCTTGTTTTATGGGACCCAATGTCATAAAGAGAGCAAAGGTCAGTGACAGACCAACAGTCCTCTTTACCTGTTATTTTAAGACATGTCCTCATGAATTCTTCATAGGATTTATAACAAATAAAGGACTGAATGAAAACCATTGGACAAGTTTATCCATAAAGAATCTGATGAGAATACAGTGGTACCATTTAAGACAAATGCCCCATAAGACAAAAACTCACAAGATAAATGCCCCATAAGACAAAACTTCACAATAAAATTTATGGGAATAGGGTTGCTTCACAAGATGAGAATTCCCTATGGGATGCTTTGCAAGACAAAAATTTGTTCCACATTTTGAAACAAGTTATCCACGATATATTGCGTCCCTGTAGTTTTTGGAGGGGTGGGAGTGTTTTCATCAAGTTTTGGAGTCATTCTGGACATTGTTTTGCAGCAGCGTTTGGACTTTTAGCACTTGGAAAGGTAGGGAGCTGAGGTTTCCTTGCTTTCTTTTGTGTTTTTGCATTGTTTCTCATTGCATTTTTGGCGGGAATGGCCTGGGGTTTGTCTTGGACCTTTCTTTTGATCGGTCTCTGCATTGTTTTTCATTGTACTTTTAGTGGGAATTACCTGGGTTTTTTCCCCTGGAGCTTGCTTTTGATCATGTTTGCCTTGCTTTTCAATGCATTGGTGGTGGAGTCCGGTGCTGCATGCCTTTAAAGTGCACTTTATAAAGAGGTCTGAACAAAACAAGGCTTTTTTGGCCTTTTTTCAGACCTCGGGAATGGATTAATCGGTTTCACTTTCATTCCTATGGGAAACCAAATTTTGTAGGATGAATTTTTCATAAAATGAATTGACCCGTAGAACGAATTAAATTCGTCTTAAGAGGCACCACTATATGTGCATTCTCCTCACAGGCTATCATGATTTGGGAAGAAAAAGAAAGCAAGCCTGAAAACAAGTCATGCCACACTAATTTAATCTCTTTCTTTGATAGTTATAGGACTGGTGGATAAGGGGAAAACTGTGGATATTGCTTATCTAGATTTCTGTAAGGCCTTCGATAAGGTATCCCATGATATACTTACAAATAAGTTAGTGCTACTGTTAGGTGGATTTGTACCTGGTTGACTGATAGCACCCAAAGGCTGATCATAAATGGCTTTTCTTCAGCTTGGAGAGAGGTGACAAATGGGGTGCCCCAGGGTTAAGTTCTGGGTCCGGTGCTATTCAATATCTTTATTAATGACTTGGATGAAAGAATCAAGAGTATGCTGATTAAATTTGCAGATGATACCAAATTGGGAGGGGTTGCTAATTCCCTAGGGTAGGATGAAAATCCAAAATGATTTTGAGAGACTAGAGTGCTGGACCAAAGCTTAATGGAATAGGTTTTAACAGAGAGAAATGTAGGGAGCTGTATCTAGGTAAAAATTGAATTGCACAGATATAGGATGGGAGACACCTGGCTGGAGAATAGTACATGTGCAAGAGATGTGGGAGTCTGGGTGGACCACAAATTGATCATTAGTCAGCAGTGTGATGTGGCGGCCAAGAAAGCCAATGCAATTACTGGTTGCATTAACAGAAGCATAGTGTCTAGAGAAAGGGAGGTGATAGTACCACTCTATTCTGCTCTAGTCAGACCCCATCTGTAGTACTGTCCAGTTCTGTGCACCTCAATTTAAAAAGGATGTTGACAACCTTGAATGGGTCCAGAAGAGGCTGGCCAGGCTGGTTAAAGGTCTGTAAGAAATGTCATATGAGGAACAGCTTAGGGAGCTGGGAATGTTTAGCCTTTTAAAAAGGCCATGTTTAAATATTTGAAAGGATGTCATATTGAAGAGGGGACTTGTTTGTTCTCCAAGGCTTCAGAGACTAGGACTTGGGGCAATGGTTTCAAACTACAGGAAAAGAGATTCAATTTGAATATTAGGAAGAACTTCCTGACAGTTAGAGCTGCCTGGCAGTAGAATATGCTGCCACGGAGGGTGGTGGAGTCTCCTCCTTTGGAGTTTTTAAAGTAGAGGCTGGATGGACATCTGTTGGGAGTACTGTGATGGGGGTTCCTGCAAGGCGGGGGGTTGGACTGGATGGCCCTCGAGGTCTCTTCCAACTCTATGATGTCTTGAGGGGATGAGGAAATCAGTATTCATTTCTACAGACATACTGTATTTTTTCATCTACAAGATGCTGATTCATTATCCACTGATTCAGTTATCAACGGTTGGCAGAGGGAAAAGTTAAATAAATAATTCAGCATCCACAAAGCAAGCTACTATCACAAAGAGCAGCTGTAACGAAAGGTACCGTCAAAAAACAGGAGCCATAAAGCAAGCTATTGTCACAAACACCAATCATAAAGCAAGCTACTGTCACAAAACAGCAGCTGTAAAGCAAGCTACTGTCACAAAACAGCAGTTCTGGGGATTTTGGCGTTCTCTCTTATCCACAGTTTTCATTTTCCACGGGAAGGCCTGGAACCAATCCCCAGCGGATACTGGGGTCCTACTGTACATACAAACCAGGAATGCTGAAAGTGCCCAGATGTACAGCTGAACTGCAGATGACCGAGAAAATATTGTACAGTACTGTACTAGGCTACAGTTTATATCTTTTTAGGCCACTAATAAAAATAAAATAAAAAAGCAATACAGGCTTTTGTGGGCAATATCCACTTTTTCAAAGCATGTACCAAAGTCTAACGTTGGCAAAGATGTGGTTTGCCAGATGATTCTTAGATGTAAAGTTCTTGGCAAGATGACTTTCGCTGTCTTAGATAAGGCAGGAAGCAGAAGTGCTGTTGTAAAGTGCACATGAAGTTAAGGATTGAGTTTCATGCCCTGGCCACATCTTTTGCCAAGTGTGGACTTTTGGTACAAGCTTTGAAAAAGTGGGTACTGCCCACAAAATCTTGCAATGATTTATTTATTTATTATTTGCCTTAAAAGGTTTCACCTGTAGCCTTGCATTTGTATTTTGTAATAGCCGCACAGCTTTCCCTTTTTACCTCACTAGAAAATATTGGTGTTTCCTAATAGCCCTTGGCAGGTTCTTATACAGTGGATTCTAGCCAACATTCTCTATATGCGTGTCCCATCCTCCTCCGTGGAGGGATTTCCTACCCCTGTATTCCCATTGTGACCATTTTTGCTATGGTCATGATGGAACCCATGCAGAGGGGAGCTTCACATGCACAGAAATTGTGTGCACAGAAAACAGCTCTGCACAACTGGGGCAAAAATGAGAAGTCATGATGATTCTAGCAGTGGAAATCAACAACATTCTTCCAACTACAGGGGATGCTGTCCATATTTCAGGCAACCAACTGCAAGTTCCCCAAAACAGTGTTGTAACAGAGCAACAAAATTATGCATCATGAAATCAACTGTTGTTTACTGTAAAAGGCCAGAAAGAAAAAAACCAAAAAAATCAGATTGGTTTTCTGATTGAGAGTTCATGAACATATTGTGCTACTGAAGTGAGCAGAGCCACAGATTTGACATTCATGAAGTTTTGCCTCCTTAAATACAACATAAGCCACTTTACCATTCTTTGGAAAAGTTAGGCTGGAGTACTGTTGGACTGTATTGTTTCTGGGTTCTCAGCTAAGGCTCTGGTTGTCTAGGAAGGCTGGTTTCCAATTTGGATGAATGCACTAACTATACTGTTTCTGGTAGGCTGGATCTGGACACAGAAAAGTATTTCAGATAGCAACTAAGATTCTGGCTGGAAGCAAATGGCATGCAATTTTCTGGAAAAAAGGGCACCTGAAGGGGGATATGATTGAGGAGTACAAAATAAAGCAGGGCATGAGTAAAGTAGATACAGGGACACTCTGCTCCCTCTCACAAAATACCAGAACTAGGGGACATCCACTCAAATTGAGGGTTGGGAGAGTGAGAACAGACAAAAGAAAATATTTTTTTACCCAGCGTGTTGTCTGTGGAACTCCCTGCCACAAGAGGTGGTGATGGCATCTAGCCTGGATGCGTTCAAAAGGGGATTGGACAGATTTCTGGAGAAGTCCATCACAGGTTACAAACCATGAAGGAGATGTGTAATCTCCAGGCTTAAAAGTGGGGTACTTCAAGGGCCAGATTCAGGGGAGTGGTAGCAGGAGACAGATATCTATTCTCATGTGCTCCCAGACACATTTGGTGGGGCCACTGAGATACAGGAAGCTGGACTTAGATGGGGCTTTGGCCTGATTCAGCATGACTTCTTATGTTCTAACTCTTCATTATCTACCCTTATGCCAGCTGATGCTCTTCTAGAACCTTTTTCTGGAAGCTGAGTCATGGCTACTGGACTTCTTTTTTTGAGAGATAGAAATGTTTCGCTGTTCATCCAAACAGCTTCATCGGTCTGAATACAGCTAGTGCAAGTACTCCATCTTATAGTCAGCTTTGACCTCTTGTCACCCTGGTCTGAATTAGTCTCATAAGATGAGCCTAAGACCAGGTGACAAGAGGTCAAAATGACTATAAGATGGAGTACTTGCACTAGCTGTATTCAGACTGATGAAGCTGTTTGGATGAACAGCGAAACGTTTCTATCTCTCAAAAAAAGAAGTCCAGTAGCCATGACTCAACTTCCAGATAAACTCACCTGGATGACTGAGAATCTTCACAGACATATTCTAGAACCTTTCTTTTCAGGCAAGCTTTTCCTCAGTGATTGGTTGCCTAAGTGAAGTTGTTAAACAGATTGTTGTGTCTTACTATTTTGAATGTGTTTCTGGGTAATTGACAGTTTCTGGTATTTGCATACTTGCTCTTTCTGAGCTTTAAATGTTGCCCTTTAATGATGTATGCCAATTTGGATTCTTTTTAAGGCAGTGATGGCCATTTCCTAAAAAATCAAAGATTACAAGCTAGTCTAATCAAAGAACTGGATGCTGCTCATCTACTGATATTACCTAGCAGGCATCTTCAGGGGCAATGGCAGCCTCCTGGCAAGAAGCCGGCAGTGCCTCTGTGCATGTTCCCGGATATCAGCAGGATGGTGCATGCATGCGCAGAGGCAGCAGGCCCTACTTCCCTGCCAGGAGCCTGCCATTACCTCTGAAGATGCTACTGGTGGTCTGGAGAAGCTGCAAAACCAGGTTGCTCCTGCCCTGACATGAGCCAGTTCATTTGGTGGGGGGTATGGTTTAGTTTATGGGTTTGTGTTCATCTCTACAAGTTAAGTGACATATTACTTAATTAGCTTGCCATCCAAGTAAAACAGTAAAAAGAAAATGAAAAAAGAAAATGAAATTCTTTTCCTGCCTTGTCTTCTCTCTATGTCTCCCACTGGACGGAGAAAAGTTGAATGTATTATATTTTATTTTATAGCATTTTTACCCCACCTTTCTTCTTGGAAAAAGGACCCAAGGCGGCTTACAGAATGAGGGATAATATACAGTCCAGTACAATTAAGACATGTTCAAGTATTGAGAACAAGGAATTGAGGGACATCTTACAGCATTAACAGACAACATTACATTAAAGCTACAGGAGAACGCGAGAAGTTAAAGGGGAGTAAAGTTCCATGCAAACTTATGAGTGACAGGAATTAACATTGAAAACATAGTGTCAATATAAACCTATAAGGTTATAAAAAAGTGTTCTGCTTATACTCTACTACTTCAAGTAGTCTCTGGGCAGTTTACAGCTTTTTTTAAATTATAGTATGCAGGCTACACATTGCCCCCCCCCAGCAAGCTGGGTACTCGTTTTACCGACCTCTGAAGAATGGAAGGCTGAGTCCACCATGAGCCTGCTACCTGGGATTGAACCCCAGATCGTGAGCACAGTTTTACCTGCAGTACAGGCATTTAACCACTGCAACAAACATTCAGGGAAAGCCTGCCTGAAGAGAAGGGTTTTTGCCTGTTTCTGGAGTTTCCGGAAGGACAACTGAGAAGAGGCAGCCGTGGCCTCTAGTGGAAGGGAGTTCCAGAGTCTGGGCACAGCAGCTGAGTAGGACCTTTCATGGGTTCCCACAAGATGTACCTGTGAGGGTGGCAGGATGGGGAGAAGGGCCTCCCCTGATGATCTTAACACCCGAGTTGGTTCATTCCCTGGGAACAATGCAACTTTGGTCAGCCCTGGTGGTTTGGAAGAGAGGCGCAATGGCCACCTTTTCCTTCTTTTGGGTTGCTCCAATCTCTTTTGCAGAGATAGAAGCAATCAAGAAGAAGAAGGTGGTAGCGATGGGCAGTGAACGCTGCTCTCAGCTCTGCACAATAGCTGACTTTGACAAGTCCAACTTGTCAAAGTCAGCTGTCCTGCGGAATAGAGAGCAGCCTACTTAAGTCAAATTATTCGGTTGTCTAAGAAACCGCAGGACAAGGTATCACTGTATATATAGAGGTGTGTGTGTGTGTGCGTGTGTGTGTGTGTACAGAATTTATTGGCCAATGATATTATTTTATCACTGTAATATTATTTTATATATTACCATATACATATATAACCAATTAATTGAAAGCACTGGATTGCAAATAAATGGTACTCAATTTCCCTCTGCAAAAAGCAAGAGAAAGTTGTGTGTGTGTGGGGGGGGGGTATTTCATTTATGGGTAAGTGACATATTTCACTAGTATGCCACACAAAGCACTGAAATCTTGGAGACAATAACTACCAGTATTACTTTGGTTCAATAATGGCAGTCACACATGGCAGAAATTTAAGTGTTCTGCTTATATACCACCCCATACCACTACAAGTAGTCTCTGGGCGGTTTACAATTTTGATTACAGTGTGCAGGCTACACATTGCCCCCCCCCCCCCTCAGCGAGCTGGGTACTCATTTTAACTAAGACAGGGCAACCCTACCCACACTAAATAAACAGTAGCTCCTGCCAGAGACCCAAAAAGCTACAGGTAGGCATGGGTAAGGATTGGAGTGGTTCATGTCTACTTTATGTCATGTGGATGCAGGGAAATTAGGTAAAGCAGCCCAAAATGCGAGACAAAGTACTGTGCTCTGATTCCGCCTTTAGCCCTTCAATGCTCAACCGCAGGAGAATCATTTGCCCCTCTTTCATAGACCTTTTGAAATAGATCAGCAACAAATTTTGCAGTGCATTTTATGCGGGTACTTTTCTCATTTTAATACAGTAGCGGTTAACAGTGCAGTTCCATTTGTTCTTTTGACCGGTCTTAGTGGGTGTTACATTATTTCCAGTCGTTGTTATCCCGCTTGCATAACTCTCCTTTGAATTGGAAAGAGACAAATAAAACGCTGCCCCAAGTAAGTGGAATGGGATACGGTGAAAATGTATAAAACCTGAGCAACAGGAAAAGGAATAGCTCCTGTTCAGATCCACGTTTTCCGATGCGGCCCCTGCAGGCAGGCGCCCACCGCGCGGCCCCTTCCCTCTGTTCCGGGGCATCCATTGTCCGCTTCGCCCGGCGCTGTTCCTCAACCAGCATCCCAGGCGACGGGTCCGAGGATGCGCTCCCTTGCTTCCCCCTCTGAAGCATGAGCCGTACCCGACCACCCTCCTCCTCTTGCAGCTGTTCGGGGCCTGCTGTTCGCCCTGCCCTCGGGAGGAGGCCTGAAGGCGCTTCGACCCCAGCACCGCCTCCTGGCCGCCCAGCGACGCCTCACGAGACGACGGCACCGGCAAAGCGACGAGCCCACCAAACCAACCCCCTTCCCTCTTCTCCCCCCCCCCCCCCAGCCCGGTCAACGCTCCCTTTTGCCCTGAAGAAGGCCCGTGGCTTCTCTCCTCTCCCGCCTCCCAGCCACAGAACGCCCGCCGCGGCCAAACCAGGCCCTTGCCTCGCACCCACAAGGCCCGGAGGCCACGATACTCACGCTCTCATGGTCCCACCGCACGTTGCTGCGTTTTTCGTCCGGGGCCAGGTTTCGGTCCCGGCCCATAAGCTCGTCCAAAAGCTGGGCAGCCGAAATCATGATGCCCGCCCCCGCCGGTCACTGAGCCCGCTCGGCTCTGCCGCTCCTTCACCCTCAACTCCCCCTCCCTCAATCTCTCTCTCCCTCAATCCCTCCCTCCCTCCCTCCCTCCCTCAATCTCTCTCTCTCTCTCTCTACGATACACACAAGGCGCTCCGCTGCGAGGCTGACAAGAGACAAAATGGCGGCACCCTCGCGCCCGGGCGTTTCCCACAATGCACTACGCGCCCCCCCGCGTAGCCGCCCCCGCGTCCTGTTGTCAAGGCCCCCGGCGTCTCCTACCGGCGCAGACAACGACGGGCAAGGCGGGGACCGGCAGCGTCGCGCCAGTGTTCTTCCGCGAAAGCTTTAAGGACCGACTAAATGAGCAGTTTCCACTAGGGTTCCCGCTCCCCCTGCCCCAAACAAAGCATCGATGGCGCTCTAAGGGTTTTTGCAATACGGAGCGGGAGTACAAAAACACACAACTCACATACTGCCCAGCATCACCTTACTGGTCTACATTATAGGACTTACTCAACTGTTCTTCAAATAAATAAAAACCTTCCTCTCCAAACTTTCCAGGGCCTTTTCAGAATACAAGATCAGTCTGGATTTGCATTACATAGATAGACGGCTAGATAGATTTAGCCTTGGTCTGCTATTGTTGGTAACAGCAAATTTGTTTTAAACATAATTCAGACCTTCGTGGAAACTCCTACTTTCCACGAGCATTTCAGCTTCTATTGGAATTCCATTGGGAAATGCAATGGGTAGCTACAATTCCGTAACTCGGTTGTCTGAAAGGGTGTTTCAATGCTTCTCATGCTAACAGCAAGTGACTGTACAGTATAGCTTATTTTCCTTCTCTATTAAGGTGTAAGAAGTTTTCTGTCATAAGCAAATGTGGAAGAACAAAGAAAATGGATGGTTAGAGGTGGAAAAGAATAGTGGCATAAGTCTTCTTCCATAAGTTACGCCACATAAGTTTCATTATGGTTCTGAAATAATACATTTCACTACACACACACACAACACTGAATCTCGAGGCTCCCTTTTGTTGTGGGGAAGCCACGTGGTTGCCGTATGGGGGGGGGAAGGTATTTAACTTCTGGACACTGCCACCAGTGGGATGAATTTGATGGTGGTAACAATTTTTGAAAATTAAATATTGCTCCTCTTTTCTGCAGCTCTCAATAACGTCTCTCTGAGGAAGGGACCCCAAAGAAGCCTCAGAGCACACCAGGCCCTCCTGTCTTCCACTGCCTCCCAGAGTTTGGTCAAATCTATGTTGGTTGCATCCATGACACTGTCCAACCATCTCATTCTCTGCCCTCCCCTTTTCCTTTTGCCTTCAATCGTTCCCAACATCAGGGACTTTTCCAACGACTCCTCTCTCCTCATGAGGTAGCCAAAGTACTGGAGCCTCAGCTTCAAAATCTGTCCTTTCAGTAAACATTCAGGGCTGACTTCTTTCAGGATTGATAGGTGTGATCTCCTCCAGCAGCACAGCTCAAAAGCGTCAATTCTGCGGTAATCAGCCTTCTTTATAGTCCAGCTCTCACTTCCATACATCACTACTGGAAAAACCATAGCTTTGACTATCCGCACCTTTGTTGGCAAAGTGATGTCTCTGCTCTTTAGGATGCTGCTTAGGTTTGCCATCGCTCTCCTCCTAAGAAGCAAGCATCTTTTAATCTCATTGTTGCAGTGACCATCTGCAGTAATTAGGGATCCCAAGAAAATAAACTCTCTCATTGTCTCCATTTCTTCTCCTTCTATTTGCCAGGAGGTGATGAAATCGGTGGCCATGATCTTAGTTTTTTTATGTTGAGCTTCAGCCCATTTTAACTCTCCTCTTTTACCCTAATTAAGAGGTTCTTTAATTCCTCCTCACTTTCTGCTATCAGAGTAGTATCATCTGTGTTGGAGCATATTTTGGCGTTGCCCTTCTTTGGGATTGGGATGTAGACCGATCTTTTCCAGTCCTCTGGCCACTGCTGAGTTTTCCAAATTTGCTGGCATATTGCGTGTAACACCTTTACAGCATCCTCTTTTAAGATTTTAAATACTTCAACTGGAATGTCGTCACCTCCACTGGCCTTGTTGTTTGCAATGCTTTCTTAAGGCCTACATGACTTCACTTTCCAGGATGTCTGGCTCACGGTCAGCAACAAACCATGATGGAGATGTGTAATCTCCAGGCTTAAAACCAGGGTACTTCAAGGACCAGATGCAGGGGAGTGGTATGAAGAGACAGATATCTAGTTTTGTGCACTCCTGGACACATTTGATGGGGCCACTGTGAGATACAGGAAGCTGGATTAGATGGGCCTTTTGCTTGATCCAGCATAGCTCTTCTTATGCTCTTATGTTCTTATGGTATGGGACAGTATACTGTATAAGCAGAACAGGTACATCCAGATCTTTCTGATATAATTCCTCTGTGTATTCTTGCCATCTCTTCTTGATGCATTTGGGCAGTGTACAAAATAATGAAGTAAAACAAGACAACAACCATAGTTGCATAATCAACCGTAATCACAGGCAAACAAACAAGAAAAAATAGACAAAGGTGTAATCCCAGATGGTGTAGTAAAACCAGACAGCGATAGAAGACTGTCAGGAACACGAAGATCCTGTATTGTTCCCAGGGCCCCCTAGATGCTGCATTACCTATGAGACAGTCTTCAGTAAGGGAGGACGTTTTAAAAAATTGTATTGATTGTGTTTCTTTTTGTTATATTATTTACATGTACTGATTGACAAACTTTTAATGTTTGCTTTTTTTAGCTTTACACTCTTTATTTTCTTTTTATTTTCCCCCACTTATTTATATCATCAGTTGAATCATTGCATTACAAAATATAATTCAAAGTGCCAGAATGGAGCTTTATACTATATATTCTGCTCAATAGTTTCCAAACTTTTTTCACTTGAGTACCCCTTAATTAATATGTAATTAATATGGTTGCTGTTATTTCAAATTCCAACAAGCTTCATCTGTTGAATGCCAGACTATCAAACAGCTTTTAAAGACATCTAGTTATAGAAGTCTACCACCAGAGAACCAAGCCTCAAATTTACACCTCTCCCTACAACAATAATGATACCCCTTCCATTCCTCGGAACAGGGTGTATAAATGAATTATTTAAAAAAAATCTAAAGTGATTTAAATCATGATTTAAATTTTAAAAGTGTTTTTTTGTTTAAATTGTAAAAAAAATCTATTTTTTTAAAATTTATATCTGATTTAAAACCATTTGAAATTGGTGAGGAGACTAGCTGGACCAGTTAAGATACTGCCAGTCAGGTCAAAGGCTTACATTTCCCAAGGGCAATAAAATGCAATGCAATACTGTACAGGTACAGAGGAATGTCCATCTTGGAAATAAAGACAGAAATAGAAGCACGGATTACACAAATTTTGCTCCATATAAGCAGAAAAATGTATTATCCCCTAACAGCTACAAAACATAGGCACTTCGTTTAAGATGTAACACAATACAGTGTGAGTATTTAGCCCTACCATACACCCAAAGTCAGTACAGCGATGTAGACACTGACTCAGATAGGAGAGGAACGGAAGATGATGCTTTTGTAAGCCAAGCTTCCTGTTTATTAGGGGCTTGACTCACCATTTTGGAACACTGGATTCTGAAACATTTATTATTTTTATTACTATTTCTTTCCCTCTGCGCCCTCAGGTGAGCTGAAGATAGTATGCACTCCTTCCCTTCCTTCTTGCCCTTCGCAACAATCCTGTTATTTGCAGAGTGCGTCGTTATCTTATCGTGCAAGGCTATTCGTGTGTACTAGGGATAAAGGGGCAACCTTAGAGACAGGTATCTAGTCTCGTGTGCTCCCAGAGGCATTTGGTGGGGTAGGAAAGAGAGGGAGGAATGCGGAGCCGCGATCGTCGTTCATGGACGCAAGCAATGGAATGCAGTGCGTTTTCTCATAGGTATAATTATTACTACAATTATCATGTGGCTGTTTATATTTTAATTCTTCATTTTTATAAATGGCAAAGAAAACAATGCGCTTCTGCTGCACCGCACGCTCGCATACTCGACCATTGCTAGGAACTAAAAATCGAGGTCGTTGTTGTTGCACTTCATAGCGTCCCCCTTATGTTCAGGAAGCAGAACCTTTCCAGACGTACCATAACTATGCAACTGGGAAATATGCCCTTCCTATGTGTGAGATTCTTTGATTTATAGCAGTCCATCGCAAAAGAACTGTATGAATTTTACAGTAAAGGGAATAAGACGTGACGCTTTTCTTTGGGGACAGATTAGGCTTTCCTCGTCTGTTACTGCCGATATGAAATGATCCATTATCTAAGAGACTAAGGCAATTTGCTTCTTCCAAAGTTTGCTGTGAAGAATAATTCGTAACATGAGTTCTACATTAGAAGAAAAGGAACTTCAGGAGCGATTAAGAGAAGCTGCTGCTTTGGGGGACCTCGAAGAAGTTCAGCGACTGGTGGAAGTTGGGGTAAACTTGAATTCTCAAAATGAAATCAATGGCTGGTAAGCGTAGTGTGTTGACGTTACTGTACCTGGCAAGCAAACACACGCCCCTTAATAGAAGAACTCGAAGATGTGTATATTTATTAGGCTTCGTGAAACTTTAACGATCTTTATTATTATTATTATTATTATTATTATTATTATTATTATTATTATTATTATTATTATTATTATTATTATTATTATTATTATTATTATTATTCCTTTTAATTGCTGGAAGTAAGGTGTGTAGGTTGTTACTTTTTGTTTTTACCATGTTAAATATCAATGATTTTAACTGAGAGGAAGTGATTTGGTATTTTGTTGATTTATAAGACTGGCAGTTTATATTTGAGCTTGTGTTTTACTTTTGATGGATAAATCTAAGTTTTTGATGGCAAATACTGAGCACATTCCTTTTTTATTTGTAGTTCTGGAAACACTTACTTAGCAATAAGTCCCCCTGAACACTTACTTTTGAATATATAAGGTTGCACTTAAAAAGGTACAATCTGTAGGATTTTTTCTAGAGGGGGAATAAAAAATGAAACTGTATGGCTGTATGCTGTTATAATCTGTGTGCATATTCTGCATAACCAGAATACATGAGTTGCAATCTTGTTAGCAGTTGTGGAGGCTGTCTATTTTAAGAAGACTACCCTACAGCTTCTGCAGATTAAAAGAAAATGAATTGTGTGGTTATGAAACATAATTGTTTGGAAAGAGCAATTGTTTTTAAGTACTGTACAATTGTGTGTGGCTATGTTTCATGTTTTTCAGCGAAATGTATTTTTAAAATAAATGGTCTAATGAAGCAGCTGATAGTAGTATTCTGAAAAGAATATTGACTTTAGGCCTGGGAGACCTGCACTGCACCCCCTGCTCATCTGGTAGCTTCACTCCATGGCTGGCACTCATGATGAATTAAACTCCTTGAATTACTTTTAAGGATAAGGATGGCATGATCTCTGTGTTTAGGCTGCCCCAGCCTTTTTGGAAGAACAGATATTCACTAGTGCATAGGATCCAAAAAATGCATGCTTGCAGGAGAAGAAAGGAACCATCCAGGAGAAGCTTGCTCTCCTGTGCTGTGACTGAGTGCTTCAGTTTCACAAGCTAGTTGACAAGCAGGTAGAGTTTTGACAGCACTCATCCTAATTTACTTTGGCAAATGGCTGAGAGTTACAAAGGCAGGAGTCTTGCTTTCTTCACCATGCACTAGTCGCACAGCGTGATGTGCAGCGGGAAGAACAAGCATTGACTTCTTAATCAGCTGCAGTTTGTCGTGGCGGTTTACACCGACTCACACCAGCATATTTAAGTGATAGGACTCTGACTGGTCTTGCAGGCCCTATTTGTATGGACTAACAAAGACATAAATAATGGAAAAGCTGTCAGCATCATGGCTGTGATCTGTACCTATAAAGACATTGCAAGTTTACAGAAGTAAATAACCTGGGGGGGGGGCAAAAGGTAAACAACCCAGTGAAAATTGAGTATAATCAGTCACCTCTTGGCGCCACGGTTAAGGGTCAGTTTAAAAAATGGAAGATGGAAAACTGGTGACCAGTGACTGAAGGTGCAACATTTTGTTGCAGGTTTTACCTCTTCTAATGGATCTCTCATAGTCATAAGCATTTATTCTCTGGAGCCCTGATAGGAAGGAACTGTGAAATCATTTTACCTTAGGAAAGGCTGGCCCATTGCATCTTTCCATAAGGCACTGTTCTGACCTTGCCTCTTTCCAATCAGAACTGCAAGGCATTCAGAAGGACCTACAACTACGCTCTCTGTAAGCCAGTCTCATTCTTGCATTTGCCGTGTGTATTTTTGTTTATGCATAATGATGAACCATGCTTAAGCACTACAAGGATGGGCCTTAAGAAGTCCAAGCAAAACATCAGTGATATTCCTTTTCTTTTCTCCTTCTACCTATCCGAAAGGAAAATTTATGCTTGATTTACCTTCACTTTTTAAAACATCTCAACTTATTGTACGATATGATTCAGTGGTTACAGTTAAAACAGATCTTAAATCAGTTTCTAAACGGGTTAGCTTAAAAACACGAGTTCAGAAGCTGGTGTGTTTTTCCAAATGTTACTTCAAGCAAGGATTATTTTAAACTATGATTCCTGGGTCAAAGATGGTTTGGAAAATAGTGGCTTTACACTAGAATTCCTATTCAGAAATAATATTAAGCAAAGGTGTTTAGAAAATGAAATTTCAATCTGCAGTGGTTGCTTTACTAGCTATGTACAAGGAGGAGGAGAGGGAGGGAAATAGGTGAGCCTGTAGCTTTGCTTGTAGTTAACTGAGGCATATCAGTGTAATGTTACCTGTGGATTAGTGTTCACTATGTTCACCATGTACGCTGTGTCTGTATCAACAGTTTGCTTTAGTTTTTAACTGGTGTGCCATCATCTTCAAATGCAGTCTTTAAACTAGATGCTTTTGGGAAAAATGTAAATAAATTTGTCAATATAAACAGATGTTTAGTCAGATTTGCAGGAGCCTCGTGGCACAGTCCCTGTACTGCAGCTAAAAAACTGTGCTCACAACCTGGGTTTCAATCCCAGATAGCTTGCTTATGGCTGACTCAGCCTTCCATCATTCCGATGTCGGGAAAATGAATACCCAGCTTCCGGGGGGGGGGATATGTAGCCTGTATAATTAAATTGTAAGTGCCCAGAGAGTGCTTGAAGTGCTATGGGACGATATATAAACAGAACACTTTGCTTTAGTTTTGCTTTAAATTGGGGATAAACTTTACTTCTATACATAGGAAACCATTGGAAGTGAAGTGTGCCATCAAATCTTCGTTTAGGCAAGAACAAAGTGTGCATTAGCTACTGGAAGGTTTAAAATGTGGGTTCCCAGACTTTGTACTTAAGAACTGTCATTAAATCCTGAGAAGATAAAAGTGATGCGTTTTGTTTCAACCACAAATGGTGATCTGTATGTCTCTGATTAAGAAGATGATTCTGCCATTAGGTGTCACTGTAAGAACCTGCAACTATGGAAGGAAACTATAGCAGATGCACCCATTCTACAGTGCTCTGGCCTCCTCCTTCACATATGATCACTAGAGAGTAAAATGTTACCGTGTGTTGTGTGGTGTCTTCATGTAGCTCTTATGTTTGTTTTGTGCAGGACTTGCTTGCATTGGGCCTGCAAACGGAACCATGCCCAGGTGGTATCATACCTGCTCGATGCTGGTGCTGATAAGGACATTCTCACAGTTAAAGAAGAAAGGCCAGACCAGTTAACATCAAAGAGGGAAATAAGGAAGATGTTGGGAGGTAAAATGAATGGTTAATATTTGTAATGTCAGGGATATTTGAATGCCACTGGGAATCTCGGAACCCATAGTAATTCAAGCAAAGGGCTAGGCATTGTGATCTCACTGCCTTGTAACTTTTTTCAGCCTTTCTGACACAAATTCTGCACAGTTCCCAACGTGCATTGCTTTGTAATAAAGTTGTTAGTAACCATCATATATGTTGCAAAGCCTTGGCTTACTAAAAATGTAGTCCCATGTTAACTTTCAGAGACCTTATTCAGTTAGAGATTTGCAATGTATAACTTAACATATGTTTCAATAATGCTTTCTAGTAGCTAAATTTTATTATAGCTTTTGCAATTATTTGATCAACTACCAATTAATTTTGTTATATACAGCAGGACTCGCATAAGTTTCTCTTATTTGTGGTCTGAAAATACTATACATAGTGTTGTATCTGGCATCCCTTAGTGGCCAGTTCTGGTAATACAGTGGTACCTCTACTTACAAATTTAAACTGTTCTGAACAACAACAAAAATTAAAAAAATACAAAAATTAAAAAAAATTGTATGTAGAGCAGACCGCATCTAAAATTTGTAAGGCAGCAGTTAAAACGCCAACGCTTTTCCACTCGTAAGTTGAATTGCTGTTAAGTAGAGCTGCTCTTAAGTAGAGATACCATTGTATATGTTAAAATATTTTTCCTGGGTCCCCCCCCCCCACTTTATTATTACATATTTAGCAATCACTATTATCCACAGATATTAACCACACTATTATCCCTCCCCAACTGGGAACCATTCCCCCATGAGTACAGGGTGCTACTATATTCATATTAATGTTACCTGTAAATGCAGTCTTTGTTCCTGACCCTCAAGTCAGTAATTTTTTTTTTTTTGCATAAATGCCATTTAAATGCTGCTGTATTCCGTTGGAATCACCTTTGTTTAGTTAACGTTTTCCTTTCTTTTTCTGCAGTGGAAGATGATGATGAACTTCTGGATGTGAAGAAAGATACTGCCTTGCCCATTGTCCCCAATTATTTGACCAACCCACCTTTCCCTTATGTTTATAACTCCATGAGTAGCAGCACTACCAGCACCTCAGCTTCGTCCTTGAATGGGAGACTTTCCCCCACTTTGGAACAGCATAATGAGGACCGTTCAGTTTCTTTACCTCACTTTCAGGCGCCTGGCACTGCCATGGGGCAACAAGACAGGTCTTCCCCAATAGGCTCCAGTGGGGATGCCGTCAGGGGAATGGCCGTAGAGTGTACGGAGCCTATAGTCCAGAATGGCCATGATCACCAGAGGCCTCCTCCTCCTCCTCCTCCTCCTCCTCCTCCAAGCCGGACAATCTCCTCCCCAGCTGCATCTAAACAGCCTGAAGCTCAGCAACCGAATGGCTCCTGCGCAGGACCTGTTCCAACGTTTCAGCCCTTTTTCTTCACAGGAGCATTTCCTTTTACAAATATGCAAGGTAACCTCAAACCATTGAGCTTTCAGAATGCTTTCTATGTGAGGAAGACAAGGTGTGCCATTGAAAGTGAGGAAACCAAAAAAAAATGGATTACGCTTTGGTTCTGTCAGAAACTGGCCTTTGGCATACCTACAGTATTTCATTATTACTAATTTATAACAAACATACTATAATACCGTAGGACCTGCCCGTCTGCAGAATCAGTAATCACCGAGTCATTTATCTGCTGTCTAAAAATACTAAAGAAAACAAGCTCAGAAATATGTATTTATATTAGAGGTGGGGATGAAGTGAAAATTGAATCACATTTTCTAACAAAATTTGGCCAGTTCATTAAAATTTATCAGTTCATATTCATCAAATTTATAATTTTCAGTGATGTTTGATTTGTTAATTCATCAGTCTATAAAAAGGCCCCAAAGGCACCTAGAGACACTGGTATTGAAGGGAAGCAACTCTTGACTCTTGTCTACAGTCCCACCAAACTTGGTGGATATTAGTTTTTTTATTTATGCACCCCCCAAATAGCCCCTCCCTGGAAAGTTCTTCACAGGCACCTAGAGACTCTAAACTTGCTAAGAAGCTACCTCTGAATTTCCTCTACAATACCTCCAATTTTGGAGAAAATTGGGTTTTCTCAACACAGTTTCTAAAGGACATTTTCCCAGGGGGCACCACATTGTGGGTGTATAACTCAAATGTCTGAAACCCAATCTTCAGCATATTTAGAGGGATTTTAGAGGAGAGTTGGGAGAGTTCTTTGCAAGTCTAGTGTCTCTAAGTGTCGGGGGGGGGGCTTTCCTGGAGAGGCCTATTAGAGGTGCTGTATGTAGCTCAGATGTCTGAACCCCACTACTTGGAGGGTTTATAGAGGAGAAACAGGGGAACTATCCCTACAAAGCTAGGCCCTATAGATGCCGGGGTGTGTGTTGTTGTTATACTATGGGCGTTTATACACGACCCCTAAGCTCTTCCGCAAATGGCTGCAAGGTCCGGACCTTAAAAATGTTTACCCACCACCTCCGGACTTTGCAGACAATTAAGTGTGACCCCGCCCACTTTAGCGCGACCAAACAGCAGTTTTCTTGTACCTGGTCTTTGATGGTGACAAATATTTGATCCGGTGTAAGGATAGTGAGTGCGGGGCTCTCCTGGCTTCTGTTTGTTCTTTTTTTGTGCCCCGCTCCTTTAAGAGATCTGAATGCTGCCGGGAACAAAACGGAGGTAAACTGGCATTCTTTTCTTTCTTTTTTCTCCCTCCCTCAGGCAGCCAGCAACCAGGAAGTGCGGAGGGGGCTGGGGACAGAGGAAGAGCGACGAACCCCTAAGATCTCTGGTCCGAATTTAAGTGGCCAGCGGATCTTAGGGGTCGTGTAAAAAGGCCCTATTTTAAAGAGGAGAGGAATCTGTTTCATCGATTGATTCCTCACTGGAGATGAATTGATTCTTCAGTTTGTCAGCCCCAACACATCATGAACTGTGACAAATGACATTTTTTATTTGTTTCCATCTCTAATTTATGCATATTTCCATGGTATATTTATCAGAACTGGCCACTAGAGACCATGAAGTATATAGTGTTTAATATTGTATTTCTGTACAGTATTTTGTTTGGGATTGCTTCCCTGTGGATACTGTACTCCTACTATACATGAATCTTCCTTTTTTTTAAAGTGGTGGTTTTGTTTTGCTGCAAGTATTCTCAAAAAAGACAGAAGTTGGTTTTAGTAAATGTGTGGACAATAGCTTTGGTCCCATTTCCTGATGAAAAAGTTGATTTCATTTTCCTGCATCCTTCTATCCTTTCCCTTACTTAAATATCTGCCCTTGAGGATTGCAGTGCCCCTCCTGGGTAAAGCGGCAGATGGCTCTGCATGGGATAAAATATAAAAAGAAGTGCGATTGATGAAAACCATGGACATTTTTCTTAGTAATAGCTCTCAATCCTACCCTGTAAAATGATATTTTCTTTCAGTATTTTGTGCCAACTCAAGGTAGATATTTACAATTAAAAAGAGACTGTATAAGAGCAAAGTCTGACAGAATCCAGTTAAAATCCAATAGAATCACAGATAGCAAAACAGCAAAAGCAGTGGAAAAATTCTGCAAAGCCCTAGGCAAAAAATAAAATAAAAACCCAGCTGAAATAAAACAGGGAAGCCATTTTATAATCTGGGTATGAAGTCTTGCTTCAGTGGTGTGGGCATTGATTTTTATTGCCAAAATACAGAATGTCTGCTTATCAGACCAAGGTGCTCCTAGTATATATGCCTTAACATTTCTTATTAACTCCTAAAATTCAAAATAGTCATCATCCTCTTCAGACAAACAACATTGGATTTATTTATCTAAACACATTTATTGGTGACCACGCCTTCTCTGTGGTGGGGCCCCGTGCTTTGGAACCATCTACCTAGTGAGCTGCGCCTGATTGAGTCCCTGCCCGCCTTTAAAAAAGCCCTGAAGACTCACTTCTTCAGGGAGGCGTTTGGCGACCTTTTTTTCCAGTTAGGCTTTTTTTTTTTTTTGGCCCACCATCTTGCTCCTTTCCCTTATGTTTTGTGCTTGCTTGTTCTCTGCTTCTTTGTATTATTATTTTTATTGTAAGCCGCCCAGAGTTCCCACTGGGAAGATGGGCTGGGGTATAAGATTAAGAAAGAAAGAAAGAAAGAAAGAAAGAAAGAAAGAAAGAAAGAAAGAAAGAAAGAAAGAAAGAAAGAAAGAAAGAAAGAAAGAAAGAAAGAAAGAAAGAAAGAAAGAAAGAAAGAAAGAAAGAAAGAAAGAAAGAAAGAATTTTGCTCCATCTCTAAATCAAAGATCAGTCCTTCCCTAAGCAAGTAATTCCTTGGTGCTGTTGTTCCTGCTGATAGTTAATGCTAGTGGGTATTCCATGCTCTTCCCCAAAACAGACTTTTTTCTAGGGACAGTCTTAAATTACATCTGGCTCATTTAGGTAAGGACTTAATGGTTGCTAGAGCAATAGAACAGTACAACCTGAATTGATGAAGCATTTTCTTCCATATCATGTGGCTTGGATAATGGTAGCTTCGGCCTGGGAGTCTCATCACTGTGCTCTTAGTGAGAGAGTAAGCACCGAAAATGTTTGGAACTCAATGAATGTCCGAATCTAATTGGGAGACCCGAGTAGAGTAGACCCAATGAATTATTGGAATTTTCATAATTGTTGACTCATTTAAGTTAGGATTAGCCATTGGATTTGTGAGTATTATTAACTCTCCTAATATGCATGAATGTCTTTATTACTAACTATATGTATACTCTGAGTGTCTGCATTTGTGTCTGTTTGTTTTCAATTAGAGCTGGTGCTTAAGGTCAGAGTTCAAAACCGTACACTTAAAGAGAATGATTTCATTGAAATTGAATTGGACCGACAAGAGCTGACGTACAAGGAGCTGCTGAGAGTGAGCTGCTATGAATTGGGGGTTAACCCAGAGCATGTGGAAAAAATACGAAAGCTTCCAAATACAGTGTTAAGGAAGGTAAGGAATGGAACTCATTTCTGTTTGTAGTGATTAACCCAGGCCTTCTGAATTTTTGATCAGCAACTCTGTTTGTGGCTTGCAAAGTTTTCCCAGTTTCCCTGTTTCAGAAGTCCAAAGGAAGAAGCAAGGACCAGATGTTTGAGGCAAATGAAGTCTATCACTAATTTTGCTGGCTTCTATTCCCACCCTGCTTATTTACTTCTGAGTTCATGTGCCTAGAATTTGCACAGGCATTTGCTATGAAAGCTGTACAAGAGAGCATGATGCTCCTAGAGCAGTGTTGGCGAACCTATGGCATGGGTGCCAAAGGTGGCACTTGTAGCCCTTTCTGTGGGCACTCGACACCAGCCCTTCACAGCCACCTGTATTCAGGTTAAATTGCTGTATTGGCACTTTGCGAAAAATTAGTAGGTTTTGAATCGCAGTTTGGGCACTCGGTCTCTAAAAGGTCCACCACCACTGTCCTAGAGTATTCCCTAGTTGTGCTGACCTAATCTGTAA
Source organism: Phrynocephalus guinanensis (assembly GCA_037367245.1). Taxonomy (NCBI): domain Eukaryota; kingdom Metazoa; phylum Chordata; class Lepidosauria; order Squamata; family Agamidae; genus Phrynocephalus; species Phrynocephalus guinanensis. The sequence goes on along the minus strand of CM074734.1, from coordinate 115,068,427 downwards.
GTCCCTGAATAGTCTAGTTTGTTTTCAGCTGGCAGAACTAATTCAGTTCAGTGCTGGTTGATCAGGTTTCATCATATCATTCTTGAAGCCCATACAGTTTCGCATCTTGTTTCTTTTGATGACACCATAGCTGATCTGTGGCCCAAATCCCTCCGACCACACCGGACAGCCGGTGGGCACAGCAATTAACTGTGTGTGTGTGTGTGTGTGTGTGTGTGTGTTGTTTGGCCACTGTGCCTTTCCAACAGCTGGATCAGGTAGGACCTGTATCTGCTATGCCTTTTTGTCCATGTGATGTTTTGTCCTCAGTATTTCCCATTATCTACATAAGCGGGTCAAAACCAATTCAGTACTTGAATCAGCATGTGGCTTTCTGATTTACACTTGGACATGATTTTTGTTTTCTGTGTGAAGCGAAGTTCATTCCAAATCCAACATTGATTCCAAATTGTACATATTGGAGATGATGCTGCGGCAAAGAGGTTGGTGAAGATGATTCCTTGCTATGTATCAATACTCGCATAATTGAAGGAGGCCTTATCTTCTCTTCAATGCAAATTTCATTTAGAGCAATGAGTTGTAGATAAGCAGTAGGACTTCGTTTGAGCAAAGACTGCCCAGAAATGTGAATGCTCACTAGACTTGTTTTTTCTGCAGCAAACAAGGGTGCAGTTTGGTGTTTGTTACCTTTGAGTCAGCTTCTCTGTGTATAGTGGGCGGGCCATACAGCTGAGTAAACATGGATAAGATTAGTCAGTTAGAAAATGCATTTGTGTAGGTTTACAAAGTAGTGTGGGATATTGTGGCAAGAATATCATATGAACATCACAAAAAGCAAAGGACTGAGGGATTTTATCCACCTGGGTCCCATTATGGAAGACAGTTTCCCTGCCAATGGAAGCAAAAACCTAGATTGAAATCTAAGAGGAATGTAGCTTAGTCATGGCTTTCTTTCCACGTTGGTTCCAAAGGAGCTTATCTGCAATTTTTATGCTATGGATCAGGCCCCTTCGTTGCCCAAACGTGGGCAAATAACCGTTCCTATGTTTATTTCCCCCTCTCCTCTCCATTCTCTTCCACCCTTGTTTTGTCTTTTGATCTAACCTTGTGGCTGAGAAATGCTTTTTCTTTCTGTAACTGTACAACACTGATCAACACGTGCTTGAAATCTTAAACCCAAAACTTTCACAGGAGCTTAGAAGGTCTTGGGAGTTCCTCCCACTTGCTTACAGTTTGAAAGTCATGAGACAAAAGGAGGAAAGGGCTGGGAAGAGGAAATGAAACATGTTCAGGCCCCAGTTTCTAGAATGGCATGGTTTTTATAGTGACCAGCTTCAATGAAAACCATTGAGGAAGAAATGGAGCCAAAGGGTGATCAGGCTGTCAGCCCAGCCAGCTAAAGAGGTCCTGTTCTCTCAACTCTCCTTTTGCTGCCCTCAGGTGAAAACTGTGGCGTGAATTTGACTGATGTTCATAAAAAGGTTTGCATAATTTGAAGCGATAAATTATAAGATACAGCTAATGGTCAAGATGCTGGGGGGCATGTCTTGATTGTATTCCTGGCCTCACACCTCTTGGTGCAGGCAAGATGTGCCCTAGCAGCTTGTTAGTGAGCCACCGTGAACTTTACAGCTCTTGCATGGATACCAGTAGGATTTTAACAATTAAAAATAAACATAATTCATCTGCATTTTGCATCTTTGTTGTCTCTATGGCCAATTGGCTACCTGTATTTTTTTCTTGTAACAATTAAATATAGAAAAGAGAAAGAGAGGGGGAGGGGAGCAAAAATTGTCACTTGATGTGTGTCAGATTGCAGGGCTTGTGAATGTTTAAACATTATTTCTAATTTACTGTGTTGGTTTCTTTCAAGGACAAAGACGTTTCAAGGCTTCAAGATTTCCAAGAACTGGAGTTGGTACTGACAATGAGCGACAATGACTTTCTGTTTAGAAATGCTGCACCAACTTTGACAGAAAGGCCTTGTTACAATAAGAAAGCATCAAAACTGACATACTAATTGCTTTAATAAAATATCTGTCACTAGCATTTAACCTAGGGTTTGGTAAGGGCTATATAACATCAAATTATCCTTTACCTGTGGATATTACCTTTTAATCTATTAAGCCTCCTTATTTGAAAGCAAGTACAACTGAAGACTGTTGGACTTGTTTCAGGTTAGGTACTTGTAGTGTCTGCCGTTAGCTTTGAATTACCTGACACTCAAATAATGTGCGGAGGTAGAATACTAAGCAGGGACTGACAATGCTCTCTCTGCATGCAGCAGTGTTTCTTCCTAGAATACTGTGGAGATGGAAGCTCTCAGGGAAGGACTTAAATGTAATTGCTCTAATAATTGGTATGGACATAAAGAAGCAAGAGCACTCATGGTGAAGGAGTGAACCTGGGATGCATATAAAGCTTGTAACTAGATACTTTAACACAGAGGTACCTGATATTACTAATATGCAATTTATGCAGAGGATACACTATTTGTAAAAGGAGAAGAGTGAGAAGAAAGAACATGGAAGGAAGAAAGAGTAAGCAGGGTTTGCAAACAATAGTGTGGCTGGCGTAGGAGTACCACGGTAGCTCTGAGTTGCATGGACAGGCCATCCTTCCCGGCCATCAACATTGCAAACAATGAGGTGGGTTTTGTCACTTTTGAATGTCAAAGGAAGCATCAGGGTTAGAGGAAAGATGTAGGTCAAAGTAAAGCTTGCCCTACTGTCCAAAGCATGAGCAAGGTAGTCGAAGAAGGGAAGACTGGGGAGGTCAGTGTACCTCAGAGGTACATTGTGGCGAGGGCTTGGGGGTCTCGTGTGCTCCCAGATGCATCTGGTGGGGCCACTGTGAGATAGAGGAAGCTGGACTAGATGGACCTTTGGCCTGATCCAGCATGGCTCTTCTTATGTTCTTAAGTCAGCTTTTGGGGACAGTGGCTCCCAGAATCCCCCAGCTAGCCTGGGCCTAGGAGTCCTAGAGGTAATTTTGTCGAGATTTGGTTGGGGCACCATATGCTAGACAAAACGTCTTCTATTGCCTAGTTCATTTAAGAACAAAGTTTGAGTGTCTAGACAGAAGCACACACTTTATTTGGCTGGTTTAAGACTATACAAGTTCACCAAACCAGCTGCCATTTTCCCCCCAAAATGGTGCTGAGTTCGAACATTTGAACTTATTTACTGAATTACCCAAAACTGTAAACAGGGTATTGAGCAAAACAGTAGCTTGAGTCGCCATGTGTTTGACATAAGACTGCTTGTTATCAAACCATATGGACTGATTGATAATATTTGGCGGTGACTGTACATTTTTATTTTTATTTTTTTGTTTTCTGATTCAGCTTCCTGAGGAAGCAAGTAGGTTGGGAACTTCTTGACTCCACAACCTGAAACCACAAGTGAGCTGAGCACAGTTTCCCTTAGCCTTGATCCTATTTATCCTCTGGTCTTAAACCGTTAACCTGTTTAAGGGAAATAATCTACTAGCATTTTAAATAGTAGAATTATTTTTCATACCAAGAGAAAATCTTGGTGTTTCTATGCAGTTTTGATAGATGTGCTTGCATTTCATATACGCATGCCTTGCTTCTCCTCTTCTCACTAGTTCAAATTCTATATAAATACTTGGCTGTCAAATCCTAGAATAAACAATCTGGAAAGGCATGGAACATAACGTGTTTGAAAAAAATAAATAAGATATATGATTTTAGGACTCCATAGTACTAGTGGAGAGATGCCATTTACTTTGGCTGTAGTTCATAGATGAAGGTAGACTACAGGGTGGAAGGACTATAGCTGGGCATTTAAGGATTAATAGAGAAAAGGATTTAGTTGCCGATTGCGGTTGTCTCCGTGTTAGTGCTCCCCACGCCTGTACCTGGGGTCAGTGTTCACAAGCACTGATAGCAACCCTTACCAGTGTTACAGAATTAAGACAAGTCTGAAGTGGTGTTTGTGTCTGGGGGAATCCTGACCCCAGACACAGTGGTGGAAGGCGGGGGGGGGGACAGTGTGCCAGAATTGATCAGCCTTGTGAACGTTTCCAGGAAAGATTTGTGACAGAGTGCTAGTCTTTGGGTCTGCTTCTGCTCTGGATCTGAATGGTGATTGTGCTCTTTAGGACAGGCATGTCCACAATTCAGCCCTCCGGATATTTTGGACCACATCTCCCACAGACCTTTGTCATTGGCAGCTTAGAATTCTGGGAGTTGTGGTCCAAAACATCAGGAGGGCCCAAGTTTGGACATGCCTGCTTTAGGATATTCCCTGTTGGTAGTCAGTGAGCCTAATGCAAGTAAGTGAGGGTCGCCATCTCACACTTGCTCCTCTGTCTTAGCCACCTATTAACTTTAATCTGACAAAGAGAAGGTAGAGGCGATTCTTACCTTTTTAAGTTGTGTGTGCGCACCTTTCTCCAGTGTAGCTCCCCTCCATTTCAGAGTCAGATCAGAGAGAACAAATGTTATAATCTTAGACTTATAATAATCTTATAACTGCAGAGCTGGAAGGGACCCCATGGATCATTTTTTCCAGCTCTTATCGGGGGGTATACAATGGGGATTCGAACTCCCAACTTCTGGCTCCACAGACGGATAGCTAAACCACAGAGCTATTTAGCACTTCATTGGATTCAGCCATGTTGTACCTCTATATTCCATGTATTGGTGTTTTTTTGGGGGGGGGGTAAGGCCAATGTGTCTAACAACATCTCCCTTTTTCTGTGAGGCATGGTCGTTGCTAGCAGCTACTGTGTTTCAGAGTGGTCTGCTGACAGAACATTTTATTTGACGAAGGCTATGTAAAATTTATTTCTCTATGGAGAAAATTTATTTCTCTATGGAGATAGACTTTATTAAAAGTATTTTAGATCCTATAAGCAAGAGGGTAGAAAAGGCGCTATTCTGTGTATTTACACACAGATTGCAGAATCCTACATTTAATTTTGATTGCCCAATGAGCCTGTTTATTTCTACAGACTGGGTATGATGCTATTAGGCGTGTCTTATTGCTTAATATCGTCTTCATGGGTCAAGCGATGATCAGAAAATCTAGCTTTAGCAGTATATTAGGCTCATTGTACGCTGTCGAATTTCCAGATGTGGTCATTCTCAAATGCAATTTACTTCTCAACCATTATACTGGGGTGGGCAGATGGCAGCACAGTAACTGTTATTAGGCTGCAGCTACCATCATCCTTCACCGCTGGCTATGCTACATAAGGCTGATGGGAATGGGATCCCACCATTGTCAGGAAAGCTGTAGGTTCCCCTCGCTTGCACTGTATTTTCATGCCCTCTGCAGTCTTTTGTGAAGCAAATTTAATGTCAAATATGATTTGGTTTCAGTGACCCGTGTTGGCCGCAAGTCCCAGTCAGGCTAGATCTTTTTAAATGTACTGAAGAATCACTGTGATTAATATATTTTGGTTAACCACAAAATTTTAAGATATGGTTTTAAAACCTGAGCTGTCCCTTATGGAAAGGGAGCTCAGGGCTGACTGCATCCTTAACAATCAGTCTGCTCACACAGTTGTTTCAAGCAATATATTTCTAATTGGTTTTCTGAAAAACACCCAGCTTGCTGGCTTAATAAAATCAAGAAAAATCACTACTGCCATTAAAACGGCAGCGTTGATACCATTTCATCATTAATGTTAGAGTTTTACAGGTAAAACATAGACTTGATTGAAACATTTAACTGTTTTCACAGCTAAACTATTCATACGATAACTACTTCTGGGATGACTAACCCTTAAAATCACTTGGGGTAAGTTTCATAAGAGGTGCCCAGATGGAGAGGAGGCAGCATCCTCTGACCTGAACCAGAGATCTGGAAGTGCTTTACATTTTTCCGAGGTTTCAGGGCTAAGCAGTAACAGAGCCACTCTGTTATTCCTGATGATGGAAACAAAATGATGTGTGACAATCCAGAATATTTAGCAGAATTGTATGTCTGAAGCACGAGGCCTTGTTTGCATTGACAATACTGTTTTGAGGTCATACAGGGAACTTTTAATTGTGTGTGTGGTGGGGGGGAGAGGGCAGGGGTAAGCAAGGTCTTAACATGAGATGGCTGTCTTGTCACTAAAAGTCCTTTGATCCAAGACCTAATATATGAGCATAGCCAGTGCCACCTGGGATTTGAAGGTTGTACCTTTAACAAGCCTCCAATGCTAGCCCAGGATTTAAAAATGTAGTCTGGGGTAGGAAATCAACTTTGTGGCAGAGGGGATCTTGTCCCTAAGATTATCTCTATGATTCTCTATTAGGATTGATTTCATCCTCCTATACTGTACATGGGAAATATCTGGACCAAATGGAGCTTTGTTCAGGTAGCAGCTGAGGAACAGATTCTTATGGGCAGAGGTGTGTGTGTGTGTGTGTTTTAAGGCCTCCCATCATCCACAGCAATCACGGTGGAAACTGTTCCCTGTATCTAATAGCTTCAGGGGAATAGTGGCCCTGGCTCAGGATTGCTGCCATAAGGGCCAGGCAAAAGCCCTCCAGCAATCTTCATCAGGTTGATGGCGATGCAAATAAAGGGATGCAAGTGCAGCAAAAAGGATGAAGTTAAAGAAGGATCGACTATAGCAAATTATCCAGCAAGCATTGAAACAAACAGTAGTACATCTATTGGCTGGGACCTTCTATCGAGAGAGGCAGGGTAGAAATATTTTAAATAAATGAATAAATTGTGTCCCTGTTCCCTGACAAGTGCCAGATGAAGCACAACATATTTCTATCTGGGAATTTTTTCCCCCTATGGGGGTTGACAAGGCTCAGGTCTTGATCTTGGGTGGTGCATCTTAACTCAGATTTTGCAAAACACTGATGTGTATGAAAGGAAATGTTCTATTGAGCAGTCAGACTTTGCTTAAAAATTCCCAGCAGCTTTCAGGAGTAAACGCTTGAAAGATGGCCACAGTCCATCGCCGTGTCAGAGGACTGAAGGGTGTCCCATTCTGTTCCAGACTGGCACAGAAACATTTTATATTTCTCATTCAGAAGCAGTGTCCCCTGGAATCTAGTGGCCAAGAACCTCTTGCATGGTTACGCCAGTGGAATGCAGGTGGTATAACTTTTGGAAGCAAACAGCCTTGGGCTGAGATGTCACCATAGAAATCGCTTGCATCTTCAGGGATGCACCTCTGTGTTGTGGAAGAGATGTGGTCTACCGTGATTTCTTCACCTGAAGTTGCTCACATTACACCAGTGTTAAGTGTGCAAGAGGATTTTGGCCAATATGTGGGGAGGCTCTTTATTAGCCATAGTATTATTTAATAAATTACTGGTCTGAAGATTATTCTGCCCAGCTGCTGGCATCTTTCTATGCACTCAGAGAATATTTTTCTATTGTATAACTTGTGTAATTTATAACAGAAGATTTTATTAGCTTTGCTAACCAAATAATTAACCTATTAATAATGGTGTGGTTCTTTCTAACGTCAGTGGATATTAAGGAGTCAGAACCTCTGTCTTGCTGTAGAAACAATGTGGTTACAATGAAGAATTACCCAATTCTTGCTTCCTATGTGTTCTATCATTTTTACAGTAATAAAACTTGGTTGCCTTTAAAATGAGTTTATGTGATTTTCTCTCTTTCTCTCAAAAGAGCCATCCAAGGCCATGTTCACTGTGCGCAGTCTTCATGATCAGACATGATCAGACATGAAGTCTTTTGGAGGAAAATATATATTCCAAGCCCTGTCAAATCCATTCTGCCAGTGGGGGCTGCAAAAAAACCTATCCTTTTGACAGGCTTTTAAAGCGTGGGCACTCAAGATCCCTTGTGTTGAAAAGGAGGCTGGAACAGTTCTCTGAAAAACGTAAAATCTCTCGCTGTCCAAATTCAGAAACAACATCATGGCTATGCCTTCATGGAATTCTTATCACTTGACCCCAAATAATCAGGCTAACACTTTATACATGAAATTTACTTATATAGAAACAATATCGTTCATTGCTAATCATAAAACAGACAGTATACACATCCATATTCTTATCAGGATGCCTGTCAATTAAAAAAAAACACTCAAAATGTAGAAAATGTTTAAAAAATATAAAATTACATTGTCTGGTTCTTAGAGGCATATGAAACACTTGTTATGTATATTACCATAATCTTATAGAAAGGTTGTTTTGAAAAATACAGGGAGTTTTAGATATTGCTTTTGGGTAAAAAACAACAACCCAGTATCTAGTCCTTGAATGATACAGAGTGGGCGTTTTTGTTATGCCAATCCAGCGTCTTTGGCCATACCATAGAAAATCCCTCGGGATGCAATAAGTCTTGAAGGTGTGTCAAACTCAGCAATTGCACCTTTGTCTAGAACAAGAACTCTGCAAAACAGGAGACAAAAATATTTGTTTGCATTTAAAAGGAAGAAAATGCGTCAAACCTAAAATGAAGTATCCAAAATCCCTAACTGATTCACAAGTACAGTATTTCCTTTGTAAAGAGATTGTCTTTTTAATCCAAATGGTCAGCAAAAATTAAGACAAAGAGATCATCTTGTACTCCCCCGCCTGCCATTTTACATACAGATCATATTCTGACAAATGATCTGGAAGCAAAACATGTGGCTGAATGGGCAAATTGGCCCTTGAAAGCTTTGGGGGAACAGTAAGCACTCCTCCACACCTCCCAGAACATTCTGTTTTCTTTGGTGAAGCAAACTGCACAGGTATAAGACACCACAACCCCTTTATATAGGATTAAGCACTCTAGCCTACCAACAAGTAGAAGATTGAGGTGATTCCTCCTAAGTCAGGGATGTCCAAACTTCAGCCCTCCTGATGTTTTGGACCACAACTCCCAGAATTCCAAGCCTGTATTGCCAGTGACAAAGGACTATGGGAGTTGAGGTCCAAAACACGGAGGGCCGAAGTTTGGTCATCCCTGTCCCAAGTAGATTCATTAGAATTCCAGCCTGTCACTTGATGCAAAGTTACGTCTCCACATTACATGGAATACCCCCACAGGGAATGAAGTCCTTCAGAAAGAACAAGGAAAAGACCGTGTGACCCTTAAGATCACACAAACGTACAAGTGCTCTTCAGGCAATCTTTTACAGTAAAACCTGAAGCCAAACCGCCCAGTATGAAGTACAAAAGCACCAGCTATATCCTAGGACAGTGTTGTCGAACCTATGTCACGGGTGCCAAAGGTGGCACTCAGAGCCCTTTCTGTGGGCACCCAACATCACCCCTTCACAGCCACCTGCATTCAGGTTAAATTGCTGTATTGGCACTTTGTGAAAAATTGGTGGGTTTTGAATTGCAATTTGGGCACTTGATCTCTAAAAGGTTCACCATCACTGTCCTAGGAGAAAGGAAAAGTAGGAATACATGTTTCCTATCTCTGATTGGAAGACAAATTATCTCTATTTGCCAGTAAAGCTGACAGCAGATAGGAATGAACTGATCCAACATAAATGAGTCAGTTCCTGAGCCCGAGCATAAGACTGACCTGATATCTGGAATTAATGGTATGTTCTGTATTGGGTTCACCTGTGTTCTCTTCTGAGCTGTGCACAAGAAAGTACGAAAATCCCACCCTCAAGAGCACAAGCTCCCTTTCTGGAGACAGACATAAAAACCACGAAGTCTAGTTACCTGGTGTAATCCATAATTGTATTCAGCCGGTGGGCTATTGTTAGCACAGTGCAATCTTCAAATTGAGTCCTTATTGTCATCTGAATGAGATCGTCTGTCTCCAAGTCTATTGCAGCAGTGGCTTCATCTAGAATAAGGATCCTTGTTTTGCGAAGCAGCGCTCTTGCCAAGCAGATAAGCTGCCTTTGCCCAACACTGGGGAGAAGAGGCAGTGAGTTGTTTTCTTGGTTCTTTCAAATCAAGAGGCAGGCCAGGACAACAAGGTTTTTTTTTTTAAAAAAAACACACTACAGTGAATGGGTGGGGGTTCCAACCAAATGCTATGGGGATCCGTGGTTGCTGCTACTGACCCAGATCCCTCCTGCACATTTCTCTAGGAATGTTTAGAAAAAGGAATCCATGACATGGTACCATCATGTTCATGACCTCCTAGCCCATGAGCTGCAGTAGGAATGGGGGAAAACACATGTCCAAACTTCGGCCCTCCCGATGTTTTGAACCACAACTCTCATAGTCCTTTGCCATTGGCAATCTAAGCTTAGAATTTTGGGAGTTGTGGTCCAAAACATCAGGAGAGCCGAAGTTTGGACATGCCTGGTGTTCTAATCAGGGAGTTCTAACTCTGTCCCAAGCCCACCCCTGTTTCCCCATGTAGAAGGGCTGTCTGGGGTAAAAAGAGACACTGCTATAGGTCAAGCTTCTCTGCAGAATTAGGAGGCTTGAATCAAGTGGACAGAATCCCTGTGTGTTCAGGGTGTAAACCAGGATTGGGAAAGATGTGGCCATCCAGAACTCTGCCCTCCATCAACCCTAATGTAAGAAGCACAGTGAGAAGGGCCACAGTTACCTACCCCAGTCTACCCACTGCTAGAAGAAGATGGAGGGATGCAGAAAGTTGCGGGCCTGCTGCAGCCACCCAATCCCCATAACAGAATTCATTATCTGAAATATTTTTTATCCTGTCTTTCCTGAGACAAGCTCAAGTTCCCTAAGAACGATCGATCCAGACCATAAAATACCACCACAAACTATAAAAATGCAAATACAGAAGAGATAAAAACGACAGTCAAATGAAGCGTTGCTTTAAAACCTTCCCATGAATTTAAATCATTTCCCCAAAAGCCTTCTTAAGAAAGAAAGTTTTTGCAAATAAATGGAAGACCACCTGAGGTAGCAAGATGAGCTTCTCTGAGAAAGAGGTATCAAAGGCTGGAAGCAGCTACCAAAGAAGTCCACTGACTTTCTCCAGAGGAGGTGTATTGCATGGCTTATTTGGTCACACAAAAGAGAAAGCTCACATGGGAGCAGACCATCCTCCAGTTACCAGACTCTGAACAATAAAAGGCTTTACCAGTCATCCCCTGCATGTAGCCTGGAAGGTAGCATATTGGTTTAAGCAAAGGGGTATGATGCACGGTCATGCTCAAGAGCCAGTTAGCAATGGGATTGCTACAACTTGAGGGGAAATGAAGTTTCTGTACACTGTTGGTCCTGTTTCCTCCACGGCCTTATCCTGGGTTGATTTTGTCATTTTGATTACTGATATCTCATTATTTTTGGAATCATTGTCTCCTGTTCCACTGCCATGTTGTCTACCATTTTTTATATTGAGTTAGTGTAAATTTGGGGCCTTTTTGTTTGATGTTTTCATTTTGATTACTGTTGACACAGACATATTATCTTATGTCTGTGTCGTGAAATTGTAAACTGCCCAGAGTACTAGCCAATATAGGTGGGGCAAAAAATTGAATGAATGAATGAATGAATGAATGAATGAATAGTCAGTAGGATAGTTAGCTAGTCGGTCAGTTTAGGGATGAACTAAGGCCAGATTAAACATCCAATTGTAAAATGTAATGTGAGCTGTGAAATGGGAACACCTTTTATGACAAGACTAACCTTAGAGCCAAACATGTAACATGGCCCCTTTTCTATGTCCTTCAGTCCTGTAAGTCCTATGTTCATCATCACTTGTTCGCACAATCTTTGAAATCAGTGTTCCTGAGTAGTATGGTGTTTGTCCTGTCCTTTTGCCTGAAGGAGCCTGTTAAGAATCCCCTGGTCACAGGAAGCTAACTGATTACAGGAGGTGGGGGAATGGAACCAAGGGATGGCATGGCTGCAACTCTGAGGAGAAAGCATTACAGAGTCAGCATTTTGTAGGGCCCACTTGTGAATAGAATTTCACTTACCTAAGATTCTCTCCTCCTTCTGAGCATTCGTAATCCAGCATAGCTGGCTGACTGCTGACAAACCTCTTCAAATGAGAGAGTTCAAGAGCATTCCATATTTCTTCCTCAGAATATTTATTAAATGGATCCAGATTCATTCGGAGTGTTCCAGAAAAAAGAACAGGGTCCTAAAAACCACCAATCACAATTCTTACAGAACCAACTTCAAAGAAAAATAGAGGAATTCCAAAATACACCAAATAAGCATTTCTTCAATAAATTCTAACTCACTGATGAAATTAAGGCAAATCTATCTCCCCCCCCCCAATCTCATAGTTTACTGTTCCCTAGCAAATAATATTATTCTTCACGTTGTATTTGGTTTCATGTGATTTCTGCAGTCCAGTGAACCAGATCCTCTATAGCTGGGTATCACAGCTTTGTCATGGAATCAGAGCTTGAACCTTGTGCTCTTCAAGAACGCTGGTTACTCCCCCAATTGTCTCCCAGTTCAGACAACATGGGGCCTTTTTACACGACCCCTAAGATCCGCTGGCCACTTAAATTTGGACCAGAGATCTTAGGAGTTTGTCGCTCTTCCTCTGTCCCCACCCCCCTCCGCACTTCCTGGTTGCTGGCTGCGTGAGGGAGGGAGAAAAAAGAAAGAAAAGAATGCCGGCTTAGCTCCGTTCTGTTCCCGGCAGCATTCAGATCTCTTAAAGGGGCGGGGGGCAGAAAAACAACAAACAGAAGCAAGGAGAGCCCCGCACTCACTATCCTTACACCGGATCAAATATTTTTCACATCCAAAAAGCAGGTACCTGAAAGCTGCGCTGGGACGCGCTAAAGTGGGCGTGGTCGCACTTAATTTCCTGTTAACTCCAGAGCTGGTGGGTAAACATTTTTAATCTCCGGAGCTGGGAGCCATTTGCCCCGGAGTTTAGGGGTCGTGTATAAACGCCCATGGATAGCCTTGACAACAGCCCTCCTAGGTTGGAAGTGCTGATGATGATCTTAAGGCCGGTGAAAGGACAAACACCAAGCCTCCATCCAGCACCTGATCTGGAATCAATGTATCCACGTATCCTGCATTACAAAGATACTGTAGTTTGATGATGCTGGTTGAGTTCTGTCTACCTAAGTTCTCTGTGCAGCAGTAACCTAGATCTGGGAGTAAGGGTGGGGTGAAGTTGCAAGGGTCTCTTGAGAGTCCCTTCTCTTCACGAGGTGCTCTGTCCTACAGTCTTCTGGGTTGGAATATGTTTTACCTGAAAGTTGGGATCAGGGGCAGAATATGGATTCTGTTCATGTACCTATCAATCTGCTGCTTAAGACTCTTCCTTTCAGGGCGTTCCATGTGAGTCTTAGAGGTAATGCTGGAGGCCCTTTGACTTCTTGTCCTAGAGAGGACATCAGCATTTATACTGAGAACTGGCTCAAGACCTTAGACCTTCCACAGTAGCCACGAATCTGTCCCAAATGACATCCTGCTCCACTCAGGTAGCAGGGCACACTCTGAACCTAGTCTCCTCTGCTGGACAAGGGGAAGGTAGCTGTCACTACCTGGTGAAGCTGAGAGTCACTGGAGCTCAGATTCTCCACAGGGATTGGGGGGGGCTTTAATTATGATGGGGTTTTCTTTCTCCCAGTGTTTTGAATGTCCTCCTTTAGGGAACTCAGCTGCCCCCTCCCTCTTGCCCTTCTAGCAGCAGGTAAAGATGTCTTTTTTTTTAAAAAAAAGAGGGTATTAACAACCAGAGTGTCCATTAAAGCATAAGGGATTTTCCCCATCACTGTAAATACAACACCACCAAGCAGGTCAGCCTTTACATTATATCTGATTAGTCTACCAGAGTGCCTAGAATAGTCATGGACAGTTTTGTGTGTGCCAGGAGTCATATAACCATGACCCATTTTGTCACCACAATCAAAATAGCATTCATTACACTAATAGGAAATCATACTGCTGTTCCTCTCCAAAGCACCCACATTATTGCCAAAATACACACATAACCCTGCTGGAACATCAAAACACACCATTAACCTTCTGGTAATGAAGGAATAATTGGGCAATATAAGAAGCATAAATAATCAGCAATCCTCTTGGAAGTGACACCTGTGCTGACGAAAAGGTACTGTATCCATGAATCCTGCATTGTGTTATTTCCCACTTTCTCTAAAATATAATACTCCTTACTCCATGTTCAAATATTATTACTTTGAACCAATTATGTGGAACTAAGGCAGGGAAACATCCAGAGGAATATCATGAGGACATGAGGATACAGAGCAGTAACACGCATCACAAAGAAAAGAGGAGATAATGCAATAATGGGTTGTCATTAGAGGTAGCTCTTTACCTCTTACGAACGGGAAATCCTACACTATGAATTGTAGTTGCCTACATTACACTTTCACAGGAATCTGCTTGACTGCATGCATGACATTGATCTCATCAGGGCCAGTTTGAAGATTCTAATTGAATTACCATTTTCTCTTAAGTCTTCATGTACTTCAAAACAATGTACGGTACTCTGAAAATAAATAAACAGAGAAGCTATCTCCTGGAGATCAACACTTTCCATGACAGTGGGTCAGAATGTAGTCTATAGGTGCTGCATTAATTATTCCAGAAGAGGTACATTTGCCTTTGAGGGCAAACACGCTGTCAAGGTAAAAATTACTACACTAGCTTTCAATAGCAAGAGCTTTTGTTTGGGGGATGGGGCAGGGTAAATAAAAAGGTATAATATGCCAACCACCAAAAGCTTTCACAAAAGGCAGCGTTAGGCCAAGAAGGTAAAAGTATGAATCTTAGAGCTGTGTGACAGAGGTTCCCATGCGTGTTTAACCCAAGTGTTCTTGGATTCCCAGAAACCCCAGCCAGCACAGGGAAGGCTTCTGGGAATTGAAGTCCAAGTACACCTGGGTTAACCAAATTTGGGAACCATGGCTATAGGAGCTGGGGTTCGAGGACTTTTCCTTCATGGAGGTGGCAATGAAAAGGGGAGACAAGATAAATTAAAGCTGGGTTCGTTTAGCAATGAAGGCTTTGTTAAGAATAGACATGGCTTGTTACTTGGTCCTCAGGCCAAAACTACTGTTCTAAAGTTGTGCAATTATTACTAGTACTGGAGACACAGGGTGACCTTTCTTCCAAAGACTCATTGTCCACAAGACAGCTTGGGGCCTTAACCAAGATTCAGAGCTTCTCTCATGGCACAAGCAGAGTTACCTGAGGGATAATTGTCAGTCTGGATCGTAAGTCATGAAGGCCAATATCAGCGATTCTCAGCCCATCGATTTTGATTTGCCCCTCCACAGCTTCCAGGATCCTGAAGAGGCAGAGGGTCATAGAGGATTTCCCGGCTCCAGTTCTTCCAACAATTCCAACCTAATACATATGTTACATAAGAATATAAGAACATAAGAAGAGCTATGCTGGATCAGGCCAAAGGCCCATCGAGTCCAGCTTCCTGTATCTCACAGTGGCCCCGCCAAATGTGTCCGGGAGCGCACAATACAAGAGATCTGTCTCCTGATGGTTTGTAACCTGTGATGGACTTCTCCTCACAGGTTACAACCATGTTGGCATGGAAGAGAGAGGGGGGTGTTCTTCAATTAGATTTTCCAACAATGACCACAACAGAACCATTAAACCACCACTGGACACCCTCAGCAAGAATATGTAAATATAGCTTGTTGATTCTGATTGCTCGAGTTGTCCAGATTCTGCACGTGAGTCTTTTCATAAAAAGAGCCTTTAGTGAAAGGAACCTTGTGTTGTTTGGGCACCTGGTGTTCTGGCGGAGTCTCCTAGCACGTGTGATGAAAAGGAAATGTATTTGTTCCAAGTATTCAGCCTTTGATCCCTTCCTGCAAATTTAACATGCTGCAAAATTCTTAAATGAATGTACACATTTGAAGGGTAAGAACAGTGCCCCTTTAATAGGTAGGTAATGATCCATTATAGAGGCTTCGATAAACATAAGGCTGCCTAGATGCCCTGAGCACATCCAATCTCAATGGATTTCAGAAACTAAGCAGGGTTGGCCCTGGTTGGTACTTGGATGGGAGACCACCAGGGAATACCAGGTGCTGTAGCCGTCTGGAGCAGGAACTGGCAAACCACTCTAGTATTCCTGCTGAGAAACCTCCATGGACATGGGGTCACGGAGAGTCAGTCACGACTGTAATGATGCAACACACACAATGATCCATTATAAGAAAAAAAGATTATGGGCTAGAGAATTTTACTTTAACTCTTTTCCAGACTACAGTTTGTGAACAATTTTCTTTTTCCTTCGTCTTTATGTCCCAATAAATTGGAATCAGAAAAAGACACCTTTAAAATGTGTTTCCAGTACTGTCCATTCACTAAAACAGGTTAGATTCAGCTACTGTATGACTTTCCTCGACTTTCGGAGTTCTTTGAGTGAGTGGAGGTTTCTATAAACATAAGAAGGAGGTAATTTCCTTAAAATGCTCAGTTTTTTACCCACATCTGACCTATGCTCTGCTACAGGAAACACCCCCTCCCCCAACCCTTTAGGGGACTTTTGGATGTTGGTGAGGGAAGGATCATTGCCAACCCTTCCCCCCCCTCCGTTCCTAGAGGTGCCTAATTGGATCAAAGCACTTCTATAAACTGAAAAACAGTGCCAAGCACAACCGCATGAGCTTGATCCTAGAAAAGGGCATTTCCTGATTCTATCTCCCTCCTTTTCACTGCTCTTTTCTCCTGAATTTCTCTGGAGGTTTTTGGGACTGTTTAAAACAAGGGGCAGTGATGCAAGGGACGAGAGGGGATACAGACGGAACCGTGAAAGCTCTCTCTCCTTTTCCTGCCTTTTCCTGGGGAAAGAATCGCTCTGCATGCTCATTAGCAGAACAGAAACCAGATGCAACTCCATGTTTTAGACATGGAACCAGATTTGTGTGCAGTCGCCTGTTTTTCATAATATGTCTATTATGGCACATGCAAGATGGAAACCTCTGTAGGTGGGATTTTTTTAATTAACTCCAACAGACACAAAAGCAAGTGCCCTCTATACTGCTGATCTCCCTCTAGGCCAAGCTTAAGAAGCCTCCTGCCTACAGAGGTTTCCTAATAATCTTGCATGTAACTTATGTTCTTGTACTCCAGTGTCTACCTGTAACTAAAGCCCATAGCTGGTGCACAGAATGGCTGTGCTTTGTATGTCACAGAACTGACACATAAAAGGGGGCCGTGCTTTGTATCCAAGTGAGTTTTTGCATGCAATCACTGAGCTCTGCTTTCGAACCCAGAAAGTATTGCATTCCATTCAATTCCTGAGTGGGATGGGGACACACAATCAGCTGAGCTCCGACCCCTGAAGGGTTAGGTCTGGCACCAGGACTGAGATCCTCCACCCCATGAGGGGTATGAATCTGAATAAGGCAGCATTTGACATTCTTGTATATGCACTAGAAGAAACTGGAATGCTGGTAAGCAAATAATAATAATAATTTCATTCTGTGGATGGCTAGTACATGGCTATGCTAAAATCATACCTTTTCCCCACCTTTCACATGCAGGCTCAGGTCTTTCAGCACCAAGTCTAAGCCTTTTCTGTATCTTACAGAATAGTTCATGAACTGTACTTCTCCCTGGGTGGGCCAGTCTTCTGTGGGCCTTTTGTCTTCAATTATCCAAGGAGCCTAAAAGGAAGGAAGGAAGGAAGGAAGGAAGGAAGGAAGGAAGGAAGGAAGGAAGGAAGGAAGGAAGGAAGGAAGGAAGGAAACATTATTTTATTTATTTATTTTATTTTAGAGTATATTTACCCCACCTTTCTCCTTGGAAAAGGACCCAAGGCAGCTTACAGTGATGAGGGATAATATACAGTCCAGTACAATTAAGACATGTTCAAGTATTGAGAACAGGGAATTGAGGGACATCTTGACTTACAGCATTAACAGACAACATTAAAGCTACAAGAGAATGCGAGCAGTTAAAAAGAAAGTAAAAATTCCATGTAAAAGTTATGAATGATGGAAGCAAACATTGAAAACATAGTGTCAGTGCAATCCCATAAGGTTATAAGTGGTTAAGGACAAAGCCTATGTGATCATGTATGGTAGATTCATATAAAAGACACATAATAGCGAGTCCTTCATTCAGGGAAAGCTTGCCTGAAGAGGAAGCTCTTTGCCTGTTTCCGGAAAGATAGCAAAGATGGGGCAGCCCTGGCCTCTATTCCTGGATATAATGTCACACTAAATATTTTGGGATAAATGAATAAATGTTCCCCTTAAAAAATTAATGCACACTTTGTTGTACTATAATTGCCAACATCCTGGAAAATCAAGGTGGCAGAAATCAAATAGAAGCCAGTTAAAGCCTGTATAGATAGTACCACTCAGATATTACAAATGAATGAATGCACAGGACTGCATGTGTGTGCATGTACATACACTCTTAATATAGACAGGAATTGCATATTTACATTACAAACCAGTAAGGGAGGAAGGGGAAAAAAGAGACTGGAAAAGTTGATTTTTCTATAATTTACAGTAAAATCTGCCTGTAGAAGGATTCTGGGAATTGTAGTCATAAAAACACACCTTCCCCAAGGTGTGTGTGTGTGTGTGTGTGTGTGTGTGTGTGTGTGTGTGTGTGTGTGTGTGTGTGTGTGTGTGTGTGTGTGTGTGTGTGTGTGTAAAGCTGGACAGATCATGGTAAAAGCCTTTAAAACATCATTTCCAGAGGGA
Source organism: Phrynocephalus guinanensis (assembly GCA_037367245.1). NCBI lineage: Eukaryota > Metazoa > Chordata > Lepidosauria > Squamata > Agamidae > Phrynocephalus > Phrynocephalus guinanensis. Next base: position 115,049,905 of record CM074734.1, on the reverse strand, counting down.
ACATTCCCCACAAATACTCATCAAGAACTCACCTCTGTTTCAGTTTCAGAGTATTCCTTCACTCTTTCCACAGCCACAATGTTGGTTTCCAAATCAGAGGCCATCCGTACCATCCAATTGAGGGACATTGTCACCTAAGCAATGTTGAAGATATGTCAGCTGTTTGAGAAGACTGGGACAGCTGCCATCTGCTCGTTGACACCCTTAACATTTCCCTGCACACCCTCTTTGAAATGTAGACCTGAAATTCAGGTGACAGTATATGGAACTAAAATACAAGCCCAAACAAGTGACACACCCAGGACACCTTTAGCCAGGGGGGCTCGACCAGTTCCTCTTCCTTTGTCCTCCTTTGGGGAGGTCAAATGAAGGCCTTACCATGACTAGGTTCCAGAGAGAGAGAGAGAGAGAGAGAGAGAGAGAGAGAGAGAGAGAGAGAGAGAGAGAGAGAGAGAGAGAGAGAGAGAGAGAGAGAGAGAGAGAGAGAGCACCCTCTACACTTCAGAGAGCAAGCAAAAGCAGAAATGCAAGGACCAAGTCTCAGGGTTAACCCCATGTCGTTTCCATCTTGGAATGACCCTCTGTATGGCCCTTATGGAGGGTCAGTCCATCAAAACATTTCAAGGCTGTTCTTGGGGGCAGCACGAGCAGCTTCTCCAGCCAACCCTTGTGATGTCAAAGGCACACTCCCTCCCTCCATGCAAGCATTGCAGTAAGTGGGCAGGGCTTATGGGAGGCACAGAGAGATAGGGGTGAGTTGGCCTCTTGACTGTGAGAGAAATGAGGGGAGGGGCAGGGAGGAAGTCTGCTGAGCCTGCCAAATAGGTTAAAATAAGAGTAATCCACTGCCACGGAATGCAAGAACTAAAATAAACCAACCATTCATAAAGGGGTGGGGAGATCACAAAGAAGCAGGTTTTTGTCACCATTATTTGAACTTGGTCTAACTTGATCTAATGTGACAGATTGGATACACATCCGGTGAATAAATGCCCCCCATTTGGAAGAGGACTTGGTAGCATCCCATATCTTTATTTGTGCTTCTTCCTGTTCCCATCTTGTGTCACCCTCTTTTTATGGCCTTCTCTTCTCTCTTCTTGTTTTATTTCTAGCCTCAATGTCCTCAAGAAGGATAAGCCAACCAAAGAAAGACCCAGGCCTCTCCAACCAGTACCCATCCTTTGCCTGCAAGTGTGGCCTTTGCATGAGCCTAATTTCCCCATATCTAATCTTAGTACAGATCCTTGTAAGGAAAGGAGAATGCAAACATGTAGCAACATTCACAGTTCCCCTTACAAGTTTCTAATGGCTTTTTATAAGCCCTTATTTTAAGCCCACTATTTCTCATATTCCATTGAATATAAATGTATACTGGTAGTATGCATGGCTTTACCCATTTTAATGTGTGATCCCATTGCTATCTAGGGTAGAGTTTCAATTAGTAGCCCTCTCCTTGAATAAATCTGTATCCATAGCTTTTATAACTGAGAGATGCCACTCAAAGCCTTTTTGATCTGGCCAAATGCTGTACTGACGGTGCATCTCGCAAAGGCATTTCTAAATCAAAGATGGCAACCTCTGACTGAGCTGCGGCCATGGGATTTTGAAAATGAAACCCAGTCTTTTGCGTCAAAAATTCACAACAATTAAGACTCTGCCATGGTTAAATACATGATCAACCGGTTGTAGCTTTACTGTAACAATGCCATCCTGAATCAAATATTCCACAGCAGAGGAGATACTGAAAGGCGTACTTAAATCTTAGTGCAGCCAGGAGAACGAGAGGCCTTGAGCAGTTTCCCCTGCCAGCAAGCCTATGCACGACACTGACAGGGGGCTTAAGGAACTGACAATCTTGTAAGGAAACATACCCTGCCCTCAGTCCAAAGCTTCTGCTGCTTTTCAGTCTGCACAGAATTTGAGAACTGATGTACTGGGGCTTTTTGTTGCTAAAACAGTCAACAAATAAATGTGCAGTGACATTCCAGAGCCTTGAGAATAGATCCCTTTTAAGCCCTATTTTGTTCCTTATACGCATCCTGTGGTTTTTTTCCCCAGACTACATTTCCTTCGTGCCATTTGTTCTGTTCTTTCCTCACTTTGTTCAACAATACGAAAAAGGTTGTAACGCTGTAAAATTAAAAACAGAATGCCTAACGAAAAGGTCAAACTGTAACGACACTTCTAGTCTACTGCTGCTATAAGCCAACTTCTGAAACACATTTTACGCACCTGCAATGCATATGACACGGAAAGTCCAACCACGCCAGCACTCAGGGTGTTTTTACTTAAGACAGCAAAAAGGGCTGCAAAAAACACGATGCAGTTCCCTATAAATTCAACTCTAATTCCCAGCCACCTATTAAATGGAAAGGAGAAAAAAAAACACACAAATACAAGTCAGAACAGAACTCAGCAGATTAAAATACTGCAGTTATTCAATTCCATGATTATTCAATTCCTTGCCTTTGTCTCACCTGTTGGATACAATTCCAGGGTAGTAACTTTTCTGGTTATCATTCACTTTCATATCATTGATGAGAATGAAAGGTTTCTCTCTTCTATAAGCTCGGATAACACTCGTTCCTGTGACCGTTTCCGAAAAATGGGAATAGATGGGGGACCTGCTCACAGATTCCAGCCGCTTTAATTGGCGAGAGGTAGCTACGTAAAACCGCTGCCGCCATTCAATGCAACATATAGAGATTAAAAATAGAGAACAAAATGTTTTAGACATTTAACTTGAACGGTGAACACCTCGTGCCGCTGATGCTCAGCAAAGCCTCACAAGGAGGAAAAAAATATTGGAAAGCAGGAACTGTAACTAATTCCAATATAATTCCACCCTAATCTAATCCTTCTTTAAACCTCAGAACAATTTATAAGACATGCAAAGCAAATAGTAAAAGTTCCTGTGTGCTACGCTAGCCTGCAGTGTTTGCATGACTGTATGCTTTGGTACAGAAACCATCTGCACATAATAAAATGACATGCCAGGCTAATCCTCTCTTATGACACGCTAGTTCTATTATGCAGATGGTATGTATTTTATAGAAAAGCATTCAAGTATGTAAAGCCTGATTTGTAACCTGAAACAGTATAATTTTGAATATGCACTACCCCTCAGTCCTAAAGACTTATATAAACTATCCTGTCACTCTGGTAATATCCCTCACTGTTAATTTCCTGCTATGTCTGCTAACCGGATTGCTACTCTTGTTATTATTTACACCTATGCCTTATCCATCTATGAGCTCAAGGTAATTTTCATAGCTTCTGTCCTCCTCGACTTTATCCTCGCTCAAGTCCTAGCAGATAAGATCAGTCTGGAAGAGTGATCCATAGTCACCCAAGAAATGCTGTGACCAAAGATACTCAAAACCCAAATGTCCTAGGGTCCTCTCCATCATTATGGGATGACTAATGGGACCATGATAGCAAAAGAGGCCAGTCAAGAAGACAGCAAGGGGGACAGTTGTGCTAGCGTCCAAATTTTGCTTCACACATTCTACTTAGGCTGCTTTCACACAACCACTGAAATCCACAGCAAACTTTGATCTGGATCACACACACACCCTGGAGTGGTCACGTGGTTGATGTCACGGATCGGATGTTCCCATGGTCGCATTTTGAAAATCCGCAACTGTTCTGATCCCACGACTGAGAACCACAGCAAAGATGCCATAACGGGGGCAAAAAAGTTTTGGTGTGGATTTTCTGTGTTCCCACAGACTCGAGTAACAGTTTAAAATCTGCATCGGAACAGCGACAAGGATTTTATCACCTCGAGACCAGGTACTTGTAAAATGCGCTGGGTTGCGCTTAAGGGGGCGTGGTCGAACTTTATATTCTTTAAAACGTCCGCTGCTTGTGGCAAAGCAATTTTATGCTCCGCATCTATGAGTCCTTGGCAGCGGATTTTAGTGGTCGCATGAAAGCAGCTTTAGCTGCCCTCTTTGACAGTGGGTGAGTAAGGAGGATCAGATTCTAAGGAATTCGCTTTCCTACTGCATCAGAGATGTTAAATCACTCTGCATTCTCTCACCTCTTTCTTTAGATTTACATAGGAAAGGGAAAGCCTTTAAGAAAAGCATAATGTTCTATATTTTTGTATGTGAAGAAAATACAGAAGAAAAACTGAAATGCAAAGTGCCCTCCAACTATTAGCATGGCAGCATCTGCGATAGTTCCTAAAGAACTGAAACCTTGTTGACTAATTAGTTCTGCGGATCTATTACTGTAGTCAATGAATATATTATTCACACCATCAAACACGCTTTCCTTGATTCAGGCAATATTTTAAAAAGGGTTTTTTTAAAATGCCTAGTCTGTCTAATTTAAGTCTCGAGTAACTATCATTAAAAGGTATTCAAAGAAAAGTCAGTCCCATTTCAGTAGATGATGAAAATTATTCCTTAAACTAAAAGCTATTAATCTGCTTAATGTATTCACATACAGTTAATAGCCCTAGAGATGCCGGTAATCTGTGTCTGTCCTCCCCCTGCCCCCCCCCCAACATACTCCCAGAGTTCCTGGCACTGAGCTGGGAATGACAAAGATTTAGGTTACTTCCACATAAGGCTTCCATTGTGCTATTGCCCAGTTTTATGGACAGAATTTGAAAGGAATCCAGCTGCAACCATCTCCCACCATTTATGGTCTTCTCCCTTACTTTCCTATCACTTCTTTGGTCTTTTTTCCCTTGCAGAACAGAGAGAGAAGACAAGAAATTATCACATGTGTTTTGATTGGCAGCACCTTCCTTAGATCAGGGCATTTATTTATTTTTTGCAAATTCAGGTACAGGAGGATTCAGTCAGGTTAGCATTAGCTCTTATGATTGACAGGCATTAACATAATTTGGGTTTTTTTGCTGGGCCTGGTATAATAATAATGTAATAACCTTTGAACTGCAGAACTGGAGGGGACCCTACCCATCACTGAGTCCAGCTCCTCTCAAGGAGACACAGTGAGGAATCAAACTCCCAAACTTTGGCTTCGCAGCCAGAGGTTTAAGCCACTGAGCTCTCCAGCACTGCAGCTACTTGGCCTTCTCCTCTTGCTTGCTCAACTGGGCAGCATCTTCTGCCAACTGCACATCACACTCCAAAACAAGTGCTCGTTTTTTTTTATTCTGCTCCAGAGAGTAGAGATCTGGGATGAGGAATCCCTATCCAGAGCTAGAGACAGATATAATTCACAGTCCTGTCTCGACCCTGACATAGCCATGGCATGTGATTTATTCATCGAACAGAGTTTTTTTTAAAAAAAAATCTTAAATTTATATCCCTGAGACCAAAGAGCAACAGTGTTGTAAAGGTCTGAAAGGCTGTACAGAATTATCATTGTGCAGAATTATCCGTCCTGTGGCTTACACAGTTCAGCCAGACTTTGTTAACCATACAATCTCCACGTGCAGAATAAGCATCTTATAGGGAAAGGCATATGCAGCAGGTAGCTCGAGAAGATTCACACGAGTCATCCTTGCCACATGAGTGGGAAGGGCTAAAATGATCAGCAGAAATCGTTTTTCTCAAAGGCTGTGGTTTTGCCTTAAAGAAGCAGAAGACCCCAAAAAGCAGTGTTACAGATTGTTGCTTGTTATATGGAGCAGGTAATGTCACTGATTGTAACATATTACTGTACTGAATATCCCCTTAAGCAGGGGAAACTTCCTAATTGCTAATCAATTAGGAAGTCAATATGTTTCTTTACTTGGAATAAAATACAGTGAAATAACAGGACTACTGGATGCAATGGATTGCATTCATGATATCATTATCACCAAAAGAAACTAACTTCTCTTGGGAAGTGTGTTTGATTCCAACCTTGCTGTATACATGCTCTTGTCTATCTATGTTTTCTTTTTACTTGATACATGAAAAGCCAACAAAAAGGAATTTTTTAAAAAAGAAAGCACGTGAAGGGAACATGCTGGCAGCTTTTATGAAAGATTCAGAAAAGCAAAAGAAACAGCCCGAAAAACTCACAACTATCAGATCCTGGCCATGAAAGCCTTCGAGAATGCAATTTACCACAAGTTTGATGACTGATCAGCTGAGCAGCTTATGATCCAGAGGCAGACTATCGATTTATGTCTCAGAAAGCAATTTTGATGTAAATGAAACCCTAGTTTCATCACAGAAACCATTTTTTTTATGGACAGTGTACTCTGCCCTGAATGATATGCAGAAAAGAGCTGCTGCATTCAGAGAAAGTTACATTGCCTGTGTCCATGTATGTACAAAGAAACTACAATTTAAACCTCTGTACTGTAACACTCAGAGAAAGATTACATCATCTATTCTCCTTTATATCACAATTTCTGAACATACTGAGCCAGCTACACCACTGAGTAAACTAATGAGAAGATGCCTCAAGGAAAATTCTGGGTCAGATGATACCATTTAATGCCAAGCAGCAGTTCAACCCGGTGAAGTTTTATTAAACAACATAATCGGTAGCTTGGTTAATTGACCTCAGCACAACTCCATAAGATAATAAAATAATGCTAGCTGTACCTATGGCAGTAGCCACCTTAATCTGATCAAGAGATACCAGAATGGAAGGCTATAAAAATGGGGCACCGCCAGTGCCAGTAAAATCATAAAGCAAAGAGCCACGGGCGTTGGAATGTGCTGTGATCAGAGCGCCTGGGTAGTAAAGACACAAAATTATATACAAGGATCAGCCATTTAATATACTAGAATATATTTGTTTAGTTGTGGCCATGCATTGTAGGTGCACAGCAAAGCCCTTTTATTTTAGATATCACTAGGCAGTCTATAATTTCTAAAAACTGTCTGACAGGGGCACATTGTTGGCTTAACTCTTTTAATCTCTTGCTAGTTGTTTAACCCCTAAGAGCTGATTATTAATTATTGATATATATTGGAATACTGACAAGCCAATTTCCTTGATGTATTTATATATGATTTTATTCATATTGGGGTTTGTTATATACATTTTCTATCTTTTTACTAAACGTTTCACTATAAGATCGTTTGTATGAGACTTAATATTTAGAGATGGCCACAAAATGAATTTTTAATTCATTTCATTATTCATTATTCATTTCATTAGCTAGTGCAATGAATAATGAACCAACCCATCAAATAAAAACGAAACGAAATGAAACGGAAATTTCTGTTTCGTTCATTTCATTTTTCGTTTGGGGGACACTTACCTTCCTGTGGAGTAGACTCCCGACGGGTCTTGGAAATAAAAATAAATAAAAAATAAAAATCCCCCCCCCCCCCAGGGAAGCAAGTGCCTCTCAGCTCTGTGTGTGTGTGGGGGGGGGGGAGAGACAAGCCCCAGCATCAAGCTGGGGAACCCCATGGTTGGCACTGTACATTTTTAAAAAAAATAAAAAATAAATTTAAAGTGCCGACCCGGCCCTGGGGGCCACGTGGTCAGTGCTGAATTTTTTTAAAAATATAAAACTAAAAATAAAAAATGGTCCGCACCAGCTGCGGGGAAGCAAGCTTGAGAGGCACTGACACCAAGCCAGCGCCAATCAGCTGTGAAGAAAAAAAAAACACGGGCTGTAAAAAAATAAAATAAAAAAATAAAATAAATAAAAGTGCTGACCCGGCTGGGGAGCCGCTTGGTCAGCGCTGTAAAATGTTAAAGAAAAAATAAAGAAAAAAAGTGCCGACCCAGCCCCTGGGGCCATGTGGTTGGTGCTGAAAAAAAAGTTGTGGCGGGACTGTCTACCACTGCCTGGCCGGATTTGGCTCGGTTCGGGTTCATACGATTTTTTTTTAATTTGTATGCACCTGAACCTGAACCGAACCAAGGGTGGGCCCAAAACAGAACCAACCGAACCATCAGTTTTCTGTTTCGTGCCCACCTCTATTAATATTTTAATATAATGTAGGATTCGGTTAACCACCGTAAATAAAGAATTCATTCATTCAAAAACTGCCTGAAAGCAAGGGATAGCCTTGTGCCAGAGATTGATTTGCAGTAATTTTGGGACACCACCGTTGTATTTAAAAGCACAGACAAAGGTGCTGGAAGCATTTCTTCCGGCCAGTAACTACTGCCATGCAACCTGGTTTTGCAGATAAAGTAGGAACTAACACTTATTTTGCTTGTATGGGGAAAAAGTTTTATATTTGCCATGCCTAGTCCTGCTTTGTATTGTCTTCTATCTCTAATATCCAAAAAAATAAAAAAAATAAAAGTGAAGTCTGATCTCAAAGTTTGTTTGGGTCTCTCTACTCAAGTACACTCTCATAGGGAGTTCTGCTTTTTTCTGCTTATTCTGGGATCCTGGCATTTGCGTGCAGGGAGATGTAAATATGCAAAGTTACTCTTCAGCTTAGGGCTAGCAAGCAAGCAAGCAAGCAAACAAAACAAAGCAGAAGCCCTAACATGAAAGCAATCCATAAACTGAGACACAATTGGTCATGGTAGCTAGCCTTCTGGTTATGAAAAACGATCACGTGCAATCCAGGGACAGCCAAAAGCACCGACCGCCCCAAAAAGTATTTAGCCGTTTTAAATACCTGGACAAAGAAGTACACGATTGCTAGAGGTATTATAACCACGCCAAAGAGAGGGGTGCTTGCCATGATCACAATCAAAGTTGACACAGAGACAAAGAAGGTCCCCAGAAACATCAAGATGGTTGGCGGTATCACTTCGTCAATCACATAGATGTCCTTGGAGAAGCGGTTGATAATCCTGCCAATAGGTGTTGTGTCATAGAAAGACTGTGGGGTGTGGAGCTTGTTTGCCAGCAGTGCTGCATGGAGAGCACGGGCTGCTCTGATGCCACCCATGGCTAAGGTGAAGGAGGAGATCAGCACAAGAACCCCTGTTTACAAAAGGGAGAGATACACAGATGACTGTTAAGTGCCCCATCAGTAGGTTAAGTTTATTCTCCCAATTGTCCTGAAAACCACAGCTGCATAAGCAGTCACTTTAACACCCTCATTTATTTATACATTTGATCACAGGGGAAAACTTTGCATTACCAGTGAAGCACCACTGAAGAGCAGTCCAGGAAGTACAAGTTAGAGCCAGGATCATTAACAGCTTGGCATACACTCGTACACAAAGCGTGACATACACTCCTGATTCTTGAACTTAGCTATAGCGAGGGCTAATGGTCTGTCTCCTTGGTCTTTTACAGATCGTTAATATCTCCCTATCATGGCAGAGTAAGGCTGGCAGAAGAGCAATGAGGTAACACACAGTGGCAAATTGCCACTAATTGATGAGTCAGTGTTTTGATTCCTAATCACACACCAAGCCACATATTAGTAAAGGTAAAGTTTACCCCTGCACATGCGTGCTAGTCGTGTGCGACTCTAGGGGCAGTGCTCATCTCTGTATACAAGCCAAACACCCAGTGTTGTGCAAGTCCGTGGCCACATGGCCGGCATGGCTGCAAGGAAACACTGTTTTTAACTTCCCGCTTTTTACGGCGGTACCTATTTATCTATTTGCATTTACATGCTTTAGAACTGCTAGGTTGGCAGGAGCTGGGGTTGTCAGTGGGAGTTCTGTCCGCTATGTGACACCCGGGATTTGAACCACTGAGCTGCCGACTTTGCAGCTGACAGTATATATATAGCGGGACTGCAGTATATGAAAAAGGCCCCCTGGGGTAAGTGGGCGGAAGGCCAGTTTCAGGCCCTTCTGGAGGCCCCAAAAGGTGTCCAGAGAGTTTGAAAAGTTCCTTTTTTGGATTATAAATCTCAATTCCCAATAGTCCTGCTGCCACCTGGGAAGTCTGGGATCTGTAGTCCACAAGTGAACTTCTCCAAGCTCCCCTTGGGCCTCAGGAGGAAGAATAATTGCAAAGAACACATGTACCTTGTAAGAGGCCCAGGGCAGCGTAGACTCCAATTCGCATGTGCACATTCTGCTGGGTACCATTTACTACAGGTTCATTGGTCCAGGCACTGAGCCATACGTTGGCCCCAATCGAAGCAGCATTTTGACAGCAGAACAGGAAACATATAAACAAAGAAACAATAGGGCCAACAGCCTTCATGTATTGCCAGAAAACAGTCAGCTTGACCTGCAGTTTGATATCAAACAAGTGAATTAAAAATCTGACACCTGAATCCCACAAGCACACTAGCAACATGCCAAAGGAAGAACTTATCCACAGAACTTGAAAACCAGACATTTCTAATATGAAACCTTACTGTGCCAAGATGTAGAAAAATGAAGACAGAAAATATGGCTGCAACAGAAAGATGTCCAAGACAGGAGCATCATATCGACTCAGTTGAACTATAGATAAAGAGAAGTAATATTTTCCTAGGTAATCTTCATGTTAGCACGTCTAGATAATAAAGGTTATGTTGATTTCTATTTCATGGGGATGCGGGGTGGTGGTGGAGCTGCCATATTCTCCCACTTTAAATGTGTTTATAGAGTGGCTCCACAAATCACAAATCACTCCACTATACCAATAATGGAAGGACTTCAGAAGTATTTTTATCCTGCTGATAATAAAATGCAGCTACAAATGGATGACTCTTTCACAGACACATATCTAGCAAAATATCGCCAAGTGCAGCCCAGTGACATGGACATGATGCCACCTAGAGCTTGTAAGCACACCTTGATCCTGCATACATTTCTGGTGCATACAAGTTAAGGTTGCTCATAGTGGTGACAGGCATTGAAAATTTAGCATCTTCAGTACCCAGTACCCCAGAACGAGAACTAGTAGATGTATCTACCAAGAGTCTGACCTGTCCTGAAAATGAGCCAAAAATGAAAAAACAAAACAAATGTGCTAGAAATTCACTTTCAGTTTCATTTATTGCATTGCTGTAGCATTGAGGTTTGGTCGGGGAAAGGGTGTCCCACTACGTTTGATTGTAAAAACACTATTCTTGAGGCTCTAAGATTTAAAAATGTTTGAGTGTTTGTTTCTACAGATTTTCTTTTAAATGGATGGATAGTTGGCATGGCAACCATTAAAATGATCTTGTATTGGGCCCCTGGTCACACTTTGCCCACCCAAGCTGAGAGTCTCAGCTAAGACCATATACCAGCATATGGTCTTACTCTGCAGTTTGTTTAACCTATTTGTAGACTGCAGTAGGGTGAGAGAGAGCAGCATGAACTCAGTTGCCAACGGTCTCTGAGCTTATGTAGCCCTGTAATTTAAAAAGGCAAGGAAATGTTATAAGCCAACTTGATTTGCATCTTGTATCCTTTCACAGGAGGTTTAAATTAGTGAACTCCTAAAAGATTTATCCCTTCCCCCTCCCCCTTCCTCACAAAAGACAAAGTCAGAAAACCACCATGTTCTCCAGCTTTTCAGAATGGTACATTTCTATGTGGCCTACAGCATCTTTGCTCTTTTTCAAGATGCAAAACATCCAGTGAAACTGATTGTGAAAGTGAGAAGAAAACACCCAACATACAAAAGCAAAGAAGCTTTAATTACTGAAAGGGCCCTGTTTGTTTTAGCCTATTAATTATATTGTGGCCTTCTTCAGGGGCTATTAAAAAGAAGAGACACTATTAAAATGAATTGTTAGTGGGATAAAGCATGCATAAGTCACAAAGTTAAAAATAATTAAGCCCTATCACAATGTGTTCAGGCTCATCTGTTGATCTCACAATAAAAATAAACAAACAAAAAACTCAGGACAAGCAAAACATACTTAGCTAACAACTAATAAATACCACACTTTCCCTTGGTATGCTGTGAGTTACCAATGAAATGTGGAAACGCTGCATTTGACATCTCTGTATGCGTTGTCAATAGATTAGTGCATATAAAATAATTATGATTATGGATGTAATTTAAATCTTTTAAATTTAGGGTGCCGGGCAATGTCTTCAGCAAAATAATTCTCTGGGGGTAAAAACAGATGTAGATGCAGGAATAGATATTTAACATCTGAGGACCTATACTAGATGCCCTGCAATGAATCAAAAGGCAATTTAAAGCTTCAATTTTCTTTTCTTTTCTTTTCTTAAAGCAAGTTGTTCTTACTGTGCCAGTTTCAGTCGTTTCTGCCTGGATGAGTTTCTCAGGTGGGCCTTTTTTGGGGACTGGAGGATCAAGTGGCTTTTTATCACACATCTTTCTTTTGGTTGACATTTTGCTTGGGCATTCCCCATCTGAAGATATTACACTGAGTTGTCTAGTTTAAAAAAGAGAGAGAAAGAGAGAGAGAGAGAGAGAGAGAGAGAAGAAAAATAATTGTGATTTATTTTTTATTTTATGTTTTGTTCAGGCAGCTGAACTTCAGGACAAGCCTACACACTTTGATTTTTATGGCCAGTGTAGAATCTTTAACAGCAGGCTCTGGGCTCACCTGAGGAACTGCTTGCGGGCTTCGTGGGTCACCGGTTCACTGTCTGCCAGATCTGTATGGTTGCTGAGCGTATCTTCAGCAAGCAAGACCTCCTCATCCTCTATCACTGCAGTGGGAGAGCAAATCTTTAATTTTTAAAGACTTTTTCTTACCCATAAAGCCCCATGTTGAGTGTGTGCAGCTCCCTAAACTATAAAAAGTGAGAATCGCAGAGAAATAAGTAAATGATCTCAGTTCTTCAAAAATAATAAATCACAGCATGCTCCAATCTCTAAGCATCCCTTTCGTTTCCCTTTGGCAATCAGGCTTGCGTGGTTTAAGTGGCTGGATCTGCTCAAATAATATGGACAATTAGGACCCCAATATGGTCCCTTAAGAAGTGATCACAAGGGGCCAAGATGGTACATTAAAACCTTTCTGAAAAAGAATAAGAGTTAAGTAATATTACTTGGGCACATGTCCTGATCCATCAATGGAACTGTGATTAGTAGCCACAGATTGCTGTGTAAAGAAATGAGAGCTTTACTGTAGCAAAAAATTAAGGATTTCTTCCTTCTGATCTGAATGGCAGACAGTTTTCTTAAAAGGAAACCAGATGGCAAACAGCTTTTGGTCTACTGGGCTTTCAGTGTGAGGGGAAACTTTACCAAGAAATGTTCTTACATATTACTTGTCCTTTCTTCAAACTCTCCTTGGTTTTTAAATTTGTCCCTACAAGAATGAGTGCTCATCTGTTCATTTACATATCAAACACAACCCTTTAAGCCACAGGTGCAAACGGTTCCTGCCTCTAATCTAACAGATTAAAGGCATCAAAGAGAGAAACACAGGAAAAGCTTCCTCACTTGTTGGCTCATCCTCCTCTATGTCTTCATCAGGGGCATAATTGCGCAGGAACTCCGCAAAGGAGCCATTTTGTTGCAGAAGCTCCTGGTAGGAACCCATTTCAGAGATTTTACCATCCACGAGTACCACAATGTGGTCCATGTGAGGCAAAAAATGGATGCCGTGGGTGACCAAAATGCGCGTCTGAAAAATGAAAACAGGACAAGGGTCAAAAAATATATTCCAAAATCCAAAGTATTCTTAACGACAGTGTGGATTAGAATTTGACACAGAAGAGGCTTCTTGGCAGGTAGCGAAGGGCAACTGTTGGCCATCATGAGGTGAACAAGATACAGTATTTGTGCATTGTTGGGTTGGGGGGCAGCATTATGGTCAATGTTGGTGACAATTAGTGGTAGGAAAGTTTAAGATTCAAGAAGTAAAAGGCAAAGGGTTTATTTTAAATAATCTAAAGAGAAACTAGTCTCAAGAAGTCTTGGAGATGTGTACAAGAAGCAGAGAGAGAAAAATATAAAGGATCTTGTTGCTACTTCTGGTGTTGTAACAGTCAGAAAGAAAAGACAAAACAAGAAGCAAAGACACACAAATACTATGAAGGAAAAGCTATATAGTCAGTGCAGGAGGAAAAATAAAGTCAAAGCAGTACTGCGTTTTTTAGTCACTGCTGGAAGAGAAAACACTCTAAAAAGGGCACAAAATGAAGGACGATGAAAATATAAGAGCAGCAGGGGGGAAAGTTCTCAGCACATAAAAAGAGAACAGAAGAGAAAGGGCAGTGGAGGTGATATTGACACTCTTTCTGATGAATCTATGATTCTCTGAAGCAATGGGATCGGAGCAGAAGGCTCAGGTGAACAAAGGTCAGTGGCCTACACATCCCATTCCCAACTGCCTAACCTAGAGCAGTCTTCCCCAGCTGCTGCAGTGCTGGAGAGCTTCATGTTCTCCAGATGTCTTGAACTACAGCCGCCATAATCTTCTGCTAGAATAGCCAGCCAATGGTTTTGTTGGGTAGGGATGATGGTGTTGGCAGTGCAACACACCTGGCTGACACCTGTTCGGGGTATACTGTGATTTAGGCATATAATAATTCTATCTTTTCCCTCCTCTATAAGTGTTGCTTGCCTGATGGAGCAAGAAATACCTGGTGTTCGTTTGGTCGATGTCAAGCTCTCACCTGCTTTGGGCACAGAATAAAAGCAAGGGAGTTTTCACATTACAGGAGCTCCAGGTCCTACAAAGAGGGCATGATTTGGTTCCCAGCTGTACTCAGGGAGCCCCTGTGGCCCTCTCAGAGGGTGTGTGACAGAGGAGGGAAGTGTGGCCTCCCAGTCTTCACACTGCACTGTGTACTTGGACTGTCTACCCAGGTTCAGTGACTGAATGATATGTAACAGAGTCCTGGGCTGCTGTTGTGGGAACATGACTGGGAACGGGCTTGACTTGAGTCAAATGAAGCCCGGGGCTTCTGGGTTTCACCCATTGCATTTAACTTGAGCACTGAACGCCACAGAGAAGGTGATTGAAAGGTAGACAGGAGACTACTGCAGGTCCCACATATTGTCCTTTTAATGGCACTACAAAAGTTGCTGTGAGTCTTATGTATGTCTCAGAAAGAGGCAATGGATGTCCATCTGATTACTGAAACTTCTACCCTAATCACCTACTAAGACAGGGAATGCAGTTCACACCATTTAAAAAAAAAAAACAAATTTCTTCTACAACACTGAGAACTACAAATGAGACTCCTTCTTATTAAAGGAAACCTAAGATTATCTTCAATTCTACATAGACCACCACGGTCTCCACTCTGCATGATGGCCTGCATGCAAGCAGATATTTATGTTCCAGTGGCCTCACTTTTCCTTTAAGGGCTCCTTCTGGTCCAATGACTTTGTCAAAGATATGCTTGGCCACATGGGAATCCACCGCTGAAAGAGGGTCGTCCAGTAAATAAATGTCAGCATCACTGAATGCTGCACGGGCAAGGCTCACTCGTTGCCGCTGGCCACCTGAAAGGTTGATGCCCTGGACGACAGGAAAGAGAAGCTTGTCAGAATCAATGGTTGTTATCAGTTCTCACAAGTGAGATTCAAAAACCATTTAAAAGCCCATGCAATTAGCAACCCAGCTGTTCCTTTACAATGTTGATGAGCATGTCGCCAGATTGGACAAAGCCTGGGATATTTCTAGATATCTATGCACCCTACCAATGTCATCCAGGTCTCACCCCTGGCTCCAACTATCCTAAATGCTCCTCAGTAACTCCCCAATATTTTCTTTTCAGTAGGTTGTGGGTGGGCAAAGCCACTGTACATTAGAGGTGGGCAGTAAACGAAAAACGAAACACTGTTTCGTCATTTTATTACGTAACAAATTGTTTCATTACTAAGGAAATGATAGAAACCATTTCATGATGAAATGAAGCAAACCACACTTTTTGGTTCAGGAAACGAAACGGGGGAGCTTCTTCAAGCTCTTCCCTGAAAGACCCCCAAATATGGAGAGATTTGGGATTCATGGGGTCGAGTTATTCAACTGCAAAGAGGATCCCCCCAGCAGTAATTGGAAATGCTGTGCACGCACATCTTACAGCAGTTTAGCAATTAGCTGGGAGACCCCCTTTGTAGTTGCATAACTTGGCCCCCTGAAACCCAAACCTCTCCAAATTTGGGGGCGGGGGCTTACAGGGAAGAGCTTAAGGAGGTCCCCCTGCAATTTTCATGCTGCTATATATGCCTGCAATCATTATTTTCAAGTACCTATGTTAATGTACTCAAAAATAGAGGTCGCAGGCATGTAGCAGCATGAAAGTCACAGGGTAGCTTCTCTGGACTCTTCCCTGTAAGCCAACAAAATTTGGAGATGTTTAGGGTTCAGGGGGCTGAGTCATTAAACTCGAAAGTGGGTCCCCCCAGGAGGAAATCTTCTAATTTATCGGGAAGTGCTTAATCGCTCCCCTGCGAGGGGAGCTTCAAGCGGTTCCCTTAATTACAAATTATTTTCCCCTGGGGGGGACCTCCTTTGAAGTTTAATAACTCAGCCCCCTTAACCCCATTCCACTCAATGTGTTCAGGCTCATCTGTTGATCTCACAATAAAAATAAGCAAACAAAAAACCTCAAGACAAGCAAAAAATACTTAGCTAACAACTAATAAATACCACACCTTCCCTTGGTATGCCGTGAGTTACCGATGAAATCTGGAAATGCTGCATTTGACATCTCTGTATGCATTGTTAATAGATTAGTGCATATAAAATAATTATGATTATGGATGTAATTTAAATCTTTTAAATTTAGGGTGCTGGGCAATGTCTTCAGCAAAATAATTATCTGGGGGTAAAAATAGATGTAGATGCAGATATAGATATTTAACATCTGAGGACCTATACTAGATGCCCTGCAATGAATCAAAAGACAATTTAAAGTTTGCACTCGAAAGCTTGCAATGTTTTTTATTTTTATTAGTGGCCTATAAAGGTATCGCCTGTAACTGAGTTTTACATTTGTGTTTTCTGATGGCCATGTGGCTCAATGCTTTTTTGCTCCAGAATCAAAGTCATTATTCCTCTGAAGAACTGCTGGTTGTGGGGAAGAGTGGGAAAAGGATATTGTATTGCCCCAGATGCCCCGTTTCTGAGTTTCCCATAGGCATCCAGTCGGCCAATGTGAGAAAGAGTGCTGAAATACATAAGACATTGGTCTAAAATGACTCTTTTTATGGTTTTATGGGATAGAATAAGATGACATGCTTGAAGACCAGCAATATTCTGTAGAAAATGTTTCAGAGGAGAAACATAATAAACACACACTGATAAAAGGAAGGACATAATTCACTGGCTTTAAAAACCCCTTCTCTAGTGCCAACCGTGGTTGCTGCTGATCCCTTACCTTCTCGCCTATTTCAATCTGATCCCCCCCAGGCAGCATCTCAAGATCTTGCTTCAAGGCGCAGGCCTCTAAGGCAGTTTGGTATTTCTGTTCATTCTGGGAGTGGCCAAACAAGATGTTATCTTTCAAGGTGGCATTCTGGATCCAGGCTATTTGGGGTACATAAGCCACCGAGCCCTGTAACATGTTACACACATACACATACACACAGAAGGGTCAGTTTACAAGGCATCTAGATTAATAAAAACCTCAGTGCTGATAAAATGTTGTCCCCATGGACTAACCTTCACAGCCACTTCCCCACGGAGCTTCTCCATTTCACCTAGAAGTGCTGATACCAGGGAAGACTTCCCACAGCCCACATGGCCAACTACAGCTACCAAAGAACCAGTAGGGACCATCCAATTTATACTGCATGAAAAGAAAAAGGACAGGGGGACCAGGGTGGCATTGACTGTCAAGAGGTAAACGGTTCCTCTAATGATTATAAAGCAAAATCAAGAAAGAATTGTGTGGCATTCTATCTATCTATCTATCTATCTATCTATCTATCTATCTATCTATCTATCTATCTATCTATCTATCTATCTTGCACAATTAGTGGCGGAGCCACTACTCAGAGTGGCAAATCAATCAGAATAACACATAAAAATACACAATAAAACACCCAGTAAAACAAAATAAGGAGTATACAATCTTAAAAAGAAAAACCCCACTCTCCCCAGCACCACCAGGGAATTTGCTGAGTCATGGCTTCCACACGTTTCTTGCAATACAGTTGATAGAGCAAGAACCCTAGAAAATGCTGATTCATGCTGACCGGGTCATCAGAAACATGATCATGCATCTCCTCCACCTTGAGGCTCCCTGAACATGCTTTAAGTCAAGAGCAAATACTGTCAAGAGTTTCAGTCCACACATAAACTACCCGAAAGCTTGAACTCTCTCTCTCTCTCTCTCTTTCAAGAGGGCCTTGAAGACCTTCCTCTTTAAAGAAGCCTATGGTGACCTTATCAGTTAGTTTTTCCCCCTCTCCTTTCTCCTCCCTATTTATCGCCGCCATCTTGCCCTCCGCTGCTTCTCGCTCAGAGGCTCTTCCACTTATTTTATGTCTTTTTAACATTGTTAGCCGCCCAGAGTTCCTGTCAGGGAAGATGGGCGGGATAAAAGTCTTTAAATAAATAAATAAATAAATAAATAAAAATTTCTCTCCAGTCTTTTTTGGCCTCTGTGTTCTTCTGAACTCAGCAATGCTTAAGAAGAAGACAGCTGCCTGAATTTTTTTTAAAAAATCACCCTTAAAAACGACTGTTCAGTGCAACCCAAGCTGTGTACATTAAGTCAGCACTGCTTATCATGCTTTTGCCGAATGGTACAGAAGGACCCTATGCAAGTGATGAATGAGCAAAAATTTCATCATGCAGGAATGGGATAAAACCACACAAAAGAGCCTGAGTGTACCAGCAAGTATCAAAATTCCAAACATGGCAAGATGCCGTTTGCCAGGAAATTCATCTTACATGTAAAGTTCTTGGCAAAAACCTCTGCAACTGTAAGAGATAGGAATCCAACCCTTTAAAACCCCAAAACTGGGGAGGGGAGGTTGCAAGGAAGAAAATAAAGAATAGGCACTACCCCATTAATTGCAGTAATTACTTTGTCTTATTTATAAGCCATCTTTCTCCCAATTAATAACCTCAATGACTTTATAAATCTCTTTGGGCCCAGAGATAGATGGAGCAATTTACACAATTTATTAGGCCTGCTTACTCTTTCAGAGTTGGCTCACCATCTTTTGCCCAGCTGAATGTTCCACCGTGCACAGTAATAGCATAACCTGTATTTAAAAAAAAAAAAGCAAAACAAGGGAATATAAGGTTGCAATCCTATATATGCTTCCCTGGGAGTCAGGAAAGGGGACAATATCCCTTTGCACTGCATTTTAATAAGAGCAGACTTAATTTGTATTTCCTGAGCTGTGACACAATTATCCTTTAGTCTTCACACTTCACCAAGTTTAGCAATGCAATCAGCTAATCCGAAATGGGTCCATTAGGTCAAATTGCTTGCAAACATGTCTTTTGCAAGGAAGGTGATAATCCTATGTAGATTTATGCTGACATATGTGTGGTTGCAAAAACTGCAGTAGCAAATTAGCCACTTTTTGTTCTGAGTGGCACATGTAATCATGTGACTGGCAGAAGCACATGACTAGGATGATAAGCAACGATTCATTAGTTGGAAGTTGTCACAATTCACACCATTACACTTACGACAGTTTAAACCCACAACTGGACTCTGGCCAATGCTTTGCAAAAACGCTGGCCAAAAATGCACATATTTGGGGGGGGATTATTTTGTCCAAACAGAAATATGTAGGGAAATGTGTGCATTTGTGTGTGTGTGTGCAAACCGAAAAGCCCAGACAACACAGCAAGCCAGTGAAATATATCAGTCCATCTTTTGTACTTGGATAAGTCCCGCTCAAAGCTCGAAGACTTTCCTCTGAATAATTATACAGTAAGAGAGAATATAGCTGCCTAGATGCCCTGAGCACATCCGATCTTGCCTGATTTCGGAAGCTAAGCAGGGTCAGGCCTGGCTAGTACTTGGATGGGAGACCGCCAGGGAATACCAGGCACTGTATGTGCCTGGAGTAAGAACTGGCAAACCACTCCAGTATTCCTGCCAAGAAAACTCTATGGACATGGGCTCACGAAGAGTCGGTCACGACTGTAACGACACAACACACACACACACATACACACAAAAGAGAATATATGTTGCAGAAGTGGGATAGAGAAGCATGGTAGTGTCAATCTCAGCCTCTTTAGTATGAAAGAAGGCAGAGAAGATTGACAGTGAGATAGAACTGCTAACAATATATGAGGAACCACCATGTGACATTTCCTTCCTTCTTGTTCCTTGAGCAACATCCTGTCACAGGCCTAGCCACAAGTCATGCTGTGGAGGTCAGTGCCGGATCAACATTTTAAGCATTAAAAATACACTTTGGAGAGGCTGCTAGTGGATGGTATCATAGTGGTTTCTGCAGTGACATCCTGTGAGCTTGTTTATCTCCCCCAGCCAGACATAGCTGTTATCTGGAGATTACTTTCAAGTACTTCCGCAGCCTAATTCTCAGCAGCTCAAGGGTAGTTCCATGCTATCGCCTTTTCCTGCAAATGGAAAGGCCATCCCAAAGACCATTAAGGTATGAGAAGACCATAAGTGTGTCACCAGGGAGAGAGGAGTCAGCAATGCACAAAGAGTAGATCTGACTCTAAGAAGCTCTGCTTTACCCCCTTGACTTTCAAAGGTTAGAAACATATTGGCTTTCTTGTATTATTATCACAACCATTTCCTCTCATTTCTTTATTTGAGAGAGAAGCGAAAGATGCTTTGTATCAAGAAAGGGAAAGTGCTTCTAGTAAGCTTTAGATGATTGGATCTTCATCAGCTTGTTCGATCTAAATGGTCCTTAGGCCTCTTCTAACAATCCTGGGCATTAGAGATACCCCTTCCCATGACAATACAACATGTTCATTCTTGCTGGGTGAGTGGGGTAATGTATAGCCTGCATAATTAAATTGTAAACCATCCAGAGAGGGCTTTAAGCGCTATGGGGCGGTACATAAGCCATATACTTTGCCGTTATCTTGTTTCCCCCCCCCTTCTCTCCTTTTCTTTCTCAACTGTGGAATTCAGAGGATTCATTGCAGAGAGGTAGTTGATGCTACTCTTCACATCGTACCCAATTCACATTGGCTTTGTTCTCATATCACACAAAAAATGGCTTACTGTGGTGGGAATATGCTTCTTATCTATAAATAACTGCCTTTATTCTTTTAAAAATCTAACAGATTAACATTTATTTATCAGGTTTATCTTCACATTTCCATTTTCTGTTTCACATATCACACCAATTAACTAATGGCCTTAGACAATCAGAATACAGAAAATATTTTTAATGTAATAGATTCACTAAGCCAGATTTTTTTTTTCAATTTTCTGTTTTCCTGCCAAGCCCCTTATCTTCACAGGTTGTTCCCGCACTGTCAAATCCTTTATCTTCATGGGTTGTTGTATTATCTTGATAGTAATTTTGATGGCCACTCTGCTACTGAAAAAGTCCCGAATTTTCCTCTTTTTGGCACCCATATTAAGACAGATGCGCTTATCATATTCTGTGGACTTGGCACATCTAAGGGTTTAGCTTGCACCATTCTTGTCATGTTTATCTTCATGTTGAGATCGGCCCTTTGTTCTGGTTCAGTTTCTTGATTCGAGCTGATTTCAGTAGATGTCTTTATCATATTTTGTGAATTTGGCATATCCAAAGATTTATCCTGCATCAATCTTGTTGTGTTTGTCTGTAGATTAAGATCAGCTATCTGTTTTAGCACAATCTCCTGATCAGAATTAATTTCAGTTTTTTCCTAGAGACCCAGTGTGATCCACCACTCCATCTTGAATTATCTGTTTTTCCTCTGTGACTTTATCAAAATTGAAAATCTCTGTATCTTCAGAGGTTGATTCTGTGTAGATATCTATATTTTTTTGCAAACCGGATAGAATTATGTTGGCAAAATATTCTTTTGAGATGTTCTCCCAATCCATTGTGTTTTATAGCTCGCAAGAAAGGATTAATATTGCTTCACTTGTAATAGTTTCTGCCACTTAGTTTCCAAAAGATAGAGATACAGAGGAGAGTAACTAGACTAGACTGAGGCCAAAGCAGCAAGAAACAGCCTTCAAGCATTGTTTTCAAAACATGCGGTTACTCCAAGATCAGATGATATTTTTTTGAAAAAACAACTTTCCCAACACTGCTCTTACAGTTGCATCTTTAAATTCAACATATGGAAAGCACAGAGGCATAAGGTAGTTTCCTTTAAATTTTGTCTTTAAATCCACTACATATAAAGAGCAGCAAAGGCAAAAAATATTTTTCCACAACAAGAGAACAATAGGCAGAAAGGCAAGTTCATGAACTAATGTGAAAACAATCACTTCTTCTGTGCTTGACTTTCGAAAACATTCACCGCTTCCTCATAAGGGGAGTTTAGTGCTTGTCTGAAGGGAAGATTTTCCAGATACCAAGGAGAAGCTTAACATAGAAAGAGATAGAAGCATTCTACTCACGGCACACCAAATATTGACAGTTTTAATGTCAGGCACCGACATGTCTGCCTTCACCACAGTGAAGGTCTTCCTCCAATGGGAGGTGAAGCATTTTCCTGCTTCCACAAAGTTTGACGCCACTCCCTTCATGGTCCACAGTTGCTGCCTCTTCTTCGTTTCCCCTCCAAGGAAACTTTACCCTTATTAGGGTCCCTTGATCTGGAGGAATTCAACTTGATAAGCTGGAGCTCTTATTAAGTTGTCTCACCGTGGTGTAGCCGGAACCACTTTTGCTTCTTCTTTTTAAATAACTGTGGTTTATTGAATCACCCCAACACAAAATATACTATGATAATCTTAACTGTAACTTGCTTGAAACAAATCAATTTTCTATTATGTTACAAAGTTTTGTTTCAAAGCAGAGTGGTCAAAGGGCTCGGTCCCACATCCCTTTAAAAGCAGTTTAAATTACTAGATAAACCGTGTCTAAAAATGACGTTCCCCATGGACACCGGGCTTTTTGGAAAAAAAGAAAAAAGAAAACCCGGTAATGCCCCTTTAAGCGAGGTTTCTGTGACTCACCCAAGAAGTAGGGAATTTTTTGCCTCGCTTTGATAATCCACCTTTTAAAGAAGCAGATGCCGTGGGACCACACAGATGATCCAGGTTTCTTCTTTTTTGTAACTCATAGTACCGACCGGCTGTTCCTGGGGCCAATCGGCACTGCTTTTTTAAATTTATTTTCACTTCGGAGAAATAGGAAGCTCCATGTGGTGCCCTAAGCTTTAATTTCCCCCAGCCAAGTGGTCCTTTTTTTAAAATGCTAGCGCCACCTGCTGGCCAAGAAGGCTGAACTGCACTTTAAAATAAAAAACCAGCTTTGGACGTGGGAACTCCTGTCCCACTTATTCAATCACATGATGGGACAAAGAGGAAAAGCCGGACCTTCAGAAGATCAGGATCAAAACCCAGGTGAGATAGCAGCCAAAGAGGAAGGGAAAAGTATGGAAGTCTTGAAGAAGACTAGGCTCTTTCCCATCACAATAAGCCGCTATGTACAAAGGAAAGAAACTGCACTCCTAAGAATTCAGATACACCAATAGGCATTGTAGTTTCCTCTTAAGTAAATGGGATGATATTGTTGAAGATACAAATTACATAAGTTACTACTGCTTTTACAAACCATGTTACGAAGTGCCTGATTATTGCGAACTTGGGGAGGAACAGATTAGGAAAATTCAGTTACCCTGCAATGGAACTGCTTTGCAAGGAAAATGGGCTTTCTTGAGAGACCAAGTGGCATTCCTCTTCATTTCCCCCCTCAAGACAACAAGCAAACAAGATTGGCAAATGTAATGTATCCCCAAGGAGTACAGTCTGAAATGTCTGTATCATCGATCCAAAATGTTGATTCAATGCTGAATTTTTTATGGTATCTATCAAAAAGAGGTGTCTGAGCAGACACTGAAGATCTGGCTTAGATGTCTAAGCTGTGCTGGCGGAAACTTTGCAGCACCCAGATGTTGGAATCCAGCTCCACCATACCAATAAAAGTTCTTCAGCCCCACCCTTTGCGCTGAACCCACCAGAACAGTGCTTTACCTGGAGTAATTAACTTGGTTTCCACACAGTTTGGATCAAGTTCATCATGTGACAAAAACTGCTGAATCCTCTTCAGTGAAACACTTGTCTGGAGAATAAACACACAGACAAAAAAAATGCCTGTTAGTTTTAACAAGATAAAACATTTTCTGAATTCTGCCATATTAGGGAGTATAGCAATGTATGTATTAATGAGCCATACCTTGAGAACCTTGCTTTTTTGTGGACCACAACATCCAGAACACTTTAGACATCATAGCATGTGGCCACGTTGCTAGGGAGCTGTGGAAGTTGTACTCCAGAATTTTACTTTCACAGTCTTTGACATACCGTTTCCTAGATTGTTTTGTACAGTACAAAGGGTAGCAGCTATGCCATGTCAGAACACCCATGATAACCAATTTTACATTGGCTAAAGGCACCCCACCACACGGCAGAGATTAAACTAGTGTGCAATTCTTGTATACAGCAGGAGTTAAGCATAAATTGTTCAGATAAGCATCAGGCTTCCCCCCTCACAAATTTTACATAAATTTTACTGTCAAGTACGTTTTATCCTTTTCTTGCATTGTATTACTTTTACTTGTTGTTAGTGAGTGTGGATGTTATAAAGGTGCATTTGTAGGGGGCAGCTCTAGCATCAATGAGTAAACAGATGCAAGTACATTTTACAGCAAAAGATATGCATAGACCATCCTGGATGGATCCAAGATTCAGACAGTTGCAGCCTTATTATGATGGGGGCACTAGATTTCAACTAAAAGGTCTGCTAGAGTTGTGTCTACTTTGGCCCAGGCAATCATTCTCAGCTTTCCTTCAGTGTGGTCTTTTCTTTTTTTTAAAAGAACTAGCAGCATTCTTACCTGTGCAATGTTGCTAATGACCTGAGGTAGCATGTTGAGTGGAAATTTTAAGAGATTGAAAAGGGAAAGAGACACAAAGGCTTTTTCTGCATCAAGGACATTATTTTCATCCACAGTGACATAAACAGCAAAGGTGGTCAGGGCAACCTGGAAGCCAGAAAAATATACTGCATTAACAACACCTGTGAATGGACAAACAATTTGTAAAGAAGGAAAAGAATGGGGGGGGGAGTACAGCACCACTCCAAGAAACACAAACGTAATGCAAACAATCAGGTCAATTTCCGGAAAATAGCCATCATAACAACAATTGCAACCAGAACTCAGTACTCTCTTACAATAACAATGCACTGGATTGTTTCCCTGTTCACTATGGATCTGATATATACCCAATGGAAATTTGCTTTTCTGCATTTCCTCCTAAAGAAAAGAAAGGCAGCAGAAAATGAACCTACAGAGTATGGTATCCCATGGAGATCTACCTTGAAATGGGCACTTTTTCCATACCTTTTCTCCTGCGTATTTGGAATGTGCACTGAATACATGTGCATTTTAAAGAAAAGAGACGCTGATAAAAACAGTATGAAGAATCTAGCTACAGCACCACAAAGGCTATTTCTGGATAACCCAAAATCAAAGCAAATGATTCTACCGATAGGCAGCTTCCTTAAAACAGAAACAGAGGTACATTCCATGGGAAGACCACTGCCACCCTAACCTCCCTGCCAAGTTCTCACAATAGACATTCCAGTTTATAAAAGCAGGGAGCTATTAGGAAATTGATTAAAAATAATACTGCTGTTTTCTTTGTGCCAGCTGTATTTCGAATATTGTGCAGCATTCTGGTTGTTCCATCTAACAACAAATATGAAAGGTAATGATCAGATAGAAAACAAGAGTTAAAAGTGACCAACGCTGGAAGATTACAAAATGTATTTGAAGCGTTTTACTTTTGGGAAAGGCAGGAGAGATGGGAAAAACTGAAATTGGTACAGTTAAAAATGCTGCAGCAGTTTGAGGGGCTCCTGTTCAGCATATTTAATAATAATAATAATAATAATAATAATAATAATAATAATAATAATAATAATAATAATAATAATAATAATAATAATAATAATAATAATTGAACTTTGAACTGGAAGGGAACCTATCGTTCATCAAGTCCAGCCCCTCTAATAGGATCTCCCAAACCTACTAATGCCTTCCTCTTGCGTGTGTTTGTGTTGGCACTTTGGTTACACAAGAACTGATAGTTTAAGATCAGTTCATTACTAGCATGTAACTATCTATATGTAAATGGAAACAGCCACAGGGCAAAGGCTACAGAGAAGAATCCGCCACCTTCTCTTGGAATCACCAGAATTCAAGGTCGCTCTCTGAATCTGATTGACAGTAGCTCCAAATGGAAAACAAGGAAGTCCTTCATTACACACCTAATTTTCCTCAACATGTGACTCTTGGGAGGATCGTCAGAGTAAATGACATTTGGAGATCACAAATTTATAAAGGAACCATAATTGTGGTGTATTCAAATTCGTCAAGGATAGGTCTCTTAATGACTGCTAGTCATTATGGCCAAACTAACAAGCATTATGTTGAGAGGGATTACATTCTGGATCATCAGACACTGAGGGCCTTTTTACACGACCCCTAAGATCCGCTGGCCACTTAAATTCAGACCAGAGATCTTAGGGATTCGTCGCTCTTCCTCTGTCCCCACCCCCCTCCGCACTTCCTGGTTGCTGGCTGTGTGAGGGAGGGAGAAAAAGAGAAAGAAAAGTATGCCGCTCACCTCGTTCTGCCTCTCGTCTCTGTAAGGCCATCAGATCCAACCCCCTCGTCTCTGTAAAAGTAGCTCTTAAAGGGGCGGGAGCCAAAAAGCAGCAAACAGAAGGGAGGAGAGCCCCGCACTCACTATCGTTGCACCGCATCAAAGATTTTTCACCTCCAAAGAGAAGGTACAAGAAAAGTGCGCTGGGTCACGCTAAAGTGGGCGGGGTCGTACTTAATTGTCTGCAAACTCCGGAGCTGGTGGGAAAACATTTTTAGGCTCTGGAGCTTGCAGCCATTTGCAGCGGAGCTTAGGGGTCGTGTATAAACGCCCTAAGAGAAAATCCGTGAAGAAAACCTTCTCCATTATGTTCTCTCCTGATAAGTTATCACTGGAAAGCTAAATAAAAGAGACCATCTTATCAGTGGTGCAACTTTGTTTTTACTATCTTAGAAGTTTTAGAATTTGATAGAGTGAAGACTAATCAGGCCTGTTTAATCATCGTTCCTCTTTATTGTCCTCACCAGGTAGGGATGTGTAGTTCTTCTGGGCAACAAGGTGAATTGTTCTGTTTAGATAGTAATCAAGCTCGCTGCACCTTTTTATAGTGAATGGTAGCTCCCCAACAAGACATGTAGCTCCAGTGACATAAAACAACAACAGGACTTACCAGAAACGGTGCGCTGATCCATGCAAAGGTTGACACGGCATTAAGGTAGGCTGATTTTTTCAAAACACGGAGTTCATTCTTCCGTATTTCTAGAACTTTTTCTGCAAAGGATGGTTCCCAAGCATAGAGCTTGAGTACCTTTATGCCGCTTAAGATTTCATTCATTAACTTAATGCGCGAGTCTTTATAGCGCATTTGTTCCATCTAAGAAGACAGTTCAAGAACATAATTAGCCAAAAATTATTAGGCCTCAACCAGTTCCTTGAAATATAATTCCTTCACTTTGATCACTAGAAATCACCAGTAACAAAAATGGCAGATATCAAGAACAATTTAATATATTACAAACATACCAGACACTTTGGATACATTAGCGTTAGTGCTTACACGCAATAATGTTTGTTCATTAAAGACAATTTGTTCCTGAACATTACACTGGCTAACATGCCTATCTTCAGATAACTCAATACATGTAATAGTTTTAAAGACAAATGTAATTTAAATGTTAGGAACTTTTAAAAAAATCTATTTTTATTTACCCTGACACCTCCAGTTGAAAGTATCCAAAGCTGCAGAAATTATTTCTGACTGGAAAATGGCTGAATAATGGATTCTGAATAAACAATAACACACATAGACGGACTCTGTGAAAACCACATTATTTTGTAGTTGTAGTCATCTCTTATTTGGACTCTTTAATGCCACTGCAGCCTCGGGTGTACTCATTGGCCATGTCAGATATGCTTCAAGCAATGTGTGAAGCATAGAGATCATTTGCTAGTAGACATGGGCACGACTTGGCGAAATTGTCGTTTCCGTTTTCGGATATCGTTTCCGTTACGTAACGGAAACGGTAACAACGATTAAGCTGTCAGAACTCAAACTCGAACCGAAAAAAGAAAAATTGGGTCTGATTTGTCGTTGTCGTTCCTGGCGTCGCACGGCGATCGCGCGATGCCAAGCGGCACAGAAAAAAAGTTTTAAAAATTTAAAAAAACCCGATTCCCGGCCAAAAAAGCAGGCGAAAATATGCCTGCCTGAGGGCACCTACCAGAGGGTGGTTTCGGGGGGGGGGGTACCCAGCCTTCCCCCCCTCCTGTCCTGAGCTGCTGGTACCGGGATGGGAGGGGGCATCCTCGGCGTCTCCATTTGCCATGCGGTGCGGGGGGATCCAAAATGGCGTCCGCAATATTTTTTTTGAAATCGTGGTCCAAAAAACCACCAAAGCACCACAGAAACATGAGAAAATTAGCTATTTTAAATGCTTGAATTTTTACAGTAGCAGCGGTGGGTTTTTTATAGCAGTAAAAGGTCGCACTGATTTTATTTTATTTTATTTTTATTTTTATTTTTTTACACTGCGCAATGATGGGCTGGCCATGGGATGGGACCATGCAAATTTTTGGACCCATTCTACCAATTGCATGGCCAGGTTTTGACTGACACTTCTGGATGTGCAAGAGGGCATAAAAAGCCGAGGCACTCCCAGAAGAGTCGCAGTCCGGGCTTGGATGTGGGTGGGAGAGGGCTGTGTGTAGCTGGCTGCTGTGCTAGACTAGTTTCGATTTCGCGGAGCCTTTAGATTTCAGTTAGGCAGGCAGGGAGGGAATTGATTCAATTGAATTTTTAGGAAATAATAATAATTCCTTTCATTCTCTGTCTACTGTGGGGAATAGCAACACAGTTTATTCTTTTTTATTATCCTGCAGTTTGTTAGGATTTCTTTTCTGATAGTGCTTCAAAGGGGGGAAAGTTTGAGTGGGAGGGGAGGTGTGGATTTATTTTAAAATTTTCATTTGCTTGGTGGCAAGCCAAGGTCCTTTCATACCCTGCCTGCAGCTCTGCTGTGGGTGCACTGCCCACTTTGTTTGCAAAAATTGCAATTGCTTTATTCAATGCAGTCTTGTGCAGCAAGTCAGTTTAAAGTGTTTTCCGCCTGCTCTGGGTCATTGCGGGACCCGCGCCCGCCCCCCGCGTGCCCGCCCCCCCTCTCGCTGCCGCCGCCCGCCCATGCCCCCCCGCCCCCTCGCCCGCCGCCTAGGGCGCAAAAACACCTAGTGCCGACGGGACGCCACTTGCTGGGACGTCAAATCGCACGAAATCGCGGCGGCGGTAACGACAAACGACAAATGACATGACGAAATGACAAATTTTTAAAAAAATTCGCGAAAAACGGAAACGACCCGAAACGGACCCGTCCCGAAAAACGACAACTCGAAAAAAAAATCTGGTCGTGCCCATCTCTATTTGCTAGAATACTATATGCATTTTATTTTGTCTCTTTAATATGGATAGCAAAATGGAGACCACCCTGCCTGTTTGTTGGCCTTTCAAGTGGTCCCATCACATCGTAAAAGAATGAAGAAAACCATGAATCAGCAGTTGTACTCAAGGCAGACTCTTTCATCACATCTCAGTCTTGACTTGTCATGTAAGGACTACTGTGTCATCATTTGAGAAAAGCAATGTGGTTTCTATTTGCCCCTAAGGTTTTTTTGGGGGGGGGGTATTGCCAAAGAGCCTATGGAAGAGACTAACAAAAACATATGAAGACAAACATCCCAAGGCAGTCAAGCAAGCGCAAAGAGGGAGAGCTGCTCATAGAGCAATCGGTTGAATTCTATCAGTCCAGAAATATCTTCCTGCTTCCCTTTGCATGGAGCCTCTGCCAGGCAATCAAAATTAAGTTTGGAATGAATGCCAACGGAGAATGCTAAATGCTGACCTACCTGGAATGCCCTGGTTTTCATTGCAATCACAGCATTAAATGGGATGAGTAAGACCATCACAGCAACTCCTGCCAGCACCGAAGCTCCTAAACTCTTCAAAGGATGTAAAATATATGAGTTATCACCAGAACTTTGAAGTGGGTACTTTGGATATAACTTTTTTTTTTTTGGATAACACTGCTAGTGGAGATGTTGGCTGAAGGACTGTAATCCAAAAAGGCAACAGTCCTGAGTATTTTTTTCGTCTCAGTGGCAGTAGCTCTGTTAGTCTGTCTCAGCATGTTGTCAAAATTGGAGAGGGTAAAGGAAAAAAATAAAATAAAATGAAGGACGAAATATTGTGCTTGTTTAAGAAGCAGACAGTCTTCTTTCAATGTGAGCTTTTATAGATCAAAATGTCTTCCTTCGGGCACATGGAGTCCATGCACTATGATATCTATATTTATTATGTTTCCATGTGGCCTCATAACCTGGTGAGAGTACAGAAATGGGCAATCTCACTGTGTATTGTTGACACAGCAACGGGACTATCCAACTATGAAGTGCTCAAAATGACAGGCCATAGAAGGATGGTAGATTTGTGGCTTGAATACCTCTTAGCACCCAGCATATGGACTGCATTTTGATTGAATAGTGCCTTGTTAGTATCATTCCTAACAAGTAACAATACATTGTGTGTTTGTCTACTGCTTTTACCCTCATCTGTTCAGGACTTCTTGTGGGGATAAATACAGAGGACACTGAAACAAATCTGTTCTCCTTATTTTGCTCCTGCACCCTTCCTTTTTCCCTTTATGTTTCCCACCTTCCCAGTTCTTGTTACTATTGCATTCTCCAGCATTATAACAAATTATTTTAATACTACTACAAGTTTAATTGTTTTTTATGTGACAACTTATTAGGTTTTCCAGTGGTTTGTCTCATAACATTGGGTGAGCCATCTTGGGCCCAGTAATTGGGAGAAAGGTTGCACAGAAAAAATACTAGTTAGTCAATTACTTAAAAGAAATTACAATTTCCCACTTTCTAATAAAAGGTTTACGAGTAACATTTCCAAAATCGCGTTGAAAAGGGGTAGTTCTGTGGACTACCTATGAGTATTTTCTTTTCTCCGCACCATGTAGCGATGCAAACTTTCTGGTTAAGGAAGGCACAGAGGACAGCAGGGTATCAAATCCTTCTGGGTTTGTTTTGTTTGTTTTCACCAATTCTTCAGCTGCTTTTCACAGGCACTGTGAATAGGAGGATGCATCCCCCATCCCACCCCAAGACAGTGTGATAATAATGTGCTGGCAAGGGCACCCCTTTGTGTCAAGCACAATACTGTACAGAGTCAAAAGAAGGCTCAAAATGAACCTGCAAAGCTGTTTTTCTATTTATCTAAGGTTTCTTTTACAGAGAAGCGATCCCATGGTGAATCCCCCCAATCCCGTGGAATCTCCTCCCCCTGAATATCTCTTCTTTGCTTCTTTAACTCAAAGCACAATGTGACTTATCTGTGTGCCTTGCCAGCATTGTGTCTTCAGCTCATCATTCATTCATGCAGTGCATTTTAAGAACAGGTAAATGACATTCTGCTGAGAGTAAAGGGCTGCTGGCAACATTGTGTTTTCTAATAAATTTTCCCTAGGACTGGGTCAACCTCAATCATTAGCTTAATGGCTCCACATTGTGTCACAATAGAAGGGGGAAGGAGGATTCCAAAAATTCAAGAGTCTCTGTACCTGCCACAGAAAGTATAAAGCAAGGCCAATCTGCAGCGGTGCAGACCATAACATGTTCAGGAACATTGTCAAATCCATGAATCTCTGAGCATCCACTGACATCAGGTTGACAATCTCCCCAGTTGTGCTGGAACGCTTTGCTGAGTTGGTAATCACTAAAGACTGGAGAGAGAGAGAGAAAAACTTTCTTATTTAGTCACGGTTTCTCGTGTGCCAACATTTTTATTCTGCTTTTCCCTCAAGGCGATTAGGTTCCTTACCCCTGCTGCAGTTTTTCCCTTAGAATAGCCTTATGGCGTATTTCAAGCAGTGAAGGAGTAAGCTTCATGGCTCAGCAGGAAGTTGAAGCTGGACCTCCTTGGTAGGTATCCAACAAGGACCAGCAAGAAGCCTGCAGACTCATACTTCACACAGGCCATTCCAATTTAGCTCTTTGGCCCGGTTCTGAATCAATGGGATTTGCAGAAATGCTGATTTGTCATTCAGCAGTTGAGTCAACGAATCCGTTCTAGTTAGGTCTAGCAACTGGATTTCAGCCAGTATCGGTTGCTTTATCTAGGGATCTGAGGTTTAACACCTTTCTTAACCAGGCTACGGCCCTCCTGAAGGATCAGGTCTGTAGCTTGTAGATGGTGATTGATCTCACCTTATGGTAGAAAGTCTACGTAGGTCAATGTTGGTGAACCTATGGCATGGGTGCCAACGGTGGCACTCGGAGCCCTTTCTGTGGGCACCCGACATTGCCCCTTCACAGACACCTGTATTCAAGTTAAATTGCTGTATTGTTACTTTGTGAAAAATTAATGGGTTCTGAATTGCAGTTTGCCATCACTGGTTTAGGTTGTGTTCTTGGGCAAGAACTGTCTTCTGCCAGCTTTGAGTTCTCTGCTGTTGCTTCTTTTCAAACAGAGAAACCCGACACATACCATGAAGGACTCTGAGTTGGGCCACTGTAATGCTTTAGTCCTGGTAAGACTTTCAGCATCTGTTCAGAAACTTCAGTTAGTCCATGCCACACCTTCATATTTGCTAACTGGGGCAGCTCAGTGAATACATATCTTGCCTGTTATTATACCTATGCATGATTTAGTTCAAGCAGTATATGGTCACAAAGTTCAAAAGGGGTATCTGGAGGAGCACCCACCCTGCTGGAGAACTTTATAAAATACCTGTACAAGTTTGGCAACAAAGCTTCTCTACATTGCTCAAGCAAATATACGTCAGAAGCCTACCTCTAATGGAACAACAGTGCTTTCTATGATCCATTGTACTGTTCTAAGATGCTCAGTTGAGAACACAAAAGATAAGGACACTCGATATACAGTATAATCTTGCTATTTCTAAAGACTTAGGGAACTTGCAAAACATATTATGAGCGAGATAGTCTGGCACAAAGGTTAAGTACCTGTAATTACGAGGATTTCACAAACAGCTGTAGAAGGGATACTGAGAGAACAGCATGTCACGAGCAACACTTCATGCACATATACAACACTCTCCTTACTCCAGGGAAGGGAAGGACAGTGCACAACCATTTTCAAATATTCCATCCACTTATTCCATGCATGTGTTTTAGTTTGTCACAACACTCCTCATCTACTTATCTAACAACTACTAATGCAAGAATGATTTCAAGTCACATCGCCCTTCATATATACTTTTCCAAAAAATCTGATTATCATTTTAAAGTGCACAGAGGGAAATTATCATCCATGCACAAAATGGTGGGTGCCATTGTAAAGAACGTGCTAACCCTTGGGTGCTCCTGCACATACTTGCTTGGGAGCTATGGTTGTCTTTTCCAACTATGGCAAACACTCCACAGGAGTCAGATGATGGGCAGGTTAATAACATTTGCTGTGTTGGGGAAATACAGTAGAGGATTTTACCCATCTTTTGAACCTGGAAGGTCCTGGGACTATGCAGACGGAGATGTTGGGCGGAAGCCTGTCCAGAATAGAATGAATGACCAGACTTTTGGGAGACCCGGGCCATGTATTTGAGAGAGACTTACCTGTTATACTTTGGACAGTTGCACCGGATTTAACTGCAGGGCAGATAGAAGAGTTTTGGTCAGAGGTAGAACCTCTGATTATGGAGAAGGAGGATTCTGCTGGTGAAGAACTTAGTTCTATGCTACTTGTCAATAAATGTTCCAAGCTTGCAATGACTTCCTAGTCTTCTCTGCCAGCATCATGCGTAGCGACCCCTCACATACGGAATCATGGCAGCAGGGAAATAAACCAGGAGCTGCAATAGTTCTGGTTCTGCAGTAATATCTATCTACCCACTGGCACCACTACCACCACCACTAATCTTTACATATGATAAAACAACAATAGATCCTTTACAGGCAATTATTATTGTAAGAGTTAAAATCACAATCTGAGCACAGCGTATTTCCTGGCAACAGTGGCAGGTCACCCACACACAGATCGCAATCTGAGAGATATTTCTGCAGTGGATGCCTTCCTCTTATTCCCATTTGCCTTGTCGACCCGACCCGTCCTGGCAAGGATTCCTGCCTCTCCCTGGCCAACAGGAAGAGCGACCTGCCTTTACCTTTCGGTAGATCATTCCTATGATGCCAGTCCTCAGTCTCATGCCAGTAACAAAGCAGTACTGGAAGTGCTGGTGAAGGATGATCGTCTGCAGCACAGCGCAGAAAAACATTGACGCCGCGATCATGTAACCCCACCACAAGGGAGCACTTGTATTCTTGATAAAGCCAATTAACACACTGTTGAAGGAAATGGTTAAAAAAATAAACAGACAACAGAGGGGCCGGGGGTGGGTGGGTGAGGATATAGAGATTAGTGGGGCCAAGTTACAGTACACAGCACCGTCCTTTGACTCACAGCAAAATAGCAGAAACATTCAGCATCCAATCAGTTGTTCTGAGTGCAGGGGCTGGACTTTATTCCCATTTCAAAGAACATGGCTAAGAGGGACCTCAAACATTTCTTTTAGCTTTTCATATGGTTCCCATTCAAAACAAACAGACAAACAAAACCCAGAAAATGCTTCCAATGCCTGTACTGCAAGTAAAACTGTGCTCACTACCTGGGGTTCAATGCCAGGTTGCTGGCTCATGGTTGACTCAGCCTTCCATCCTACTGAGGTCGGTAAAATGAGTAGCCAGCTTGCTGGGGGGGGGGTAACGTGTAGCCTGCAAACTGAAATTAAACTGTAAACCACCCAGAGATTACTTGAAGTGGTATGGGGTGGTCTATAAGCAGAACACTTTGTAAGCCACATTGGGTCCTTTTCCAAGGGGAAAGGTAGGGTAAAAATACTCTAAAATAAAATAAATAAATAAACTTAGTAGATCCACACTGTGTGTGTGCAGGTCCGTTTTATTCCATGATGGAGGGTTCCTACAGCTGAATATGCATACATATAATACTTATCCATGATAATCTACACACTGTGTGCATTTTTAAAAGGTATCCAGCCATTCAAAACCCAAATGGCTCCCATGCACGTAAACATTACAGGTAAACAAGCAAGCCCGAGAAGAAACATTTTACTAAGGGCATACCCACTACAGTGGTACCTTGTATAAAGAAATTAATTCGTTCCAAATGAAATTGTGTTAAGCAAATTTTCCTTTATACAAATTTCCCATAGGAATGCATTGAAAACAGAGTAATCTCTAATTTTTATGTTTTACAGATTCGCCCAATAGACGATTCTGTTAAGCAAATTTCCCCTATCTCTGGAATTTTTTATGTTGTACAGATTTAACTGTTTGTTATACGAGGATCCACTGTATACTGCCATCAAAAGTGTTTCCATGCAAAATCAGAAGCACACAATGCAATGTTAAGAAGAATGTGGTGTGTGGTGTTTTCTTGAACAATATTCCCTCTACTCCTGTCCTTTGCCAAGGAATGCAACTGTCTCCTGCAGGTTGCTTAGGTGCCATGCAGATAGGCAAGGAATCTACATAGTCATTGCCTAGGTGCTGCATGACCTGTGAAGGCTGTTTGGGTTGTGATAAATGGGAAAAACTAAAGCAAAACATGAAATAAACCTAGCCAAATGAGCTGACATCTGTGCATGAACCAATACTCCAAAATGAAAATGAAAATTATTTTATCCACAAAAAGCAGTGCAAAATTTGAGCTCACCTTAACAATGCTGGGTTGACAAAAGATAAGAGATCTTGGATCAGCTTGAAGAAGGAGCTAATCAGGTAGTAAGGACCAAACGTTCTTAGTAAAGCCTTAAGAAAGGACGGCTGTTTCTGTTTCATGTTAGTACTTATGAGGACTTCTGTTTCTTCCGGACCGTCAGCAATATGGTTCATCACATTGTTTGAGCTTTTTGTATAAGAGACATCTTTTTTCCTAGGGCAACAAAACATAACGTTACACTTGGTTTCAGAGGGCAACTCTGTTTTGCATACTGTTTAGAAATATTAACTCTCTCTCTCTCTCTCTCTCTCTCTCTCTCTCTCTCTCTCTCTCTCTCTCTCTCTCTCTCTCTCTCTCTTTTACATGCTGTTTAGAAATATTAGTGGACTCACTGCTAGATAGGTGGTATAAAAATCCAACAAACAAACAAACAACAAAACTAAATAAATAAATAAATATTTTTTTTCTTCCTTTTCAAATACGATGATTCTCATCTAATAAATCAGAGGGACATGGTAGTCATTGAAAGTAGAATCCAGCTTGCTGGTCAGACATTTTGTTTGTTTGATTTTAAAGCCCTCGTGTACTGATGAACCCATTTGTGGTTCGTCGGTGGTGGAGGTAATATTCATGGTTCATCACCATAGAGAAACTACAAATAGGGAGGAACCACCATCTGAATTTACTAAAATGAAATGATTTTTAATTTCCCTTCAACCTTCTACATAAAGCTATAACCCAGATTCCTGGATAAACTAAGCACAAAAATGTTGCTGTCTCACCATTTCCCTGATTTACTTAGCAAGCAAAGCATGGCCTGTTTGAAGGCCATAGGAATGGCATAGCACAGGTCAGCAGTTTTGTTGTCTATGATCTATAGATTCTATGCAGTGATAAATCTTTAAACTGAAATTATTTTGCTTGATGTTTTGTAAATCAAAACTGTTGTTCTCTGTTCAGCTATTTTGTCATGCTGCTTATAACTATTTTACCCTAATCAATTTATAGTTAAGTATTAATAATTTTATGGCAGCACAACTTTCCCTCCTTGTGATTCATGCCCCCAGAAAAACTGCTATCCCTTGCTAGCAAGACAAACACACACAATGAAGGCAAAAGTGATACTATTGTGTGTCTCTGGATCCTGACTTGATATCTTTCTTGACTGTGCTTCTTAAATATGCACTAAAAGACTACAGCAGAACATATAACAATGCATGTGTTTTATTTATTTGAGATATTTTCACCCCACCTTTCTCCATTAAAAGAACCCAAGGTGGTTTAGTTTATTAAAAGACAGTATTTAAAAGCTAAAAACTATGCTGGGATTATGGACTAGATTGAGTTGTTGGTCCAATTCAGAGAGACCCACAAAATGTTAAGCACTGATGTAGAGTGACCTATTGATTTAATCCATTTACTCTAAATGGGACTAACATGGATTTAGCTCTGCACAAGAATTCCTTTGAACTCACTCCTACTGTTCCCATGTCTGTAACACTGATTTGGATTCTCATCTCCATGACTCTTTCTGTAGAAACTTCAGTTCTATACACTTATCCAATTTCATTTTGACTCTATCTTCCAGCCACATGACTCCATTAGGCCTCTGATTTACAGCTGACTTTTGGTTTCCTTTCCTGACAACAAGTTCTAGTCTTGGTGAAGACCGAAAAAATAAGAAGGGGGGGGGACTCCCAATAATTCCACCAGTTTGAATACTTCAGCAAAAGGGTTTACAGGAGGAATGCATTATGAATTTGGATGGTTGAGGCTAAGTAAACAAAAATGTTTTCATAGTCTTAAAGTACACATGTTACCATACACGGACCTTGTATCTCCAGGAACAATATCAGTTACTTCAAGGTTCATTATGTCATCAGAAAATAATGCAGATATCCAAAGAACAACTTAAATACATTCAAGAACAGCAGACAGTACCTCAAAGAGCTATTATTTTGAATGAGTTTTTTTAAAACACAAATTCCTACTTGATATGTTCTATTCTAACACAGATAGTGGGCAAAGAGCAACACTCTACATCAGACTTAGGAACCCAATGGAAAGAGGGAGAATCATGTAGCAACACCGAGAGCCGTGCTTCTTAACCCCAAATGTTCTTGAACTACAGCTCCCAGAAATCCTGGACAGCATATCTGGTGGTGAAGGCTTCTGGGAGTTTTAGTGCAAGAACATCTGGGAACCCAAGGTTAGAGACTATTGATCATTCTAGAGTGTCATATTTTGCCAATTCAGGCTTTATACCATCAACTAACTCAATCAGTACTCAGCACGTCGACACACTTGCTTGAGACATTTATGAAGACAATACATGCAAAAAAAGGTGTTAACATCTCAAACATCAAACCTTCTGTGTTCTAATTTTGGTTTTATACAAAAGCTTTAAGATGCACCATGAAGAATATTATGCACCAGACTTCCCAATTTCTTGTTCCATTCTGAGGTCTAAGCAGTCACATATTGAATACTGATAAACAAAACAAGAATTCATGCATCTTATATTAGCCAATGCTCTAAAAAGGAAGTTAAAAAATAACAAGGTGCAGAATAATATGGAGTTCCTCAATTTTTTACTGTCAACAGGAACACCCACTTAAAGCAATGCCAAAATAGTATGATAAAACAGATATCATCAAATGAAAAATCAATAGTAGGTGTGACTTGGAAGAACCATGACAAACCAGAGAACTTCCTGTACTGGGAAGCAAGTCCTTCACAACAACACTGTAAAAATGGTCAACCTGCAATATGTCTAACTTTAAATAAAAAAAACTGAAAGAGGTTTAGTATGCTGTAACATGTCACTCTGATGAGATGCTTGTTTGGAACCTCTTGCTTTCAGCAAGCAAATACTAGCCATACCTTGAAGCCATTTTATTCTTGGCTCAAGGGCTTGTCTATACAGAATCTGTTGGAGGGGACCAATGCAATACAGTTGTGTAGGGTAAGCTAGTGGTCTGAGATGCCATTTGGTATGACCTTGCATTCAAACATCATATTTGACCCTGTGACCCAATTTTGTCTGGCTCCTTCTGCTGGAAATTTCTGATATCACGAAGTGGATTAAGAAGGGAGGTGCTTCAGAACTTTGGCAAATTAAACAACTAGTCTGCTTTTTTTTAAAACAATGCAGATGTGCTCTATCACTTATACATCTTTTTTTTAAAAAAATGAAAAATTTCTTTTTCCTGGAAAGAGACAGGATGGGGCACCATTTCCTTTCCCTTGATTTGTCTTAAAAAGGGTGCAGCTGAATCCACCACTGGCGGGTAACTTTCTAAGGGAGAATCATCTGTGCACTGATAAATTTGATTCATTCTCTTCTCTCTCTCTCTCTCTCTCTCTCTCTCTCTCTCTCTCTCTCTCTTCCCCCTTCTTCTACACTGGTGTTCTTGGACTGCACGTTTCAGAAACCTGCACAAGCGCCACTAGGGGTGAAGGCTTCTGGAAACTGCAGTTCCAAAGGTTGGGAACCCTGTTCTACACTGTTTTTGTCCAATGTACATGACATGCCCGCTTCGCATACAGTCTTGTTTCTCACTGGTATCTCACTGAGATTGCTGATCAGCTAAACTTTAGAAAGACTCATTAAGAGAACTAGCACAGAATAAACAACATGGGTCTTTAAAAACCAGTTTTATTTGGCCCAAGCTTTTGCAGATATAGGCCAGATGTACAAAGCATTCAAGCCACATGCCCTTCTGATATTGGTTGATGCAACAGATTAAGAAGGCTACACCTTTAGAGCTATTGGGTGTTTCAAAATCATTCGAATAGCTGAGGTTTCCAATTATTTTATGACAGCAGGTAGAGGAAATCAATTTCTTCTCAACAACCATTCCACATGAGTGTGGAATTTGCTATTTGTATGTTAAATCCTTCCTCAGGAAAATCTTAATGTTCTCTCTCTCTCTCTCTCTCTCTCTCACACACACACACACACACACACACACACACACACTCACCCCCCCCACACACACCCACACACTTCTAAAAATGAGTTCTAATCCTTAAGAACGGGAAAATATGCTTGAATGTGTGATAGCCACAACAGGTCTGGACACATACCGTAAATTAGAATGGCAACTAAGGAGGAATTGTGTATATCAGAAGGCAGGTTTTCAGTGCCTCCTGGATTGTCCTTCCCTACGACTAGCAAAAGCAAAATAAATTATGCAAAACAGGTGAATATACAACTAACAATCATAATGGATAGAGGTCAGAGAATTTGGCTTGTCCTGGCACTGAATATGAGCTGCCATACAGTTGTTTTTTAAAATTTCAGTAGAAAGCTGCATTTTATTATTCATACAAGCAAAAGTATAAAGCTGTTTATGAAGACAGAATCCACTTACTGCTGCTTTTCTTGTTTCTGCTTATCCCACTCTTTCTGGAGCCTCTGTATTATCACGTGAGATTTATCATCTGCATTCAAGGACCACAAATCCTTCTCTTCGAGAGGCCTCTTGTATCCCTGGATTGCCATGCTGTATTGCAGGAGGGGGAAAGGCACACCAACAACTCTGAATCACTTCGGACCGGTTCAGGCCCTTTGGGGCCACAAGGACAGTATTACACTAAATGCAAAAACACCCCACAAATATGTCAGATATCCATCAAATTTCCTCCCATTCACAGCGTCTAGTAGGACAATTTACCCATCTCTTAATTTCACTTTGCTCTTCACCCCGTTGTCCTTGATACACCGCATTGGCTATCATTTAAAGAATGGGCTGGGTAGAGAAATGCATAAGGCCACATCTCTCCTGGAAGTTACAGGGCACTGGGTATGAACAAGGAACCATTGACAGAGGCGGTCCTTATTTTAATCCTGCAGATTGAGCTCCCAGTACTCGAGTACTGTCAAATATGTGGACTCTGAACCCACCAGCCTCCAGAGTCCTTTGCCCATCTCTTCGACCACAGTGCTTGAACACTGTGGGTTTCTTTCTATCCAAGTGTTATCCTCTAAACATCTTGCATGCTTATCTGCTCTAATATACGCCCCATGCTTTAATGCTCTAAACAGCTTTAAAACACTTTCAGCCATGTACGTGCAGGCTATGTGGCAGATAAAAGGACCTATGACCACTGCCCATCAGTGAGGTGCCATACTGTCCTCTGAGAGAAACCAAAGGAATAGGTTTGTCCTTTTGGGAGAGGCAGATCTCCCTGTGATTAATGCATTTCTGGTATATAAACCCACCATTCTGATGGAGAATTTTTAGAATTTTTAGACCCCTGTTAGAATATTTAGTGGTCTAATAAAGGGATAATCTTAGAATATTTAGTGGTCTAATAAAGGTATAATCTGTACTTGCACTTGTGTAAGTTTAAGGGCCGCAGGGCTATTTCCTAATTTGTTTTTTCCGGACAACGAAAGAGACTGTCAAGTGGCTGCCCCTAGCACCACCTGTAGGACTATGTGGACTCTTGAAATCAGCCAAAATGGTCTGCAACCAGAAGATAAGCATCTGCTTATGTTCTTCAGGTAAAACTGCAACTTTGGGTTTGTATGGCTTCTCCTGTTTGGGGAACAGACCAAAATTTAAATCCAACTTTCTAAAGGGGACTGCTATGTCCCTGTGTTGCCCTGTCCCCAAGCCCTTCAACCAAAACAAAACAAAACAAAAACCCTTTATGTTTCAAAAGCAAGCAATGGTGTGTGTGTGGGGGGGGAATGCAGATTAATTGGCAATCCTGTGTTTGCAAAGCTGGGAGGAAAATTTTGGGGACTCTCCAGTTTTGTCTGCTCCATCTGTAAAATATTGGTGCTTAAGCCTGAAGAAGTGGAAATCACCTATGAAAGCTCTCTGTTCAGTTTTTTCCCCAGTGGTCTGATAAAGATATTGCCTCCTCTTGTGTTCGTGTAATTTTAAGGACCACACAGCATTTCCATAATTCTTTCTGCATTTCCAGGGTGATGTACTGTGCCCTTAACCTACAATAAGTCATCTTAATAATGTAACCTTAGATAGGGAGGATACTGCTTTGAATCTCTGCCCACCATGGACTGAATCACTTGCATAAGGGCTAATTATAACAATGACCCACCATCACAAAGGGCACTGAAGGGAGAAAAAAGCATAACCGTGTTAAATGACATTTGCAGATAGGTCATCATAGAGGGTCACGCAAGTTTAGCTTATATATGCAGCACTAAAATCAATTCCAAAGAGTAGGCTGATTGAATTAACAGAATATCCATAGATGTTGACTTTCATCTCATTTAGTGGAACTAATCTACTTGGGATAACACTTGGATTTATATCATATTTCCAAGCAAGACAATAATTTTTATCACACAAGTAAGCCCCTAACTCACCTGGTCTCTCTTGCAAAAAGTAACACAATTTCTGTGTTGTCTGGCTAAGTGGGGAATTTGATCCAATATACAAAAACAGATCTCATCTCTGTTCGAGAATGTAAAACCGTAGCGTTCTTCTAGCTTTCAGGCCAAAAATAGATGTTAAAGGAGGCCCATAATTAGAGCTGAAAACATGCTAATGCTGCCATGAAAGCGACTGAGGCAGTTTGTGAAATCTGATTTCAAAGAATCCTGGGCTTAAATCCCATAAACCAATACCGGTAAATCAAGCTAATTTGCATAAGCCTGAAGGTGAAGAAAAACTTGTGCTGCAACACCCGGAAGCTTTCATTATTTCAGAATAGAGAGATGGGCACAAATTAAAAAACGAATTGCAAGATTCATTCAAATAGCACTAATTTGGTCTGTGTTAACAGTTTAATGTGACCCTTAATATTGGTGAATTTTGTTTGTATATATT
Source organism: Phrynocephalus guinanensis (assembly GCA_037367245.1). Lineage (NCBI taxonomy): Eukaryota > Metazoa > Chordata > Lepidosauria > Squamata > Agamidae > Phrynocephalus > Phrynocephalus guinanensis. The sequence continues at coordinate 115,007,425 of CM074734.1, read as the reverse complement.
ATGCGAAATAATAATAATAATTAAATAAAATTAAAAAAGAAACAAATAGCACTAATTTATCAATTTGTATTTGTACAAATTAATACCCTCAATGAATATGAATTGATGAATGTTCAGCTATTTTTGATTTGTTGATTCATTGGGCTATAAAATGCCCACCAAGGCACCTAGAGACACCAAATGTCCAGGGATGTTTCCCCAAGGCAGTTGCTAAAGAGCACTTTCCTGGCGGGAAGGGGGGAACACTTTGTCGGTGTATAAGCTCAGATCTCTGAATCCCAATCATCAACAAACTTTGAGTTATTGTAGAGGAGAATCATGGGAGGCTTCCCTGAATGTTTGGTGTATCTAGATGCCTTGGAGGCCCTTTTATAGGGTTGTTAAATAAAAAGGAATTTACAAAATGATTCATCAATTCATCAGAAAAAAGTATGAATTAGTTTTTGTAATTCGCTGATATTGGTGAATCACAAATAAAAATGAAACACCATTTTTCTGATTTGTGCCCATCTGTAGTTAAGAACTTAATTCTTCTAGTCACAGAGTATCTCTAATATCTGTTTTTCACCCCATAATGATACCCATCAGGTTTTTAGAAACAGATTTTTTGCCTGACCATCCTAATTTAGCATGTGAAACAGATAGCCTAACAGCCCTAACCAGATAGTAGCTGATTTTTGAGAACACAGCTCATAATTATGTTCTGTATGAATTTGGCATGGAACACAGAGCTCTAATTTTTCACATTACTTGTTGCTGAATGGGGTCATCACCAGCCCCATAATTTGCCTTTCTTCTAAAACCAATCTGGATGTAATAATGAAACATTCTTTATTGTGAAGGAGGGAAAACAGTGGGGACCTTGACGCCACCTAGACTCGCTGCAGAGAGAAAGTTGACGAGTTTCTCTTCCTTCTTTATTAGCCCAAATTATGTGAAATAATTAGTACACAATTTGGTCTGTCCTTGTAATCAGACAGAGAATTACCAGACTTCCAATGCAGAAGAGAGGAGGCCCATGGTAGCAGACCTTGCAGTCATTATAATAAATCCTGGTTTGTCTCAGTGAGAACAAGCCACAGCAAATCTTGGGTTCAAGCATTCCCCTCCTCCTGCCTTTGCTCCTTTGTTCCTCCTTTTCCTTTCCTTAAAAATTGCAACAAAAAGAAACTGGTACAGCCACTGAAGCTGCTAGGCAAGAAGAGGCAATGTTGCAAGGATATGAAAATTACAGTATGCACTTTATTCCAAATTAAAAGCCCAGCACATTTTGGTTTAGCCTTTTTAGCCTTCTCCAAGGGCTAAGTCACTTGAAATAGGACAGAAAAAACATTTATAGCATCATTATTATAGGGACAATATTTTATGCTGTATGTAAGATGCCCCTCAATTCCTTGTTCTCAAATACTTGAACATGTCTTAATTGTACTGGACTGTATATTATGCCTCCTTACTGTAAGCCGCCTTGGCTTACTCTAAAATAAAAATAAAATAAATAAATATAATTGGATTATCATTCAGTATTAAGAATAAAATTGCATTACATGTCACAAAAAGAACAAAAGACATATTGCACTTACACGTTATAATATCTGCTGTCAACCCCTGGAACCAACTTATAAACTTAGAATGGCAGTGCTGGAAGGGTCCCCGTGGATCATAGAGCCCACCTCCTTTCAAGGAGACCCAGCAGGGGAATTGAACTCTCAACCTCTTGCTCTGCAGCCAGGTGCCCAAATCACTGAGCTATCTAGCCGTTCAGGTTATCACGGCAACATGTAATGAAATTTCAATCTTCCTATGGAATGTGTGGTGCTAATAGAATTGCTCATATTATATACTGTATATGCAAATACATTTATTTGACTAGAAATTCTACAATACCATTCAGCTGTATTAAATTTTTAAAACGTTGCCCTAGAAAAAAAAATGATGCTATAAATATTTTATCGCTTCTACTTCATGTGACATAGCCCTTGAAGAAGGCTAAAGGATAAAAAGGATAAGCCAAAAAGCCCATTTGACTTTTTAAATCTGGAATAAAGGGCATGCTATAATTTTTACACCCTGGAAGGAACCATAGTTTCTTCTCGCCTAACATTTTTTGAAACTGGTCACTGTTTGTTGGGCAACCCAAATTAAAAAAACAAGCAAACTGTGGTTAATCTTAATTTTGGTTTGTTGAAAAAGAAATCAATGAATGACTTTAAATTCAAACAAAGCACAGTTAACATTTCACTTCAGTTTTTGAGTCTGGAGAAACAATCTGTAGTTAACAAATAATGCAAGCCACAATTTGTTGTGAATCAGCTCATTCTTTGCTTTTGTTGCCTGCACCCATTAATGGTTTTTTTTCCTGCCTTTGAGTTTTAACAACCCTATATTCCGCACGGAAGAACGGATGAAATGATGGGTGCATTTTCATGCCTTACTAGAATCTTGGGCATGCTAGTTGCTGAACGGGACCATCTTTCTAATCTTTGTCATCTACTACTAATTTGCGGGCAAACAGTAGGTACTGTGGCAGTTCACTTTTCCTATTGTTATTTATCATATTTGTGATCTGATCTCTGTAAATGGGAGAAGCTTCATGTTTGATCCCCAATGGTGGCCAATATTAACTGCAATTTTTTTCCTGCCCATCCCCCAGGTACGGCACCAAGGTCACCACTGACGTCAGTGTAATCACTGCGGCTGGACGCAACAAATTATTCCCTATTGCCCTCCTGCCCTTCTTCCATAGCAACTCTACTACCCCAGAGAGCTGACTAGAAGTATGCCAGACTGACTCATCTCCTTCTAAGTGAAGGAACTGAGATAAAAATGGCTTACATCCTGGGTGGAAAATTGCTCTTTAAACCAGCATTTAACAACTTCCAACTTCTAAGCATTAAGTACCCTCTGCATGAAAGCCTACAAGCATTCAATACTGGGCTTGAGGCTTTGCTTTCTAATCAGTGGGCGGATTGTTTCAGGACCAGGCAAGTCGCCTGCTGTTTGGTGACAAGCTCTGTATTCTGTTTCTGAATGAAAATTTTTATAAGACCCTGCTGTTCTGCAGTGATTATTCTGTAGAGTTCAGGCATGGGAGACTGCAGCTATGAACATCATCTTCAGTAAGTCAGCATTTGTCATTCTTATATCTGTATTTCATTTTTCCTTTCAAGAATATTAAATAGAGTACCTTACCTTTTCCCTCTCTTTCATGCTTACAACACCTGGCAGCCTTAATGGCTGAGCAGAGGTTTAAACTCAAACTACACTCCTAGTTCCAACACTTTCCATTAATCATATGAGCTAACATTCTGTGTTAATTACATAGTCATTCAGCCTAAACGGCTTCATAAAGACATTGGGTACATAGGGGAAATCTGAATTGTGAAGTATTTTGTATGTGAAGAATTCACAGTAGAAATGATAAAATATTCCCCCGTTGGACACTTAGCATATCCAAGGAACTCTTTGTACATCCTAATCAAACATTAAGACATGATTTCCTTGCTAGCACTTCTCCTGTTCTTAGAAAGATGACTCTGACATAAAAGGAGGCAGTATCATGGGCTCCCCTCTTTTGATCGAAGACTGCCAAATATATCAAGCTGGGCTGTCCAACCTGTCCAAGCTAAAGCAAGACAGGGCCTTTAAACAAGTGGGGCATTTCAGGATGGAAAATTAGAAAGATAATGCCCCCAGTGGCATCCTCATGATTTTTACAGCCTCAATGGGTCACAAAATCAAGAGAGAGCTGTAGCACATGTTACCAGCACCTGCCATAGGCATGAATTATTTGCCACAAAGTCACATCCAATGTATAGTGAGTGACCAGAAAAGAGTTTTCAAGGTACAGGAGATATTTAAGGAATGGAGTTGCCATCACACACACACATACCCCAGTGAGTTTTCATGGTTGAGCAGGGAGTTGAACCCATCTATCCTGAGTCCCAGTCCATCACTCTATCTACTGTTCCAGACTGGCTCTCGCCTGCCCTAGTACAACCAATACTCTTTGTGGTACTGTGGCCACTTGGTGGACAAAGTACCCCATCCTAGCAATTCATTTCTGTAATATGTGTGAGTCCTTTATCCTGGGATTGACCACAAACATACAGTTGCCACACACAAATAATTTTACTAGGAAAGGAGTTGAGATACACTAAAAGGGAAGAGGGAAGAGTAGCAACAGTAGAACCATCCCTGGTATTGGCTTTGTTTCTGTATGTCCAACAACGTGGTCAGGTCCACAATACCTTACATGAAACTAAAATAGTTAATCTTAAAGGTGCTCTTCTTCTTCTTCTTCTTCTTCTTCTTCTTCTTCTTCTTCTTCTTCTTCTTCTTCTTCTTCTTCTTCTTCTTCTTCTTCTTCTTCTTCTTCTTCTTCTTCTTCTTCTTCTTCTTCAGTTTGCTTTGGTTTGCTTTTTTGGATTTTGCCTGATACGCTACTTGCAAGCATCTGATTGCAAAGAAAACTTTTTAAAAGGAGCTTTGTGAAAACAACTTCTTTTCTAAGAGATAAAATGTACCTCTTCCTCCTCCTTGAAGGAAAATTACTTAACAAATCAGCTTCTTTCTTCTTTGGAGATGTTGGCATGTAACTTTTTTTTTGGGGGGGGGGAGGGAGAAGCATACATTTGAAGTGATTAAGGTTAGAAAAGATGCAATTCATAGTCCTATACACACAAGGCCAGTGTTTCTTTCCCTGCTGCACTGCAAGAATCCTTTTTTCATGAAAAGCTCTATAAAACATGACTCCTACAGGAAATGAAACCTGAACCTTAATTGCCAATTCAAACACCAGCCTGCAAATTGTTCCCAATGTCAGCCAATATTTTCAAGATGGTTATGGACTCAAGGATCTGTAAACCTAAGTTTCGCTGCACCAGAGAAGAAAAGAAATCACACACACACAAAACTTTCAAAGGTTGTGCAATACAAACACAGAGTTACTAACCCATGGGAACTTTACAGTGGAGTTCCCTGGATTTTCATGGAGCGTTCTCTCCAGTAAGTATGCCTACAGCTGTACCCTTTCTCTCCCTCCCCGCCTCCCTCCCTCCGCCCCAATAGGCAAATAACTTCAGATAAGTGCAGGGAAGGGAGCGTGAACTCCCTAATGCCTCAATGGATTGTTATACTGTACAGGAATGCAGCTAGGCAACCAAGATCGCGAAGGGAAATGTGCTGGAACGGTGCCATTCCACTACTGCCATATGCGAAAGGGAAGTTACTGGCAAGCTATGGAAAGACTTGAAACAACAGGCTTACCTTGTGAACCACCAAAATGTCATCTTTGAAAGAAAGCCGGAATTTAATTCTGGACAAGGATTCTACCAAAAAATTAAAATTAAAATTAAAAATAAATATTGAATAGTAATAACATATATCAATATAGAAGGTGATTTGGGGGGGGGGAGGGTGAGTTAGCAAAATTTCATTTTGAAATGCCATACCACACACTTGAAACCATTTGCAATGTGCTCTTTTATGTCTATATTGCCCTGGAATTCTTCCCAGTTTCATGCTGTCGCCACCTGAAACTCTCAGCCATGTTGCAAAGCAATGGCTAAATTCCACTACCTAATTTAAGTCAATTCTGCTTGTACCAGCAGATCAGGAAGCCAATCAGAAGTCTTTTTTTTTAAACAGCTACCAGATAGCAGATACAGTGGATCCTTACAATGGACTGGGAGCCAGGGGTGGGGGGAAAGCCAGAGTAAGACAATGGAAAGCCCCTCTGCTTCATTGCCAAAAGCGTTGATGTAGACCACATGGTAGAAATAAGAATGGAAAAGCAAGGTTTGTTTGTGTTTCCTTTTAGTACCTCCACCAACATCGCTCCGAAAGTGTGAAATACTCTTCTGATTAGAGGAGTATTTTCTCCATGGGCAATTATTAACCATCACACAGAGAGGAACTGCAACATGGGGCTTCTCCCTTTGTATATCCCCTGGCTGGAGTCCAGCCGTTCTTATCCGTTTAGATCTACAATCTGCAAAACATGGAATGCCAACTTCCACTGCATTGGAAGCTCTTGAATAATACTATGATAATCTACTGAAACTTAAAAACTCAGGTTTATGCTTTTCACCTATCACAGTAGTCACCAGATGTTATTGGACTAAAACTCCCAGAAGCCTTGATCACTAGCTGTGCTGCCCAGGATTTCTAGGAGTTGTGGTCCATAAAGATCTGAAGACCCAATGTGAGATGCCACTGACCTAGGAAATAGAGAAACCACTAGGAAGCTACAGCCTGGAAGAAATGCACAACTATAACTTTTTTTTTACCTCTACAAAATATTTAGGTGTTATTTTGGCACAGCCACTGACATATTTAAAAAAAATCCCTGTAAAAATCAAGCATAAAGCTGCTTCCAGGAATAGCCTCTTAAGAAAAAAAAATTGGAGCTGATTTGAACCTGGGGGTGGGGGTTGGGGAGAGAGATTTGCTCCAAATTCTATGAATGTCAGCTCTGGCCTGGTGTTTTTCTGCTGGTGAACCTGCACTCAATAAGATATTTTTACCGGGTGTTTGAAACCAGCCCCTCCAGATAAACAATATTACCTGGCAGGCACTGCTCCACTCAACGTACAATGGGAAGTAACAGCAAATAATAAAAGAAATAAAGTAGCACAAAATATGGCTTGCCCTTTACGTGAGCATAAATTTCCAAAGAGAAAATTGGTATCTAAAATCTTCTTACATGTTAACACAACACTAGCCATTCAACCACAGGGAGCCAGGCTAGGTCTGGGGAAAGCTACAACGATCCACCTAGCTAGCGGAATGGATGGAACCAGCAAGGCAAATGGCACCAGGACACAACACAAATGGGATGTGTGGAAATATATGAACAGTGTGAGAAAGGGATTGCGGAAAACCCAATAAAGGTTGTTGGGTCGTCCGCTGTCAGAAGAGAAGACCCAATTAAATATAAGTTGAATGAAGAAGAATTAAAGGTTGATAGAGATGAGGGAGAAATGCCAGGAAAACTATTTTTTAGTAAACAGGAACAGGTAGACAGTGATCCTGTTAAGAAAGTAGAGAAAGAAGAATTTAAGGACAAATTCAAGGAAGGTTACATGGCTATAGTAAGAGAGGTGAAATTATGGGAAGATATATATTCAGAACTACAGGATATTAGTGTAGAGATAAAGAATACTGGGACTCAGACTGAGGAGAAAGGAGAGAGAATGGCTGAGAGAAAAGGAGTGGGTATACAAGTGGGAAAAGGAATAAAAGACAGTAGATCCAATGCCACACAAACTGATAATATTAAGGGAAAAGAAGTCAAATCCCAAGGAATTCAGGTAGAGGAAATGAAACATAAACATGTGGTAGGGAAGGCATGGCACATTGGGATTCAAGTTAAGATGGACCAACACAAAATAACTAAGGCAATTGGAATTCAGGTGGAAGATAGAAAGAAGAATCAGGTATTCATAGAGGAAGGAGTACAGACAGAAGAGCGCGAGGAGGAAAGGAAGAGGAGGGGGGAAGAACGAGAGGTAGCGCGAGGAAAAGGGACGGTTAGGGGGATAACGATTTTCCAGGAGCGGGGGAGTCAGACGGGAGGAGAGTTAAGTGATGAAGGAAGATCAAACTTAATCTCCTCAACCCCTATAGAGATTACAGGGGTTAATTTAAGCGGAAATCAACCCTTTAGGGGACTTAGGGGAACTAGACTCGATCCGAATCCACCTGGATGGATTCCAGGTTGGGGGTGGGAACACCCTCTTCGAGCACCCCTTCCAACCCCAAGGAATATAGTTGGTGGCTTATGGAAGAAAACACCAACAAACAACTCAAAGTAAGCAAGAATCCCTTTTTTGAGAATGAAGAGAGTTTGTCTAGAAGTTCCGATCCAAGTTTAAATATACCTGTTTTGACCTCGCACCGCAGTTATGACAATGTACAGGAAAGAAACAAACAACTTTGTGAAACTTCTAATAAAAATTTATTTGATTTTCCGTTGGATCAAGCATCCCGAATTCTTTCTGCGTCTGAACCATTAATTAATTTTAACGAACCCTTACAAACAGATTACAGAACAGTGTTGAGCAAGCTAAGGTCAATTTAGAGTAATGGGGATATTCATCTGGTGGAGTAACAACATGTGAATGTGGAGAACACCAATCCTCTTGGTATTGGTATCAGTACCCATTATGCACAGAGGAAGATCTTGTGGGAGAAACAATATGACAGGTGCCACACAACTGTGGGCAAAAAACCCCAAAACATTTAATGCATTTGTTTAAATGTATGATGAATCACATGTTGTTGCATTTTATATGCATTTTCATGTAAAGATTTAAATCTGTTTTTGGACATATTATAGGTGAATAATAATACAATCCTTCTGCATACTACAAAGTTCAGGCACAAATAAATAAATCCAACTGCTAATCCTAGCTAGGATCGACCCATTGCAACAGTTGCAGAATAACAAATCAACACTGACTCAAACTGCATGGACTGATTGGACCTACTCTACTAGGGACTAGTGGCTAAATCTGAAACCCTATGTTTGCCTCCTACAGCACGAGGTCTATCGCATGAAGAGAGACTAACAGATCTGCAGACTGTCAAGACAGAGTCTTGATGCTGTTCGTCTTTGTGATTATCTCTTTTGCTACCCAGCCTTTCACCTCCAATTCCAAAACCTTCCTGGGGAAGAAGGTTCCGGAATTAACTTCCTTGTCCTCCCCTCCGTTCCCCTAGACTCCTTCTCAGGTTTGTGTGCGATCACTTTTGTAGAAGTTGAGTATGTATGCTCCACTTCATTTATCACACTATGCCTTTGTAGCAAATATTACTGCAGAGTGCTTCGCTTATCTTTAATGAGGTACCACCATGTTCCTTGACTGCCTTCACAGGCATTCTGAGGGCAAGAGGGAGGGGCAGCCTTTGTAACCACGTTCCTATCAGTTCCAAGCAGGCTTCTAGAAAATCCCACCCATATGCTTCTGTTGCCCTTAGGTTGGCCTCTGGGACCAGTGGGGAGAGAGGACAGCATGTGTTCCCCATACAGCTACATCTGGTTGTGTACCTTTCAGTTACTGAGATACAGATTTTTTTTCCTGTAACATCTCCCACAGTTAGAACCCTTACAGAAATTCCTGTCAAGTGGGGATGTACTTTAAACCAGACATATGTGTTATTTTCTGGGAAATGGTTGGAAAATTTACATTTTGGGGGGGATTAAAACTCTTGGAATTCTGCAACAACCACAGCCACAGATTAATTTCAGCAGCTGTAGTTCAAAAGAATGGTTTTACCAACTTCTGGTTCTAATGTACAACCCACTGGTCCAGTCACATTCTATGTTCCTAAATTCTGAGTAGCTAGATTTTTGTTCACACCCCATGATTCTCTTCAGGTTGTCACAAGAGCACAGCTTTACTTACAGGATCTAAATTGACTGGTGAGAAAAATGGAGGCTTTTCTTTAAGGCATGAAAGAATCAGTTGAATGAGGATCAGTGCAAAGTAGACATAAAATGCAGTAACCCTGAATCTGTCTTCCTTTTGATCCTAAGAAGAAGGGAAAATAGAAGTTAAGAACCAAAAAGCAAGGAAAATGGACTTCACCAAAGGGGCACAGGGAGGTTGACTATTTTGAAAGACAGCACAGGTGAAATAATAGATAAGATTTTGCTCATGGACTTAATCAGAAAAAATATATATTATTTAACCGGTCTGTGAAACAAAATACTGAAACACCACTGCGGGAAAGCAGTGAAGATGAAAATTGTTGGAAGAATACAATAACGTTCTTTTTAAAAATTAATAGTCTGATGAGTATCAAAACAAAGCCGATCTAAAATATAGAGAGTAGTGTTTGAATTTCAGTATTGTCTTGTTGGAATCAGTACAGCCATTTTCTACTATTTTTGCAGTAGGGCATGGGAAATCCTCCCATCAGGACTTTCACATCTCTTTTAACTCATGTGCTTTCGGTTTCAGTACAGAGGACTAGGGAAAATATACGTACTACCCCGGAAAAGATTGCAATCACATAAATACTGCAGTTCAATATCCAATAGAGAGTGAATGGTGGGGTTTTTTTTCATTTGAACTGTTTAAGAGTTACTGGTTCCTATCCAGGCTTCCTTAAAACAAAATCAACCCCAACCCCCCAAAATGTACACTACAAAACACTAAGCACTATGAAAGCATAGTGAGAGTGGAGATAAATGACTGGTGAAAATCAAAAGGATTAAATACTGTACTGACTAAGGTGCTTTGTGTCATTATATACATTAATAGAGAGTTTTTTCTACAATATTTTGCATGGATCCATATTCTTCCCCACACCATCCAAAGGTATGGGTGAGTGGTACTTTTATTAGACCACTAAAACAATCAATTCCCAGTGCAAGGGTTGAACCTAGAATAAACCTTCTACTGCCTTCACAGCCAGTGTTGAAATTAGTTATTCAAACCAGGATATGTGTGCAATCAACATTCTCACAGTTAATTTGTTGTGTTAATATTGCCATTATCAATTTGTTGTGCCTGCTTTTACTGTACATACACACAGTTCCATTGCACCCCACTTTAATACTTCGAATAAATGGATTGATCCACAAATGGAGACACTGAATATAAGTTAGTCTTTAAGGGATCACTGTGCTTTGTTTTGGTTTGGGTTTGGTTTTGGCTTTGTCTGGTATGCCTGCACAGACAAACACTGCTACTACATTGAAGACTTCCCAGGATTGATTTCAGGTGCTCTTTTTTGACTGAAGTGAGCACCTTAAAGGCTGCTCTCGGTCCTAGATCACTTCCCATATGCTCCAGGCAACATCTGAGGCTCTTTTCGAAGTCCCACTGTGCTAAGCAACCACTGGGATTGTCTTGTGGTGGCACCCAAAGGTCTTTTGACTTCTGACTCGGGGCATTTGCTCCAAATTTAGTTATTCCAGATGGTTTTGGGTTTCCTCAGATTTTACTGTTTTAGTGCTGTCAGCCTCCTTGACTAATGTTGGAGGTAGCCCGTGTCTGTTTGCAGTTGGTCTGTGGTGGGGTAAAAATATTCTACAATAAATAAATAAATAAATAAATAAATAAATAAATAAATAAAAATTATTGCAATTCCTCCCCCCCCCCAAAATATGAAAACCCGCTTCATGAATTAAAGTGGGGTTTCAGGTTGCTTAAATGGAAGACTGTCTTTGCTAAAAGAGGATATATAGCTACCCAGTCAAGGCCTGCAAAAGAGGAACATTACAATATGGCAATTTAGCCTGAATTACAAATGCTTCAGGTGCCACCCTTCGGGAAAGGAAGGATCTAATAGCAGCCTTTTGAAATTCCCGCGGCCACAGCGAGGATGCTGTGGCTGCAGAAAATTCAGAAATCTGCTCTTCAATCCTTGCTTTCCCAAAGCGTAACACCCCTGCTCTTTGATCCTCGCTTTCCTGAAGGGTAGCAACCCTGCATGTACCCATTTCAGGGGTCTCAAAATGGCTCCGTGAAGTCGGCTCCATTGTAGCCCCAGTGTACTCTCCAGCCACACTGCTTTTTGGATGCCCAGAATGGCGTGGGTGGAGAGTAAACTGGGGCTAGGAAGGAGCCCACAAGCCACTGCCTCCTCTTCACCCGGCTCTCTGCATGGAGCACAGTGGCGTGCTCCGAGTGGAGGGGGAAGTGCCATGGCTGTGAGAGGGCAATGTCACGTGCCCACAGAAAAGGCTCCACATGCCACCTTTGGCAACCGTGCCATAGGTTTGCCAACACTGGCCTATCCCTCAGGTACTGGACAGCCAGATGATATTCTGTTCCATCTCCTATCGTTTATATATGCTGATGCTTCCCTAACTGAGACCTATTTCTTCTGCAAAAGAGGTTTCAAGCCCCCTCCCACCTGAAGCGTAACAACGAAAGAACATACCATATAGCCCATACACAAACATTTACCTCAGCTGAATTAGAGATAATTTTGGATCTCAAAGGACCAACAGCACACAGCACACACAGGAACCAGAAGATGATGAGAACCCCTGAGGACTGGACACCATGAAGCCTCTCATACTGGATGAGCAACATGGCCACCAGCTGTAGAGAAAGGGAAGACAGAAATGGAAACAAAAGGACCTCTTTTTCCTTAGCTGCTATTCGGAACTTGAAATTATTGCCTTATTATGTAGCCTCGTGGCACAGTGGTTAAATGCCTGTACTGTAGCTAAAACTGTGCTCATGACCTGTGGTTCCAATCCCATGTAGCAGGCTCATGCTTGACTCAGCCTTCCATCCTTCCGAGGTCGGTAAAATGAGTACCCAGCTTTACTTGTGGGGGGCAATGTGTAGCCTGCATAATTAAACTGTAAACCACCCAGAGAGTACCTGAAGTGCTATGGGGAGATATATAAACAGAACACTTTTATTTGAATTTGTTATTGAGTGGTGATTTTTTTGTTTTTTTCTGTTTTGTTTGATATTTGCATTTAAGCCACTGTTTTACACCTTCTCAAAAAAAAAAAGAGTCTGATCTCAGTTTTTTTTAACAGTAGCATATTTGTGTATGCTATCGTTAAGAGCATGGCTTCTGTTTTTCCTTTCTAAAAGACATAGCAGTTTTGATCCTGACAGCTCCTATGTGTGTTTTCAAAGGAGTCTCCATTGTAAAACAATCACTGTACATTTGATCAAATGCCTGGGGAAATTTAAACCCCCCCCTTATTGTTGTTTCGACATATGACTCATTGTGTCCAAAAGGAAAACTCCCTCCAATGTAGCAGAGGGAAAACACATATCTCACACCATTCATAGATGGTGTGTCCATCTCAATTCCCTGTTTCTCAAATGGAATATGTCTTAATTGTAATGGACAGTAACTGTATATTGTCTCTCCTTACTGTAAGCCGTCTTTGGCCCTTTTGCAAGGAAAAAGGTGGGGTAAAAATACTCAAAAATCAATAAAATCAATAAATCCTCCAAACATGGATTTTAAAATGTACACAGGAATACACAGTCTTGACTTGACTGAAACTGCTTTTTAAAAAAACATGTACATTAATGAAACAAAATTATGCAAACTAAATAGAAAACAAGCAATACCAGATTTTTAAACTTTGTGTGCCCTTCATCGTTAGGGCCACTAAGGGCCACTTAGGGCTACTAAGCAGAACACTTTTTGCTGCTATTTGTTTAAAATCAACTTACTGTATGTTAATTAACATCCTTCCTATTGTTGCCCCCATTCTTTCCAGAAATAAATTGAATCCTTGCTAAAAGTATATCCTTTTTCTTTCTCAAACACATATGTCAAAAATGGGCTCCAGATACCTTTAAAATCATAAGCGTGGGGTACCCCTTGACTAATTTTCCAATCAACTTGAGTGAAAGTTGCTGAGGGATTTGATCATTCCTCATCCCTTCCTCCAAATGAGAAACATGCATGGATGTCTTAATTTTAATCTTTCAAAAATATATAGAGATAATTTCCATGATTTCCTTCTGCATTGAGCTGCTATTTTATAGCTGGAGATGTTGCACAACCCAGTCTGTGTATCTGTACTTTACAGCACTGCCACAAGCGTCAGTATTTTGCAGCTGCAGAATGTAAACAGAGGAGAAAGAGCAAAAGCAGCCTGCAGCTCATATCTTTTATCTCCTGTCAAAGCTCTTCTATCCCACTGAAGGACACATGCCCCAAATAGTTCTTCAACACCATTTCATCTTTCTTAATTCGGGGAAGGGCAAACCAATGAGGCTCAGGGGTGGAAAACACAGAGAACTCTAAGCTCTGTCAGGCTTGTACCAGCAGGATGGAAAGTAGGAGGCTGGAGTGAGGTTTCATAAGTGGGCTCCAGCTCTTGCTCCCATTGTAGGTAGGTATATGTTGGGGGGCCGGTGGGGAGAATAGGAAGGCTTTCGAACCAATGGATCTAAAAGCCTTCCTGGGGCCTTTCCCGAAATGCTGCCATTTTGCTAGACTTGGTGGAGCAATGAAAGCAGAAGCGTTACGGCAATAGAAGTTTTTCTGCCAGCACCGGCTGGGGAGACTTGTGAGGGCAGATATCCCTGTCTGCTCATGCACCTCTTTCTCCACAGATGGAGAAGACAACCCACACTATCTTAAAGCTCTCTTTAAACCCAGGGGAATTGCAGCCTTTGCTATCTTCACCACCGTGCCAAATTGGATCAGTTCTTGCCAGGCATCTCTGGACATCCTGGAGGCTGCCATGTTGGAGCAAACCAAAAGATATCACACATCACCTTGGACACCACAGCAGCAGCAGAAAGATATACCAACCATGGTGATGCCAACAATTAAGGGCGTAACGAAATATACAGACGGCGGTGTTCTGCTCTGAATGATTCCATGGAAAGAATAGAAGAGATTGGCCCAACTCACACACCAAAGACAGAAGGCAAACATCTGTTTAAAAGAAAGAGAGAATCAACCCATCTGCAAAAGCAGACAATGTAAACAGAGAGCAGCTCAAGTACCCTTAAAGCATCCTTGCAAGTAAATTCAGCTGATAATACTTTTTCAACAACTTCTCAGCCTAGTTTATCATCATCATCATCATCATCATCATCATCATCATCATCATCATCATCATCATCATCATCATCATCATCCCACCCATCTGGTCAAATGGTCCCTCCGGGTGGCTTACAACAGAAAAACACAAACAATAAAAATACATAACATAAAACGTAACTCTGCTCACAACCTGAGCCTGATCCCAATGGTTTCAGGGGTTCAAGGTTGATTCAACCTTCTATCCTTCCCAGTTTGGTAAATTGAGTACCGGATTGCTGGGCCCCAGGGAACATGTAAACCAGCGTAATTAAATTGTAAACTGCCCAGAGAGTGCTTTAAGCACTATGTGGCAGTATATAAACATCATGCTGCTTTTTTGCTTTTACAGTGGACCCTTGTATAATAAACAACTTGTATAACATAAAATTTGTACAACATACAAATTCCAGAGATAGTGGAAATTTGCTTAACAGAATTGCCTATGGGGCGAATCTGTACAACATAAAAATGGGATCACTCTGTTTTCAATGCATTCCTATGGGAAAATTTGTATAAAGGAAAATTTCCTTAAAATAATTTCATTTGGAATGAATTAATTCCTTTATACAAGGTACCACTGTATTCCTAAATTTCTTCCCAAAGATTTCTATGGGTACATTTCTATAAACAAAAACATATCTATGTAAGAAAATGATAGGTGAAGTACTGTGATTTAAGAAGTCCTGTTGGCTTGGATAATTTCTTTTGTAAGCACTATTTTGGTTTGTCTTTTAGCATCAACTACTCAGGTATGTTGTTTCAGCACATTTCTTTTAAAAATCAAGAACATTTTCATTATGGACTTCAATAAGCTTTGCATCTGTGGCTTATTAAATAAAATGATGAATAAACTGCAGCAATCCAAGAACACAGCAAAGCTATTTTAATCAATTTCCTGCCCCTTTCCTTGATTAGTTATCAAAGTAATTGACTGAAACAACATCAAAGAGTATCTCCATACTGAAGACATCTCAGAGATTTTTTTATGAAGATAAATCTTATGAAGATAAGATTTCCCTTCAGCCCATCTTGACTAGATAACTCTGGAAATTATATGAGGCCTTCTGCAAATGGAAAGTACTGTCTGATTCCAAAGATTGTCTTAACGATTAAGCTATTGACATGGACCACTCTTTTACAAACGACCTCCGAAATTAAAATCCAATTAAAAGCCCATGCTCTTAACCTGTGATTAATAGGGCAATTATGACCAGTCTCTTCTCAACCTGAGGAGCGGATGTAGTTGCTAAATCCGATAGTTCCACACAGTGAGGAAACAGTGAGAAAGCATATAGTCCATAAGCATGGAGCATCTGAGGGGGCAGAAGCAAAAAAACTAATCCAGTGAATTATGCAGGATGCAGTCATCACCCTGTTCAGAACCACTAGCAGGGACTGTTAACACACGATTAAGGCTCCCCCCCCCACACACAAACATATTCATGAGGACTTGGAACATGGGTTCAAAAATGTGTAAGCCAAAAGCCTTACAATTCTCTCTGATAAAGTCAAACACCATGTCTCAAAGAGAGATTCAGCAGCAAAAGTTAAATTTCCAAATGCACACCACAATCTAATTCATTACCTTTTGTAATTAGTCTACCATTAAATTCCTCCTGCCTGTGTTCAAATTATTATGCACAAAGCTCTTTCCGCTGACACTGTTGGCATGTCCTCTTTTCAGAATAAGATAGCAGGGTCTACTGCTACTCATTTGCCACTGTGGAGAGAGAATACAGCATGATCTTACCGTTTTGAACCTGCTCAGCACGGACAATACGATGTACCCTCGATTGTTGCACTTTAAATAAAATAGGTAAAAAGGCAAGGTGAACCAAAGATAGAGGCATGGGGCCCATGCCAGGATGGTGTTCTGGAAACACAGCGTTAGGTCTGGATTGTCAGTGTACAGCGTTATGTTGGGGTCCTGCAGAAGGAGAAAGGAACACACGGTTCAAATATTAAGGAACAGGCGGGTGACAGGGGGTATTACAAAGCTCCACCATAAACCAGCAAAAAACGGTAGGACTTGATATCCTTTTGCCAAAGAGAAAAAGCCAACAGCCTCTGTGTGTGTGTGTGTGTGTGTGTGTGTGTGTGTGTGTGTGTGTGTGTGTGTGTGTGTGTGTGTGTGTGTTGTGATGAATACCACAATGGTAGGATTCACGACCAGACTCATTTGTCTAACATATAACACATATGTTGGAGACCTGTTTGGAATCTCACATGCTACCTATGGCTTGAGTGACTGTCAGAGACTTTTCTGGGCTAGGGGGAATGTGTATATCTATCCAGTACTAACCACTATAAGCCTTTGAATGCAAAGAGAACCCCGCCCTGATGAGTCATCCCCCCTTTAGTTTGCTGCTGGCTGTTTGTTTGCTACTGATCTGTTCGTTTGATCACTAAATAAGTGTGCAGTAAAGAAAGCACCATACGAAAATGATTTTTACCCTTTCTACAACAAAAGTCTCAGACTCTGGGGGACTTGTGACTGTTCTCCTCTGTGGATCTTTGTACAGTGGACCTTGGTACAACAAACGGTTTGTAGAACATGAAATTTGCTTAACAGAATTGTCTATGGGGCGAATCCGTACAACATAAAAATGGTCGCGATTAGGGATTACTCTTTTTTCAATGCATTCCTATGGGAAATTTGTATAAAGGAAAACTTGCTTAACAGAATTTCATTTGGAACAAATTAATTCCTTTATACAAAGTACCACTGTACTTTCACTGCATAGAAAAAGGAATTTTACAGCGATTCAAAACCCTGAAACAATGCATTCACCCACTGTTATTTCATCTCCCTGACAATCCTTGCTTTTTTCACACCCCAGAATAGAAGAAGCTAGCAGATCTCCATCTGATTGGGGCTTGGCCAACTTGCTTAACAGAATTTCATTTGGAACAAATTAATTCCTTTATACAAAGTACCACTGTACTTTCACTGCATAGCAAAAGGAATTTTACAGATATTCAAAACCCTGAAACAATGCATTCACCCATTTATGTTATTCTCATCTCCCTGACAATCCTCTGCTTTTTTCACACCCCAGAATAGAAGCAGCTAGCAGATCTCCATCTGATTGGGGCTTGGCCTTAGTAGGTGCTATAAGCCTAAATAAGATGTATATATAAGATGTATGGATAATGGGGTATTAAATAGATAAACAAATACTCCAGAAGTGGTGTTACCATAAAAGAAGCAACTCCCCCCCCCCCGCCAAATCATACACTTCTCTCTCAACATTAGTGGAACACCAATCCACATTCCTAGGTAATATCTACATTGCAGTGTTCTATCTCAACCGGTTAGAAGCACTATTAAAATGCTAGTAGAAGGCCTTTATTTTATTTTATTTACTATTTGTGCATCTTCTTATCGCTAACTGCAGGGTACCTCTGGATTACAAAGTGCAAGACAATCAAAAGTGCAGAATCCAATGGATCACATTTTGACAAAAGGAACAGTACACGAGCATTGCACATATGCACGATGCTTCTGACTGATACATAATGACCTTTGGCAGAAGGGATCGAACAGATATCAGAACTGTCTTTGCTGTTTGGAACATTTGCAACATTTGTAGAGTGGAGATAGCATATGCTTATGTAGGGTAAGTAATCCATCTAAACTGGTCCATTCCCAGTTTAGTTAACAGATAAAACCAACAAGTGCTGCAAGATGTTTCATTGTTAAGCCATAAGAGGACAAAACAAGAATAATTCAGGGCACATTACCAAGCAGCCCATATAATAAGCACAGAGAACTTTTCTACAGGTAAAGAGCTACTTCAAAAGTCAAACAAGAAATGCATACAACAATTTCCTCTCTGTCCTTTATCTTGATGGTTGCTGTATTTGAACAGGCAATATGCTAACAACCCTTCACTCAACAGTCAAGGTTAATACACTGCATGAAGCTGATATTCTGTTGCTGCTGAAAGATTACAGTTACAAAAATTTAAAAAAGGGGAGGAGGAAGACAATAAAAAAGGCTAAAAAATAGAAGATGGGACAGAATTACGGTCGATTTGTTTGCAGAAAATTACCCATATTCATCTTTTTGCAGCAAAAAGTAGCAAAGTGTTCACACACCACCTTAATTATGGCATATGTTTTCATTGGCTGTAGTCCATTTCATCAGATGTATCGCCTCCTCACATGGCTTGGTATCGACCATGTGCATCAAATTTGGCCAAATCCTAAAAGTAAGTGGTGCCTTGTGGACCAGTTCCGATGCATCCTGAGGTGTCACAGATGTTCCTCCAGAGCTAGCAAAACTAAAGAGCTGGATCTCACACCCACGTTTGTGTGGTCTTTGCTCTTTGGAAAAAAGCACTCCATCTGTCAAGGGAAGGATGTGGAACAGCTTCAAGGGTTTCAATTTTTATTGCTCTTTTCATACATGTTTCAGTACTGTATTTCAATATCACAGTATCTCAATTATGGGTCAATTCCACCTCCTGTGTTTTCATTCTAGATGAAAACCACCTCCTATGTTTTCATTCTAGATCCATACGTGTTTCAATATTGCAGTATCTCAATATCTCAATTATGGGTCAATTCTAACTTCTATGTTTTCATTCTAGATTCCTCCCACATCATCTCCTGATCTGCATTATCTTGATCCCTGCTGCTCCTTAATTTATACTATGGCTTGTGTAGCTCCATTCTTTAGCAGTAATACTGTATAATTAATTCACTTCAGCCTTCCCTGAGCATTGGGAGAAAGGCTATGACATCTCCATGAATTTTGGGATCCGTAGTTAAAAGAATAGATAGTATCAGATAAGAATTTGGGAGGTTAGGCTTCAGATCATCTATCAAACATGGAAGCAGGCCAGCAATGGCAAAATTATTCCATGAATATATCTCACATATCTGGAAAACCTCATGAAGGTTATGACAACAGCACATAACACTTGACAGAAACACAACGCTCCACACTTCTAGGACAAAATTAGTTTCTGTATCCAGATTGATGCAAATTTTCTCTCTCTGCCTGCATCATCATCATCTTCATCATCATTAGTGCCATCACTACCATTTCTGCTGCAGGAACATCTACCACCAGCAGCCACAGCAGCAGCACAAGGGAGCCATTCCCCCACAGATTCTGACCGCTGCATCCCTTTCCAATCTTATTTAATTTTCTCCTTTCAATTCCATTTCCAGTTTTATTTAAGTTCAATTTCTTGTGGCTTCCTGTGGGTACACCCTTCAGCTCGTCATTCTGCTTTGTTTGTGCACTCACTGCATTCATCTGGCCTAGACCTTATTATTCGATAAATGGATATTTGGCCTGCAGGATATTTCTGAGAATCCCATTTCCTACTCATTTCCCATTGGTGAGCTTATTCCCCCCCCCACCATGTTTCTGAGATTTTAGTTTACATTCAGTTTGCCAATGTTTCATCTCATGTGGGGAGAGATGGGTTATATTGTGTCCTGTATGTGTATTATTCTACTCCATACCCAGACATTACAGGGACTTCATTGCCCTTCACACAAATAATTAACACTTATGCAAAACAACTTGTGATGTGAACAAGCACCCGGGGGCAGAGGAAGAATTGGTCCAGGGAGTGGAAAACCTGTTGCTGGCACCACCTTTGCCATCAAACATGTCTGCAAACTGCTCTGTTAGCTTCAGTGCAGAAGACACCACTGTCTGAATAATTCTTGAATTAGGCAAGGTACAAGAGGTGGCAGAGGCCCAGTTGCATTCCTGCTGGTCCTCTCCCACCTCCCTGATAGATGGCCTATTCCTGTGTTGTTAGGAGAGGCTCAGAACTTTAGAAAGCCTAGTGTGTGGGTGATGTTTTTCCAAGAAATTGGGTGTCACCTGGATATGTTCTAACTCTGCTATAAGTCTCCACCAGGCCATGTGTCTGTGTTGCAGGAAGTGTCTCAAGAAGAGAAGCAGAAGCCACAATACTACCCCATGTGTGTACTTGCAATTGAAGCAGCAACACCAATGGGTTCTGCAAAGAACAGAGAAGTCAAAACCTTTTTTTTGTGTGATGGCTACACGGCTCCTCAACTTGTTTTGCTTCAACTTGTTTTTCAACCAAATTATAGTGAGCCAAATAGGCCTTTCAAGGTAAGACATTTTAGGAGTGGTTTTATCATCACAGCTTCCACTACACCACACCGGATATCTAATACTGAGAAAAGGTCACAGAGGCAAGGAAAGAAGAAAATGAAATTTGAGACTGATTGGCACCATAAAGGAAGCCACCATGTTGAATTTGCAAGACCTGAGGAGGGCTATTAAGGGCAGGACGTTCTGGAAGTCACACATTTGCAGGATCATCATGAGTTCGAGGCAACTTGATGGCATACAACAGCAGCAGCAGCAGCAGCAGCGACGGCACATTTTACAAATCACCACCTCCAGAGCTGAATTTAACTCCTGAGGTTGGTGCACATTCTGACTAGTTATAAGCATGGTTCGGGATAGGAATAACTGACAGTGGATAGTTCAAGAGGAAATGAGTGGAAGAACTGCCAACCGGATTACACGAATCTTGTCACACATGTAAAATTAGTATAATGACTTGTCACAATCAGAGATGGGGACAAACTGCCTAAATGGTTCGTGATTTGTCAACGGCGATGGACCAGGAACCACAAATTTTACCCCATCAGTCGACAAACCACAAATTGGTTCATTGGTTCATGGAGGCTTTAAAGAAAAAAACAAGTCCCCACCAAACGAGCTTGTGAGGATGGAGGAATGGAGTGAAAGGTTTCCCTTGACGATCTTAAAACCCAAGCAGGCTCATACAGCAAGACATGGTCTTTGAGACAGCTTGGCCCCAAGCCATGTAGGTCTTTGTAGGTTAGAACCTGGAAACAGATCAGCAGGCAGTGGAACTGCTGTAATGAGGGGGGTGTCTGTGATCCCTGCAACATATGGGGCAACTGACTCGCTAATGGGCCTACTCTAGTGTGACTTATGATGCTAAGCAAAGGGATTTTCGGCCATTAATTTCAAAAGGTCCTTGCACTGTTCTGAAACAAAACCTTATATTCTTAAAGAAGACATTTCTCCTTCACGTGGACTCTGTTGATCTCTCAGTGCCAATGGTCTGACTCAGCCCCTTTAGCTACGAAGGCACACAAAAGCACTCTAGGTCACCCATAAGGACATTATATCTTAATGCCTGAAACTGTATTGGAACAACCTTGCTTATCAGAGGAGATACAACACTTCATATATGGCCGGGACAAAATCAAACATAACCTTTTGTAAAATAACTCTCTCTCTGTGCATTCATGTATATGTGCACAAATATGCATAAATCATAATAAACACATTGATACCACAGTATTTTCTGTTCGTTTGAAGACAGAAAAATACCTCCTTGTTACAATAAAAGGTGAACCTATCACAACCTCCTCCCTTGGGTACAACCTTGAAAACAAATTCCTTTCTGAACCAGCTGACATTTCTCAAATAAAATGACACTCATCAGTACCCAAGCCCTTGTTTAATTCAACAAGGATAAGCAAAGCACAGAATACAAACATATATACGGTAAGCTTACAAAAAAGCCTCCTTCCCCCATGGTTGGATAAGCCCAGTTCACTCAGACCAAAGGCTGCTGGTCTGACTCAACCATCTCCATGTATTACTCATGCAAAAGAGCGATATGAAACGGGTTGTGGGGCCCCATTTGGGTTAGTTCCATGGCCAAGGCCATGCACTTTCCTTTCCTAAATGTAAACTTCCTGATACGCTTTAATTCCCTGTTTGTAGTCAAACTTCTTCTAATGGAGACGTAGATAAGCATCAGCAGCTATCACTTGGAAGGAGGTTGCCTGCATCTACAGCAATAGCTTGCTGCTTGAATCATCAGTCCAGTGGTTGGGTTTTGGATGGATTGAGCCTTTAGCTTGTTCATAGCTGCTGGGCATTTGCCAGCTCTGCATTAAAAATCCACACACTACAGCGACAGTGACTCAGTTGACTACTTGTGCTCTTAAGCTTCAACTCTGAGAAGGGACGTTAATCAAACCGAAGACTAAATCTTGGAGAAAAAGTCCTTTGAAGGGAGCAGAACCAACCAGCGTCTATTAAAGGTTGGAAAGAATAACACAGCCTGTTGGCCAATTCCTGCAAGGATGTAAGAGATGATATGTGCATACTCTGTGGGGAAAAGATCAGCCCCCTTGTGTTCACCCCCTGAACATTGTGCCAAGGAAAGCTCAACTGCACAACCTGTGTCAATTATGCAAATCAATCATGCTTTCATTTGTTTCATTCTTCTGCTTAGGTTTGACACCTCTGATTCAAGCAGCAATGTCTCTTTCTGCAGGGACTCTCTCTGGCTTCAGAAGTTACACTACATACTACCAGAAGCTGCCTTTCAAAAAATAAAGGTTTGGGTTTTTTTGCAGCCAAGACAAAATGATGTGGCTTGTGTGCCATTTGGAGTGTAAACCGCCGCTACAGCACTTCAGATTAGAACTAGGTGAGCTGACTGGACTTCCCTATTAAAGAGTACATGAACACCAGGAGTGAGGAATGCGTGTCCCTCCAGATGTTGCAATTCCCATAAGCCCTAAGCAGCATAGCCAAAGCTGAGAGATAATGGGATTTCTGAAAAGCCACCTCCCCTCCCTATGTCGGCTGTATATTCATTCGGTATTTGAGACACAAACACACAGATTTCTTGACAATGCAAAAAAAAAAAAACCCTTCCCTAAAATATCTTAAAGTACAAAATACAGAAATATTACACTCAGGGAATCAATTTCCAATGGTGACGTTTTCATTTATAGATCTCTCTAAATTTACTCCTGGTGGTAGAGTGGGACATCTTTTGTCTAATTCTGTTAATGCGTGTTATATGAATGAGCCACAGCTCATGTAAATGCTCGTGTCTCACAGGTTATCTCAGGTATTTGGAGTGACTGCTTTCACCCTTTGCTCGCTCTCCGTTCAAAGCAATGTTCTGCCTCCCTGTACTCACTGGACAGCTCTTGATTACTCCATGCAGGACTGAAATTGAACAGCTTCAATGTTTGTTCATTGATACCCTTTCTTGGACTTAAGTTTCCTTTAAAAACTGCTGTTGCTAGGTAAAGTTAGTGCTATTATAGACATTGGTATCGCTCTAGGGTAAGTCCGGGCTGAGTGACAATATCCAAATGACAGGACCAACATTAATTTTATAACTTAAAAGTGAGACTAATCCTGCAATAAGAGGCACAGACCAAGCCAGCTACGAAATAACTTATACCCCACCATGGAATTGTGCCTTCATAAGTAATAAGCTGACTGCTCTGGATGCTGACTCATGCTGTGACTTAGCATTTAATCCTCAACACTGTTGAAAAAGCTAGCAATAACATTTGACTCACTTTTTCCAACCAGAGCTAAACACACCTTTCTCCTAGATCTTAAACGTTAAAGGATCCTGCAAGGAAGGCCTTCGTCATTCATACTGTACTGTGGCATTCCCAGCAATCAAGTTTTATGGCAGAATACTTCTGCTAGGACTCTTGGGATCCAGGCTTTCCACTCTTGCCTGGTGAACAGAGCTGAATTTCATGCTTCAGCTTTCATAGCTGACCCCAGTAACTGTGACACAGAATATAACATCCTACAATACTTGGAAAAGCTAATCACGTTGCCCAGGGGATTTGGGTAGTTGCGAGTACAAACAAACAAACAAACAAAGTAACTCTCTCCATGCTGGGCTCTCCTGTGTCTGAGATTTCAACGCACCCATCTACCACCACTGCCTGGGCCTGACAGGTTTCTTTACTGATCCCTGTGAGTTGATTCCTGGGCAGTGGTGGTCGTGACTGTGGTGGTAGTGATGGGAGAATTGCATAGCAAGGCGGCATTCCCTGACTTGTTCCGATTCACACCTTCCCTTTTATGTAGATCCCAAACCATGTTTGTACAGTTCAGGATCTTCAGCTGAAATGGCCAGGAAAGCATGCAGATAAGCCACTCCATCAGCAAATGAAACAGCAATGTTAGGATAACAGTCACCGATACAGATTAAACCCAAAAGAACTGATTCTGTAAAATGAATGAAGAGTCCTTTGGGAACTCTGAAAAGATACTAAAAGAAAATGGAGAAAACGCTGCAGAATGATTTCATGATAATGTCACATAACCTGTTTCCCCGAAAATAAGACATCCCCTGACAATAAGACCTACTTACAGTTTTGCCCCACAATGAAATATAAGGCATCCCCCGAAAATAAGGCCTCCCCATAATAAGATAACAATAAATGTGTACCGTAATTTTCTTCATGAAAAAATAAGACATCCCCTGAAAATAAGACCTAGCGCATCTTTGGGAGCAAAAATTAATATAAGACACTGTCTTATTTTTGGGGAAACACGGTAGTAATAATCATTATGAGCAGTCAAGCAAATTACAAGATGACCACTTTCCTAAGTATAAATTAATCAGAAGTAATTTACCTACCCTTTCTTTTGGGGATACTCGTGGACTGTGGGGCTTCCCTGAGGCTAGCTCTTCTCCTGGAAGACACAGTGGGGAATAGAACTCCTGACCCCATGCTCCAGATACTCCAACTCCCTGAGCTATCCAGCCAACTACTATCATGTCAATTGAACATTGAATGAGTGACAATTCTAGACTAAAGATACAATGTGGAAGTACCTCTTGATTTGGCAATTTACCACATGTCTTTCAGGAACCAAAACCTGTTCCCCAAGGAAAAGCCAGCCACCTTAGTAGGTGAAATAGGTACGGCTGAGCTAAAGAAGAGGAGAGAGGAATCCAGTGAATGATATTGTGGATAAACACGGCCATGGACAATCCTTCAGAACTCTTTTCCTTCAAAAAGCACATTGCTCAAAGAATGACTGAAAAGTGGTGCTTCTTCTCACCTTCTTCCAGAGCCCTTTTATCGGATGAATGCACAAACTGGTACAAGAGAGTAGAACTGACACGGGTGGAAGTTTTTGATGTGTCAAGATAAGAGCTGAAGGAAGGCAAATAAGAATCAGCAGGTATTTTGCAGCAATAAAAAGAGTTTACAGGTTAGAACTGGAGAAAAGGTCAAGTTAGTGGCTATAGTGAACTAGGCCATGACTTTTCAAAAGGGAAGAAGGGAGGAGAGAGACACCTGTACCCTGTTTAAGCAGCCATCTTATCTTTCCCCCATAAATTGCTGTTGAATTTTGCACAGGATCCCTAAACACAAGATTCATGGGGATGAATACAGTTACCCCTCGCCGTTTCGCGGTTCAGGTACTGCAGTCCCACTATATCGCGGGATTGCAGTACCTGGGGGGCAGCGGGGAGTGATCCGATCTCTCCCCGCAGCCCCCCCAGGCCCCTCTGGGAGCCCCCCCCGCCCCTTCTGGGAGGCTTCGGAGCTGCGGGGGGGGGGGGAAGGGATCTGATCTCTCTCCGCCGCCCTCCCGCCCCTTCTGGGAGGCTGCGGAGCGGCGTGGGGGGAGGCAGGGAGCGATCTGATCGCTCCCTGCCCCCCCTCTGTTCGCCCCCGCCCCCACCTGACCCGCTTCCACATATCGCGGATTTTCACATATCGCGGGTCGGGTTGGTCCCTAACCCCCGCGATAGGCGGGGGGTTACTGTAGTACGTACGTTTAAAACTGGGAACTGGGGAGCACCTTATAATTTGGGAAACCGAAGACTATAGGAGGAAAATTTCCATGCTGTTCTCAACGTAATGCTTTCTGAGATAGCTCTTCCAGTTTTGCTGCCATTCTTTCAAGTCTGGATATATTCTTATGATTGACGTTCACAAAGCAGTTGAGAAAACTAGATTTTAAATCTAATTTTGCTGTGGGAAACATCAGCTTGCAAGTATCCTTTCAACTGCAATTTCCATCTCACTCAAGATTCAGACATGTTGTTTCAATGGCTCAGGTTTCCACTGCTGTGCTTACAAACATTTACTTACTTATTTGGTTCTAGATATAAACAGATTTTAGGAAGTAAACACAAAAAGAAAGAATCTGGCTTTCTGTGTCTAGATAGCACAAAGTTTGCCACTTTCAAAACAACTGTTGCCAGCTATATTTTTCCATGTCTTGAAAATCAACCTTTACAGAACGGTTTAGATATTGCTCAAAAATGCTGAGATAAATGTTAATGACTAGAGATGGGCACGACTTAGCGGTATTCCCGTTTCCGTTTCCGTTACTCGTATCCGTTACTCTACAGAAACGGTAACGGGAATTACTCCGCCAGAATTCGAGCTTGAACCAATGAACGAACAATTTGGTCTGATTTGTCGTGCTCGTTACTTGCATTGCGGTGATCGCGCAATGCCAAGCGGCACAGAAAAAAAGTTTTTAAAAGTTAAAAAAAACCCAATTCCCGGCCCTAAAAGTAGGCGAAAACTGTCTGAGGGCACCTACCAGGCCAGAAGGGTGTTTTATTTGGGGGGGGGGTTCCCCGCCCCCCTCTCCTTGGCTATTGCTACTGCTGCGCTGCTGGTACCAGGCTGGGAGGGCGCATCCATTTGCCATGCAGTGCGGGGGATCCAAAATGGCGACCGCAATATTTTTTTTGAAATCGTTGCCCAAAACCCCACCAAAGCACCACAGAAACATGCGAAAATTAGCTATTTTAAATGCCTGATTTTTTACAGTAGCAGCAGTGGGTTTTTCTTGCAAAAAAAAGTCTCCGTTGATTTTATTTCATTTTATCTTATTTTATTTTATTTTATTTTTTTACACCTGCACATTCGCAATGATGGGCTCGCCCATGGGAGTGGTCCATGCAAATTTTCCACCAATCGCATGGCCACTTGGCCAGGTTGACCACAGAGACTTCTGGGATGTGCCAATCGGGCATAAACAGCCCACCACTAATCGTAGCCCAAACCCAAACCCTAACCCTAAGCCTAACCCATACGCCAGTACACTGTCCTTCTAAGTGGGTCAGAGAGGCACCCAGAGGTGCACCCCAATACTCACCCTAACCTCACCCGTAACTAGCCTAACCCTAGCCCTTGCGCTAACCCGTCATAACCCTAAGCCAGATCTACTTGCATTGCACTACATGCAAGTACGTGAGACACAGCGGGTGCAAGTCTGCCAGTCCGTCACTTGTGGCTCTGGCTGACTCCTGCAGCTCCCTCCAGGAGCCCGCTACCCCCCCCCCAAACCAGTACTAACGACAGCAAAAAAACAAAAAAAACGAACCGACTAATTTTTGCAAAATTTCGTGAAAAACGGAAACGAGCCGAAACGGACTGCCTCCGACACACGACAACTCGAAAAATTCATTTTCCCTAGTCGTGCCCATCTCTATTAATGACATATATATCACCCTGCTGACCAGCAAATTATTGTTGGCATAATAAATGTTTATATGCATTAAATGGATATAAATGCAGCTATCGGTGTTACCTAAAACATACTAACAAAGACACTCCCTAAGCAAACGGTCCAGCATCTAGCTGAAGAACAGACAGGTGTTCTGAGAAGATTGATACAGTGTAGGAGTTCCAGGCCCATAATCAGATTACCTGGTTCAAGTCCCTACACAACCATGAAACACATTGGATGGTCTTGAACAAGACATTAGGGCATGAAGGTGTTTTCTTCACACCCTTCCTGAAAGCAGCAAGAGTAGAAACTAACTGCAGCTGTGAGGGAAGTGCACTATACAATGGAGTGAAACCTAGGAACTATGCAAGAAGAAGCCCTCTTTCATGTTTGGTCAAGGAGTCCCATGGCTGTGGCCAGGAGTGCATTTGCACAATTAAAGCTAGTATGCAAGTTACGCCCCTTTCTTGAGAAACCAGCTCTGGCCAAGGTGACACATGCCCTAGTGACGTCCCGGCTAGACTACTGTAATGCACTCTATGTGGGGCTACCAATGAAAAGTCTCACGAAACTTCAGTGGGTCCAAAATGCAGCAGCCAGACTGCCGACTGGGGCGGGGTACAGAGATCATATTACACCCCTATTAAAGCAGCTCCACTGGCTGCCAATCAGCTATTGGGCACAATTCAAAGTGCTGACTTTAACTTACAATGCACTGTATAACCTGGGTCCTACCTACCTCAAAGATAGAATCTCACAGTATGAACCAACTTGGGTGTTAAGGCCATCAAGAGAGGCCATTCTCTCCATCCTGCCACTCTCACAGGTACATCTTGTAGGAACACATGAAAGAGCCTTCTCGACTGTGGCACCCAGACTCTGGAACTCCCTCCCACTAGAGGCAAGGACTGCCTCATCTCTGTTGTCTTTCCAGAAACAGGCAAATACCATTCTCTTCCGGCAAGATTTCCCTGAATGATGGACTACAGTGGTCCCCCACCCTATCACGGTTCATATACTGCGGTCCTGCTATATTGCGGGACCATATTATATGAAAAAAGCCCCCCTGGGGTAAGGGGCAAAGGCTGTTTCTGGCCTCCCATACTTACCCCAGGACTGGCGCTGCCCCGAATGGGCCTGCGGGGGCCTTCCCACGGGCCTCCAGAAGGCCTGGGAAGTCCCTCGCAGTCCCATTCGGGGCAGTGCCAGGCTGGGGGTAAGTACAAGAGCCTCCAGTTAGGGCCCCCACACCCGACCTGACCTGCATCAGCATATCGCGGATTTTCAGTTATCGTGGGTCGGGTCAGGTTTCTAACCCCAGCGATAGGCGGGTGATCACTGTACTTATTATGTGTCTTTTATATGAATCTACAGGATCACATAGACTTTGTGTTTATAACTACTTATAATCTTATGTGATTACATTGACACTATGTTTTCAATGTTCGTTTCCATCACTCATAACATTACATGGAATTTTACTCTCCTTTTAACAGCTCGTGTTCTGTGGTAGTTTTAATATAATGTTGTCTATTAATGCTGTAAGATGTCCCTCAATTCCCAGTTCTCAATACTTGAACATATTTTAATTATACTGGACTGTATATTATCCCTCATTACTGTAAGCTGCCTTTGGTTCTTTTCCAAGGAGAAAGGCAGGGTAGAAATACTCTAAAATAAATAAAATAAAATAAATAAAACTAGGACCTTGAATTACGGTCAGTAGGTGATTGGGAACCAATACATGTTTTTAGGTATTAGGGTCAAATGTGTCAGTACGCTGCATCAGTTGGCAGCCTACCTAATGTATGCAGCACAAACTGGAGAGCCCAGATCCTCTTAATGGGCAGCCCCACAGAGACTGCACTGCAGTAATCAAGATGTAATGTAACTAGGGCATGGAGGTAAAGGTTGACTCAAGAAAGGTTAACGGGTGTTCTAAGGTGAGTTGTGCAAAATCACCCCTCCTCACTGCCACTGTTTGGGGATCCAGGTAACAACACTGAGTCAAGAAGCACTCTCAAACTATGAAATGGACTTCTCTGGGGAATACAATCTGTTCTAAAACAGGGTGAGTTCCAGTTCTCAAACTGACTTCCTAACAACCAGCAGCACATCTCTCTTGTTGAGATTTTTTATTTTACTTGGTTTATTTTATAGGTTCCCTTCCAACTCTGCAGTTCTAAGATGATGATGATGATGATGATCATCATCATCATCATCGTTTCGTTTATTATTATTACGGTCATATGACCCAATTCAGTAAAACAACAGGACAAAGAACAGGAACAGCAATAGTACAAAACATAAATGTCAGCACAGAAACTACAACCTCCCAAAAGGTACATATAGGTCAGCCTTCTGGCATCAACATGGCCCTTCTATGGATTGCAGCTAAGAAAAATTTAGCAACCTGAGTTGTTGTATGAGAGTTCTGGTCCGCTAGGCAATATGCAACAAACCACTTATCTGAGTTCCCTTGCAGTCTATGGATCAAGGGATAAATCAGATCATCATCATCATCATCATCATCATCATCATCATCATCATCATCATCATCATCATCATCATCATCATCAAACCTTATATCAAGTTAAGGCAGTATTCAAGAAGCCTACAAAATCATCAAAACACACAGTATATAACACAACTGCTCAGTAATTCACAATGGCTTACTACCAGCAAGTCAGCATTAGAGGGAGGAGAAAATTGTTTAAATGTGGACTAGAATTCTGCCAAGCCCACACATAAAAACTATGGGGTGTCCCTTGCCCCATTCTAATACTGAATGTACATAAAGTGCCAGACAAGTGGGAACTCTTTCCCTGGAGCCAGCAGAGAACTACGTCAAGTTTCCTTCCCTATACATGTGCTCAGCCACACAGGATGAGGATAGAGCCCTAATTAATCCACAATACAATTAAGAGGGACAAACTATACAACGTTCAAGAAGAAACTGACAATCTGTTCTCCCAGGGTTTTTATTTCCACATAAAGGGATCCATTGGGGTCCCCAATTGTAATTGCAGAAAAACAGGAAAGGGGGTCAGGTGTCCATATCTTCATAGGTTTCATGGTCTTCAATGTGGTAGCTGTGCTATGCAGCAGGCATAGGGGGGAAAAAACAAATACAGTAATAACTTGGATAATGAATGTCCCTGATAATGAATTTTTCAGATAACGAATGACAATTTCCAGGTATAGGGCTGCCTCAGATAACACATTTTCCCTATGGGCTGCCTCGGATGATGAATTGCAATTCTAGGTATAGGTCTGCCTCGGATAACAAATTTTCTCTATGGGCTGCCTCGGATAACGAATTTTCCTATGGGCTGCCTCAGATAACGAATTTTCCCTATGGGTTGCCTTGGATAATGAATTTCCAGCATGCATTGGTAAAAAAGAGTTATCCTGGACTGCATCACATCTGTACCTTTGAAGTACACTTTATAAAGAGTTTTGAGCAAAAAACCAGGAGTCTGGGTCATTTTCCTAGGCTCTGGAATTGATTAATTGGTTCTACATTCTTTCCTATGGGAAACCGTGTTTCGGATAACAATTTTTTTTCAGATAACGAATTGCCTCGGAGAACGAATTAAATTCGTTATCCGAGGTACCACTGTACAACCCCCCCCCCCCCAAAAAAAACTGTGGGAGGTAAAGGCTAACAGATTTATTCCACTGTGAGTTTACAAGATATTTCTGAAAGGCATTTCCTTAGATTGTGGATTGTAATCTATTAAAATTCACACTCAACTAAATCTGTCAGTCTTCCTTTGTTTTTATTTTATTTTGGCTACTCATGATTGAAATGGCATGCAAAGCTGCCAACGGCCCTGGTCCTTTGACGGGCTTAGGGAGTGAACCTCTCACACTGGAAGGTGCCACTATGAAGAAACCCTAGGTGAGCAATCTCAAGAATAATATACAGTATAATTGCCTTATAAAGCAAGTCAGTATACAGTTAAGGAATATCTGTATCACCTAACAATACATAGCCTTTCCTAGAACAATAACCAGGTGAAAGCCTAGAGATACACTGAATACCTCTTTCTTATTTCACAGAGGATGGTTCCTACAACACCACACTCTTAAGATTTAGCACGCAGCTCTAAACACTGTTCCCGGATTACAAATCCAACTTAACTCAAGAATGGCTTAATTTTAAGTGAACTTATTATTAACTTCATGATTAAAAGTGAAGAAGCAGGCAAAGCATTTGCCCACTAAGCTAACTTTCCAATGAAAAAATAAGTCGGTTTTGGTTTCATAGAGAGACCGTGAGAAGCAGTGGAGAGACCACACCCATTTCTTCCTATGCTCCCAGCAGGGATATCCTAGCAGGCTGCTACATATATGTGTGTGGGATTCTCATCTTTCACCAGCATGTATTAAAAATAATTGCCGGCTGCCTAGTCAGTTCTAACTTGTGTCAACCCTTTCCAGGGTTTTCCAAGTAAAGAGCACTCAGAAGTGGCTGGCCGTCCTTTTCATTGATGTGTGTGTGTGTGTGGGGGGGGGTTGGAATCCTAGGACTATGCAGATACCCTAAACCGGGCATGTCCAAACTTCAGCCCTCCAGATGTTTTGGACTGCAATTCCCTCAATCCTTTGCCATTGGCAATCTAAGCTTAGAATTCTGGGAGTTGCGGTCCAAAACATCAGGAGGACCGAAGTTTGGACATGCCTGCCCTAAACCACTGAAGTCATTGATGATTTTGCTCTTTGCATGTTGGATTGACGGCACGTTCTGTCTTTTCTTCAACAAGGTTCAAAGTGGCATAGGTGGTTCTCCTCTTCACAGCTGGCCTCTGAGCCAGGTCTGTTTCCTGGCTCATGTGTTTCCTGGCTCAGTGGCTAACCAAGTTGCAGGCTGACATTCCAGCCACTCCTCGAGCGTGACTCCCAAGCACACTTTCACCTTCCTTGAACATACTAGCAATTGGGGTGGGAGGGTTCGGATAATTTATTTAAAAAGTGGTGTTCCTGTTCGGTGTTTCTGCCTGTTTCGTTCTGTTGGAGCACAAGGTGGCAGAGGCTGCTCTCCTATCAGGTGCTCTGCCTGCCCTATTGAGCTCAATGGGACACCCAAGTAAACAGACGGGGACTGCTGGTAAGCAGGGGACGCTACACCCTTTGGGCAGCTCTGCCACGGGGCAGTGCTCCTGGCTGCCCTCAAAAGCTGGACCAGGTTCCAGCCTTCATCTCTAGAGGGTGAGAGGCAACTTATCCCGTGTGGGATGGAGAGAGATTCCAACCAGGAGGAGGGAAGCAGGGTGAGATGCCCTCACCATGGAAAGGCTGCCTCTAGCAATCACCATGTTCCAACATGTGCGGGTTTTACAGAGCATAATAACAAGACCTGGAAGAGATTGAAAAGACCTGCCTAGTCAGGTTTGCCAGCAGAGAATACACGGGACCAGGCTTGGGAACATTCCCATCTCCAGTGGGTTAGAAACATCACACACCTGAAGCCTGACACTGTTTCCATACTCTTAGCTTCACAAGGAAGCCACAATGACTCAGCAGCCAGGGGCCCATGGGTTGTTTTTTCAAACCCATCACGACACTGTGCAGCTCCACGCTGAAGCATGGAAAATATTCAAAGGGTCCTCAACGGGGCATGAGTTGCAGCCTGCCCTCCTCAGGCTATCCAGCTGACTTGGGACAGTGATGGCGAACCTTTTAGAGACCCAAGTGCCCAAACTGCGATTCAAATTCGTAAAGTGTCAATACAGCAATTAAACCTGAATGCAGGTGGCTATGGAGGGGCAATGTCGGGTGCCGACAGAAAGTGCCCCCTTTGGCACCCGTGCCATAGGTGCGCCAACACTAAGGCTTCGTTTGTGTGATGCCCCCTCCCCTTGTTCGGAGACCAAAAAGGGCTGCCTTACTTCTTCTAAGACACGTGTCTTGAGTTCTACAGAATTCCCACTCAATCCAGGAGCAGCGATGCTGTGTCGCGACGTCCCTAAAGCGCAAAGCACCACTTAAGACTGAAGCAGCTCCACTAAAGCCACTCCGGATTGCGACCCGGTTCCTCCTCCTCCTCCTCCTCCTCCTCCTCCTCCTCCTGCTTCAAGACTCGGTCTGCATCCCGTCCACACGCGCGCTCTCCGTCCCAAACGGCGGCACCCAAAGCCCTTCTCTTTCCGGGCGTCCCTCTCCCAAGGACCCTCAGCAGAAAGCAGGGAGGGAAAAGAGGCTTCGGCGGAGCGGAGCGCAGCCCGGAGGCCTCCCCTGCCGCCCCTTTGCAGCCCATCCAAAACTTGGAGGGGAGATCGCGGGTCGCTCCGCTGCCCGGTCTTTCCCCGACCGGGGCGCAAGGCAGACAGCCGAAAGCTCTCCGGGACGGGGCGAGCAGGGCACCCAGCGCCTTCCCCCAGGCAGCGGGAGAGGCGCTGCTCCGCCGCAGGCACCGGGCGAGCCTTACCCAGAAACGGGAACCACAGAAGGCGTCCATGCCCAGCGCGCCTGCAGTAGTAGCAGCAGCAGCAGCAGCAGCAGCAGCAGGAGGCGAAGGCGCCGTCCTAGTAGTAGCGGCAGCGGCGTCGGCGGGCCAGCCCCTGGTCCAGCGTCGGGTCTCCGCCCGCCCGCCCCCCTCTCCGCGCCGCGCCTGGCTCCCCTCCAGCCGCCCGCCCGGCTCCCCTTCCCTTCCGCCCCGCTTAGGCGGATGTTCGCCTCACGCGGGAAGGTGGGCGGGGAAGGGCTTGCCCGGGCAGCCGCGACGGCCACCGCCTGAGCAGGGAAGGGCGGCCAGGAGCGAGGCAGGCAGGACGGACGGACGGCCGCTCGCAAGGAAATGTTGGCCTGCCGTCGGCCGGGCTGAGAGGGGCTCCCCTGGTTGGCAGGGCCCGCGGTACATACCACCCCCAGGCCGGCCGCTCCGTCCTGGGCGTCAAGTTGGGTGCAGAGGGGAGGACGGGGTTCCTGGGCTGTGCCATCATCATCATCATCATCATCATCATCATCATCATCATCATCATCATCATCATCATCATCATCATCATCATCATCATCACGATGTGCTGTCAAGCCAGTTCAGACTTAGGGTGACCCTTTCCAGGGTTTTCCAGGTTGAGAATCCTCGGAAGTGGCTGACCATTCCCTCATTCCGGGGGCGCCCTGGGACTGCGCCCTTGCCCAAGGCCACACAGGCGGGCTAGACTCCCTGCTGTCATCATCGTCATCATCTGCGGTCACATCAATGGACACCCGACAGTCCTTTTCAGGGTTTTCCAGGCAGAGAATAGTCAGAAGTGCTTTGCCCTTCCTTTCTTATGGAGGCACCCTGGGCCTGAGCAGCTTGCCCAAGGCTGCATAGGCTGGCTGTTCTCACAGGAGAGGCAGTGAGGAATCAGAACTCCCAAATTTCTGGTTGTGCAGCCAGATATCTACACCACAGGGCTATAGTCTCAGTTAATTCCACACTGCCCCCCCCAGACCTGGGAGTGCAGCTGGCTTGGGATTGGGGGGGGATTGGGGGGATGTCTCCATTTTCCACATGGAATGACCACAAAAAGAGAGGCCAAGATGTGCCTTAAGCAAAAGACCTGCACTTTCTTCCACACATCCACTTGCCCTCTCATGGGTGGTGGTGGGGAGGGGGAGGAGGAGCAGTCTGGAGAACACAAAGGAGAGGACATAGCATTGCTGCTTCTGCTCACCCTCCATCTCTTGAGAGAATTAGAGAACAACTGGTTGAGCCCCCCCCCCCAAGTGCAAACCTAGGATGGCAGTTGCTAACTCTTGGCCCCGCTAGCCTTTTACCTACAGCTTACAGTTCCTGGATGGACAGAAGTCTGTGGTATAGCCCAGACTAGGGGGAATTTCTTCCTTCCCTTTCTGTAGGGCAAAGGCAGCTGCCCCACTTATTTTAATTGTTCCATTAAATTGCACACTGCTCTTACAGGAACATGGACAGGTAGCTTTAATATATCTGTAACATTTAAATATTACAATTTTGCATGTATAATAACAAAGCACAGCCATTCAAAACTGAAATTAAAAGGAGCTTAGCAAGACCATAATTGCTCTTTGTTTATATTCATAAGTTACACAAAAACTTTCCACTGAGTCAATGGATCACATTGTAGCAGTGCTAAGGATACATTGCAGCCTGGCCTCTGTAAAATTATGGCAACTTTTGGGAATTGCCTAGGAAAGCTGTACCCTCTCCTTCATTTGAAGTTTTAAAGAAAGGTGTTTAAAGTTTGGGGAAACCTTCGTGTCGGAGGTGATCAAAGAGCTAGGGAGCCAAACGTGCATAAATGGAGAGCAAATGCGCTGGAGGAAAGAGTGATACAGGAGGTCACTCCAACAACCATGCTGAGTGGCCAATGGATGTGGCACGAGCTGCCTTTGAAGACAGAATCAGCCCCTTGCTGGTGATCATTAAAAGGGAGAACCAAACTGAATGAGTATCAT
Source organism: Phrynocephalus guinanensis (assembly GCA_037367245.1). NCBI lineage: Eukaryota > Metazoa > Chordata > Lepidosauria > Squamata > Agamidae > Phrynocephalus > Phrynocephalus guinanensis. The sequence continues at coordinate 114,971,154 of CM074734.1, read as the reverse complement.
GCAAGATTTTCACCAGGGTGGCTTTTATTAAAAACAGTCTTAGAACTGCCAAGCTGTAAGGGACCCCATGGATCACCGAGTGCAGAACACGTAATGAGAGTCCTTAATTGCTGAACTATCCCATGCTGTTTACATGGCAAGTGGCGATCTGCATCATTGTAGCAGGTTGTAGGGTTTCGTGGTACCTGGCATTTCATAGCAACTTCTGTTTTGTGATGCCTTCTGAAGTAACATTTGCCTCTTCTATTCCACACACACCCTTTTATTTAAAGGTAAATGTTGTACCCAAGGAGCTGAATTGTAAGGATTATTGTTCTGGATGAGCTGCTTTACTTATATGGCATTGAGTACATTGTGTCCGGCAATCAGAGGCTCTCATTTTGCAAATGTATTTATTGGGTTTAATACCTTACCAATATCTCCCCTTCCCCAAGAGAGAGAGGAGGGGAAGAGGGCGAGAGAGAGAGAGAGAGATGTACATCAGTTTTAGAGTCAAAAAGTAATGTTCAGAGCCAGATGATACTAACCTTTCAATTAATATGCACTTCCTTGGAAGACTTTCAATCATTGTCATCATCCATCATTTATTTCTCTCCGCCTCCTCCTCCTTGCTGGATGCTTATCACAGCTTCTTCACTTTTGAATGAAGCAGCTCCAGGCAGAGATACTGGGCCTCACTCTCCAAGGATCTTCAGCCAATATGATGGTCTCCTTTCTGTACAAAATAGATTGCCCATTTATTATGTCCTGAAGAATCAAGATAGCAATGTGTATTTTCTCTCTCATGCTGCTTTAATAAGGTTTGTTATCCTTCTGTTTTTATTTATTCATGCCATATCTGTCCCTTCCATCTGGCCGCATGACCACTCTGGGTGGCTTTTCTACATGTTCTGTGTTTTATAATTCCTTGGCCTTGGTTCACTTGCTTTAGCTATGCTTTGTTTGTTACACTCTGGATTCAAGAAGTACTTAGAATATGGTATTTTGTAGTAGCCTGTAATCAAGTCCCATATGATTCCATGCTATATAGCAGAACTGAGAGCACACAGCTCTATGCCATGTACATTTTAAAGCAAATTTTATATTATCGTTGCATATTGCATTATTCATCTGATGGAATCTGCCCCAGGCCATGTATTCTGACTCCTAGGGGAAGAACCAAGAATCAAAACAGAGTGTTTTAGCTATACTTGCTAAGAAGATATCAGATCCCTTATGTCAGGCATGTCCAAACTTCAGCCCTCCTGATGTTTTGGAACACAACTCCCAGAATTCTAAGCTTAGATTGCCAATGGTAAAGGACTGTTGGAGTTGTGGTTCAAAACATCTGGAAGGGCGAATTTTGGACATGCCTGCCTTATGTTGTTGGAATAAATATTTAGAAGCAGCAATCTAATATTCACTCAATATGAGACTGAGTTAGGTAATTTATGTATATATACATTAAAAGATGTGTAACTTGCCTGTCCCTACCAAAAGCATGTTTAATAGTAACATCATTAATATAGCATCAGCTTCTCATGGACACAATCTTCTTGTCCATGTACGCGGTGTGCATTCCTGGGGCTTTTTGTATGGCATATAGACAGTAAGCTAGGAGTAGTAGTTTAAATCAAGGATGTCAGCAGTGACTGTTATATTACATAAACAACCTGGCACTAGATGATGTGGTAGAAACCTGTTAGCAGCATGCTGCCATGGTCAAAGAAGCAGCCTATGACTCGGAAGGTCTCGGTTGTGTGAGTCTCCTCCATCATGGGGTTGTCATGAGAAAAAAATAGTAGAGCAGCCCAAGCTTCTTTGAGCTGAGTGCTAGAAAGGGAGCATAGAACTGGAGTTGTGAGAAACATATGGGGAGATTTTCACAATTTTCAATTTGGCGTTTAATAACAGGCTATGGGCCAGCTCTTTAGGTTTTCCATCTACAGGAGATAGCTCTATGAAACTTGCATTGTGTTTTTTTTTTTAAAACTCCACAGTGGACAGATTATGGCTGGTGTTTGCATAAATGGTCAGAACTGACCATTGGGTTCATGGCCAGGTGCATGACCAAGACCCTATAGCTTCAGGATCTTGTCAGTTAGTGGCCATTAGCCACATTACTTTATATAGAACTTACACAAATGGCAGTGGTATTATGGACAGTCATATGAACAGAAGAAACAGACCTGTTTGACAAAGAAGACCCAGCATAGCAGGTGGGATAGCAGATTCTTACCATTCTACCTAATGGGAAGATATACAGTGGACCCTCGTATAACAAATGGTTTGTATAACATAAAATCTGTACAACAAAAAAATATGGAGATAGGGGACATTTGCTTAACAGAATTGTCTATGGGGTGAATCCATACAACATAAAATTGGTCGCGATTAGGGATTACTCTGTTTTCAGTGGATTCCTATGGGAAATTTGTATAAAGGAAAATTTGCTTAACATAATTTCATTCGGAACGAATTAATTCCTTTATACGAAGTACCGCTGTATACGCTGGTATCCTCACTAAACCAAAGGGAAAGCTGTCACCCAATTTTCAGGCCAAAATTAAACAAAACAAGACAAGAGACAAAAACATGTGGCAACTTAAAGAATAACTATTATATTTTAATGCAAGCTTTCGTGGATCAGGTCCACTTCTTCTGTCTGCTTTCTGTCTCCTGAGGAATTTTTACAACAAAGCCCTAAAACAACACAAGCCAAATCACTGCATGTAAATGTACCACACATCCAACAGCCAACAAATATTTGGCATGAAACTTATATTTCATTGTACTGTACAATGACTATCTCATTTTGCTATTATATGTCCAAGAGAGTGGACCTGCATCATCATCATCATCATCATCATCATCATCATCATCATCATCATCATCATCATCATCATCATCATCATCCTGCTGACAGGGTGTCCTTTTCTCCTACGCGGGCACAAAGCTCTGGTAGTTCTCAACAGATCACCGTATGTATGCAAACACAAATCTCTTTCAAACAATGCTTTTTAAAATATTTTTATTTTTGTTTAGTTAAAGAAAAGAATACAAACCCAAAACAAAAAAGTAAAAACTGAAACATACAATACAATTCACTTCTTAAATACACCATTCTTATACAATCTATTTTCTCTCCACCCAGTGCCGCTACCCCAAGCCCACCCCAATTGGGAGGAGAATCAAATACATTCCTTTTTACAGTTCATGCCACCTGATCTCTCTCCAGAAGTGCAATGATTCTTCTTTTGGCATATCCCCCTTCCCTTTAATCAGAACATGTTCTACAAATGGATTCCATATTCCCCTAAAATTATTCTTCTGGAGCATCCCTCTCCTGCTGTTCATATCCCTAGCTGTATTCAAAAAAGCTGTGAAGACTTGGTTATTTAGGGATGCATTTGGCTATTGTTAATGTGTTTTTTGTGTTCCCTGTGTTTGATGTTGTTTTGTTATTATTTGGTCATTGCTTCATGCTAGGCTATTTGTTTGTCTTTATTGTTTTATTGTATTTACTTTTGATTTTCATCTTTGATTTTCACATGTTTTGTTTTATGTAAACTGCCCAGAGTTCCCTCTGGGAAATTGGTGCAGTATACAAATAAATAAATAAATAAATAAATAAATAAATAAATAAATAAATAAATAAATACCATTTCTCTATACCATTCTTCTATGTTAATCTAATTGTCCCATTTCTACTTCTTTGCAAAGAGTAGCCTTGCCATGGTTACTATTATGATAATCAGCTCTGTTTTTCTTCTCTTTACCTGTTTGTCATTCACAATGTTCAGTAAAGCAATCATGGGAGAAAACTGTATCTCCATTCCCATTATGTATTTTATTACATTAGAAATCAGACTCCATTCTTTCCTTCTTCTTTTTCGCAAAACCACCATGTGCATATATGTCACATTCTCTTACTTACACCTCCAGCATGGGATGCTGCAAAGAGGAAAGGAGAATTCACTGCTCCTTTTCCCTTTAATACAGTGGTTCCCAACCTTGGGTCCCCAGATGTTCCTGGACTGCAACTCCCAGAATTCCTGGCCAGCACAGCTAGTGGTGAAGGCTTCTGGGAGTTTTAGTCCAAGAACATATAAGGACCCAAGGTTATGCAGGAGGTTTCCAATGGATTGCAGACTTTTCTTCAAGTGGATGAAGCCCTTCTAGTTGTAGATGAGTGACTCCTAAATTCGGCCCAATGTAAAATTATTTCTCACATCTTTTAGCAGACAATCACATTTTTCATTATCAACCTTCCAATTTAAGATACCTTGACTTCCCATTCAGAAACCCAATTGTGTGCATGCAAGTGTGCATAATTCTCTCAAAAATCAATATTGCATGGTTTTCTTCTACGCCCTACGGTATCTAAAAAAGGCTTTTAAAGCAACCACAATATTTACCTCAGCCATTTCCTCCTCTTTAATTTCTTTTGGGGATGGATTTCTGATCAGACCTGTTAGGTACCTGTGTATGTCTTCAGTGCTTTATTTTGATGGATGATTCAGGGACCTAGCACTGGGGCTATGGGCACTTAATGTGTATTTGCTTCCTATCTTTCCCTTAGAATACTGTGTACTTTTGGAGGTAAGCATTGTTAGGCCCTGCCACTCACGGCAACATCTGTTGGAAAAGAACTTCCACAAACAAAAGTGCATTTCCCTGTTTCCAGTCCCTCTTGCTGGGTAAATTTCAGAGTGGAAGATAGCATAAAAGAACATTAGGACAGAAGGCACACAGAGAACAGCTATATTTAGCATTTCAGCTCTCCTTCACTCCATCCCCAGTTTTCAGGACTGGATAAAAGAGCAAATGCCATTAGAGAAAAACAGGCATCCTCAACGCTGCTTGAGGATGGCACCTAAGACACCATGGGTTGCCACAGCATTAGTAAAAAACAAACAAACAAACAAAAACAACAATAACAATAACAATTCAGTGCTAGGAAAGTCTTCTCCTAAATGGAAAAAGGATTGCTTTCACAAATGGTTCTCTGGAAGCTGAGTCATGGCAACTGGACTTCTTTTTCTTGAGATATAGAAACGTTTTACTGCTCACCCAAACAGCTCCATCACTCTGAAGAAAGCTAGTTGTGAGTCCCCCATCTTATAGTCTGCTTTGGCATCTTGTCACCTTGATCTGAAATAGGGTCATAAGATGAGCAATGGTCTGAATAGGCTCATTAGGTAGGCAACAGTATCCATAGCCTTAAGGTGAACAATGGCCTAAGGTGCTAAAACCCATAAAGTATGGGTCGTTAGCTATGGCCTTGGTAGTGAAGGCTTTTTTATTTGTCTGGTTATTGTTGAAAGCATAGCCTGATAAGTAACAGATGGACTGTGCCTGAGAAGCCCACCTCTGTTGAGAGAGAGGTTTCAATGCTCACATGAGTTATGATTTTAAAAAAACATAATTCAAATAAGGGCACTCACTCAAAAATGAGGATGTACACATATTAGACGGAGAAACCACCATGTGCATATATGTCACATTCTCTTACTTACACCTCCATGGTTTGAAATGTGAGCATTGAAAAACGCTCTCTCAACAGAGGGGGGGGGCTCAAGCACAGTCTATGTGTTTTATGAGGTTTTAAGGGCTTTTACAATGATCTGTCCAGCTGTATTCTCTCTCTCTCTCTCTCTCTCTCTCTCTCTCTCTCTCTCTCTCTCTCTCTCTCTCACACACACACACACACACACACACACACACACACACACACACACACACACACACACACACCATTTTGAGCCTGATTTTGATACTGATCATACAGAATGTAGGCCAATCAATTGGGCATCTGGGAATTGGACTTCATAAACATAGCTTTCTCAAGCTCTGAGTACATGTTTAGAGTCAACAAGCACCTTCATTCCTCTTTGTCTACCTCCGACTCTATTTTGTTCCTGGAACTGAGGGTTCTGAGCCCTAGGTCTGCTCCTGTGATGCATAAAGTGTTTGAATGGTAGCTTTCTAGAAGCCTAAGTGATTACTATAATTGAAGCTACAGGCTGGACCCAAAGGCGCCACTTTTTGCACAGGACCAAAAGGCTTGGAGTTCTCTGCAGCCCCATCATTCAGCAGGTCACTGCTTCAGGTGGCAAATACTGAGGTATGGGGACCACCAGCAGCAAGCTTCTGGAGGGCAAAGATCTCTGTGTGGTGCCATCTACTACCCTGCCTTCCCAAAGGAAATCAGCTGCTTTCAGTGGGAGAAGCCAGAGCCCATCAAGAAGTACCAACTTCTGAGTCATTTGCTATGTCACTGTGCAAAATATCTAGTTTTGTTTCTTTCCCCTTGCCAGAGAAGAGAACCAGAGATGCCACTTTCATTCTACTGATGGACCATCTGAAGCCAAAGCTTCTGGGACAGAATTCGGATTATAATAGCAAGAAGCACAACAACTTTGGTCCTCAAAAGAACCCACGACAAAATGCCAGAAAGCTCTCTCTGTGTGTTTTTTAAAATCATAACATAAACCAGCATTAACTATGAAGGAAACAAGCACAAATATATATATATATTGGGCAAAACCACTCCCACAAAGTTACAAAAGGATGGTGAAGGACAGTTCCAGTAAGCCAAAACATTGCCAGGCCATGATTTGTTCATGAAAATGGAACTACTCAGAGTTCCTCTACATCAAGATCCCCACCATCTTGCCCAGGACCAGGTCAGGAGTGTGCCCTTGGGCCAGATAACACTTGGAATAGGGCCATGGACATTATGTTAGATATGAATCTCTGAGCTGCTCTGACAGACTACTCTCTGCCTGGATGTTGAAGCTCCCCCCCTCCCCCAGCACAACAAGCCAAGGTGACTACAGATCAGACTCCTCAGGCAGGGAAACTCTTGTGCAGTGGGATAGCTGGGACACCTACAGAATCCTTCATCTGTCCCAGGCATCCACTCTCAACTACATGAACTCAATCCCTGCCGTTCTGGGGCCAAGGATCATGATAAAGGTGTTTGGGTCTCGGTAGGCTTTTGCAAGTCTTTCTCCTTGCCTCCCAGATCTGGCCTTCTGCTGCCCAGAGGACCCAGGTGGACCAAGCTGGGAAAGAAGCCCCCCCCCCGCTTCATCCAAGTAGGTCTCTGTAATGCGCCCCAGCTGGCTTCATCAGACAGGATCAAATCCTGGTTGTTAGCTGTCTTGCCCTTTCACTGAGCTGGCCTTCAACCAAGGGGGTTTGCCCTCAAGACTATCCAGGGCATTTGATTTGGGAGGCAGCACTCCATTTTCTGCCCTCCTCCCATGATGTCATTGATGCCTCCAACTCTGTATCTTCCCTTGCCCTGTGTCCTTGCAAGAGCTGCTCCCTGATCCTTCCTCCTTTCCCAACATCCCCCATCCTTTGCAAACACAACCCAAAGACCTCAGAACAGGAAAGGTAGGCACTGGGCACATTTAGTAAACTGCATCCTTCTTATCCCTCTAAAAAAAAAAGAAGCACACAATGCACACCCACAAAAAAGGAACTTAAATTCTTATCCGCCTCACCATGAAACAAGTGATAAAACTCAAAGGGGGAGAAGTCAGGGAAAGGAAAGGGAGAAGGGAGCAAAGCCGTTGCTTCATAATCATCCAGTAAGGGCTTGGTCCTTGCAGAGCAGTGGAGGCCCAAGAGACCAATAGATTGGTCCCCACCCATCATTTGCATCACCAGAGCAAGACAAAAAACAAAGCCATGAGCTCCCTGTGATGGATGTGATTGGAGGTTATTTCAATTGCCAGCAGGTGTACAGACTGGTTCACGCCCAGGATACAACAGGCCACACCCACACCCACCCACACAGCAGCAGCAGCAACACACTCAGGCCTCTGAGGCAAAGGTGAACCAGAATGCGCTCAATCTAAACGGCAGGTAAGTACGATCATGAAGTTAGAGGAATTCATCTCATTATTTCTGGCATGGCTTGTTTTCACTGGAGGGTTATTTAGGCAATAAGTCAGCCTGCTTCTTCCTGCGATTCACCTTCCTGGTCATGTTCTCTTCAGACCACATCTTTTAAATTATGCTGGGTTTTTTTAAAAAAAAATGTAATTTATAATCTCACTCAGAAGAACACTTCATAGTTATGTCACGCTTTCCTGGAGTAGTCAAAGCATTTTAAGCCTGCCATTTTTAGGAAAATTGTTCTCCCAAGAGTATCAGCTTCCAAGAGAACTGTGACTGTGTAGCTGAAGAAAGAATTGACCCCAAGTTGTCTTGTTCCCGTTTTGTGACACTGTTTTCGTAAGTACTGTATGGCCTTCTACTGAAGTATTTATTTGAGATTGTGACTTCATACAGAATTTCCAGAAAGAGGTAGATTAGCATAGTATTTGGAGTACTTTACTATGGGCATTGCTTAGAAAGGGAACAGAAAATTCATTCTTCCTCAGAGGATCACTGTAGTAGCCCATGGCTTCTGTCCAATGCGAGATGTGGTCTCATTTCTTACAAATATATCGAGGTAAAACATGAGTACAGAAAGCTTCACACATGGCTGTGGCTGGAGCAGGTTTCAAAGGTTGCTTCAGCAGTAGATGACCCTAAAGAGAATCATGAGTCAGCCTTCCTCAAGATGGTGCCCTGCAGATGTTTTGAGTACACCTTGCACTAACCCTCGCCCATCATACCTGTCAAGTTTTGGATTTGAAAATAAGGGAAATTTTCCGACACCCACTATGAGCCATCCCAAAAACATGGCTCCACAGCATGGATCCTCACTTATTTTTATTCAGGATTGCTCCCAAACCACTCTCTCATCCTAGGCCCCATCTCTGCCCACAGACTGAATGCCAGGAATCATGGTTTCATCATCACATGGCTCCACAGTGGCACAGAAAAATATGGATCCAAGGGATGGAGTCACCGAGCTTTATATTTATCATCAAGTGCTGTGTTATATTAACAACCACAGACAACATTTTGACATTCTACTAGTGCCAGCTTCTTTACCCTTCTGCAAGCATCACAGAATCCCAGAGCATCTGAGTAGTAAATCACTCATACAACATGGCCAGATTTAATGCTTCCTTAGGAATCCATTACATTACTTTATATCACCATCATAGAAGAAGTTCTAAATAATTTGTCAGCAAAATGCATTGGTACCTAATTTCTAAAGAACTGCATAACACAATAATATCTTTTTAAGTACAGTGGTGCAAAAACATGGATCCACAGTATGGATCCAATTGATTTTAGATTTTTACATTGGATCACACTAAATCCACTCTCCTATCATAGGGCCCAGATTGCACATGGCCCCAGAGTGATTGTGCATAAAAATCAGTTAGATCCATGTGGATCCGCACCTTGGATCCATGTTTTTGCACTACTGCAGAGCCATGCACTGGAAGGATGCCAAATGCAGGGGAATGCTATCAGAAGATAGATATCTAGTCTCATGTGCTCCCAGACGCATCTGGTGGGGCCATTGTGAGATACAGGAAGCTGGACTAGATGGGCCATTGGCCTGATCCTGCATGGCTCTTCTTATGTTCTTATGTTCTTATTATTATTGTGAAATATTTTGACATGAATGAGATGTGTGATTTGATGGTGATTTGGGAAGGATCCCATGCAAAAATCATATGAAATCAAAAGGATCCATCAAGATCCACCTTTTACTTTCTTCCAAGATGGACTACTTACTATATGACTTTTATACGGATTACCATGCATGATTACATTGACTGATTTCATAAGAAAACCAGTGTTTTCCTTGTTAGTTCCCATCCCTCATAATGGATTTTTTCTTTTTTTGTGCTCTTTGTAGCTTTAATGTTACCTTTTAAGGTTCTAAGGTGCCTCTTCTAATTCCCTGTTCTTAATTTGAATATGTCTTAATGTTCTGTGCTGGATATTGTCCCTCATTATTGTAAGCCACCTTGGGTCCTTTTCCAAGGAGAAAGGTGGGGTAAAAATATTCAAAATAAATAAATAAATAAATTTTACTTCTCCCATTTAGTACTTAGTATTTGTCCATGCCCAGCAAGAGTCTGCAAACTTCTGCTTTTGTTTTGGTAAGCAAGGGGTTAATGATTACAACTCATCTCGCTTTGTCTTGGCGTCTTGACTTTTGGCTGATAATTACCCCTTGGTTTTTTTCAAGCTCCCTCCAGAGGAGACTCTATAGATCTTTAAATTTTCCCATTCACAACACTCTAGTTATGTCTTCACAATGATCTGTACTCACAGTACCCCGCCCCCATAGCTACATCAGAAGCAACCAGAAATCTGCATTTGTAAAGGTGTTTTCCAGGTTGTGGGAGCTAATATTTACAACAACTAAAGCATTAGTCTGCCAAAGGTGAGTGGCCTGCCTGGGGAGTACCAGATTTTTTAAAAATACAGGACATTTTTGGGAAAATAATAATCCAGGAAGATGGCGGGAAAAAGGGGTAAAAATGGGAGTTTCCCGGGCAGTATGGGACACTTGACAGGTATGTTCCCCATGTGCCTGAGTGGGTTTTAGTCTGCCTCCTCTACAGGGTCCAGCTTGGGGAAAATCTCTCTGAATGGACAATTTGGCGGGGAAGATTAATATAATTCCATAGTTCCTGATCTCACTATGCCAAAATCATAACTTGGTCAAATGGAAAGTGGGGGGGGGGAGTTTCTCAGATCAAGACAAGACCTGATGATTTAATGGAGTGTGCTGGAAATGTTGGTTGCATCCAGTTTTTCAGAAGATAAGACAAAGTAAATTTGGCTTACAGTACAGGAATTTCTTTTGAATATGGAAATCAGAATTCTGTGAAATCTTTTGAGGAAACAGCAGGCATAATGCAAAGCACATGGTTTTATTGTCCTTGCGGCTTGCAAAAATGTTTCCATGGTATAAAAAAGTACCTGGAACCACTTATTAATGTGGCTTTCCCCTCCATTTTTATTACTTACAGCTTTATCGGAATACAGTATTACATATTCCAGACAGGTACTCGTATATGACTCATATCAAACCCAGAGCTCAGTGATTCTGCTAATTCCTAATGGGCAATTAGGAGGAGGATATCAGGCTTTGTTCTCTTCCTTGATACAGTTTAATCTATCACAAGATGCATGTTGTCACTCCATTGTTCCAGTTCATGTAAAAGCATAATACTCATTGTTTTCCTAATTGCTTTTTATACTCGCTTGATTTAGTCCATTTCCCCCCTTCTGTTCTTTTGACAGCTACGCACACACACACACACACACACACACACACACAAAGTTGCTTTGTCCTGTCAGAGTCCCAACTCATATTTTGGTAGCAAAACCACCTTAATTCAACACCTAATCTCAACTGTTCAAGAATTCCCTCTGCCATTTTGAGGCTCAGAAGAGGCAATTGCCACAGTATATTGCATCACCTCACATTACAATTACCTCATCCATCCCTCAGCACCTAGCAGGGCCAGGGTGGACGTTTCAGCATCGTCAAAGAGGAAATGCACCAACAGAAAAAAGAAGAGATAATATGTCCTATTGTCTAAGGCAGTGATCTATTACAACCCATCATAGTGGAGTGGAGAAGTCTGTCACCCGGTGAGCTGTGTGCCTGCTGCTCAGGTGTCTGATATTCTTGGGCTATACCATGACTCCTGGTATAGGTTAGAACTGCAGCGATGGAAAGGATCCTATAGATCACCAAGTCCAGACCTTGTCAAGGAGGCATGGTGCGGAATTGTTCTTAGGAGATACACCGCATTTGGATTGAACATGTCTGTGAAGATTCTCAGTCATCCAAGTGAGGCAATCCCAAAGTTGAGTCATGGCTACTGGACTTCTTGTTAGGTTGCAAATGTTCCTCTACTTATCAGGTAGAGTAGAACAAGCTGCTTGGATGAGTAGCAAAACGTTTTTGACCTAACAAGAAAAGGGGTTTGGATGCCACAACTCACCGTCCAGATTTGGATTGAAGAGTCGGAGTTCAGATAGGAGCTTGCCTTTTAACAGCTCTTCAAGTGGACGACTGTCTTCTGGCCAACCTGATCACTGGTTCTAATCCACTTCACGGAATCCTGGGTCATATGGGCTGCAGCCCTGAGAATCCAAACATTTTACAACCATTTCCTAAAGCACAGGACACAACGAGGACAAAGGGCTTTATTTCGATAAGGGACCTGCTTTCTTTGAGAAGGGACTGTCCCACCGAAGATAATATTTTCAGGTTAGCTGAGGAAGCCCTGTGACCCTCCTTTGTCTTTTGCCTTTGTTTGAGTGCACTTACATACTGAGAAGGCAGGCTGGGCCAGTTTTACAGCCATATGCTCCCCTTTAGGCGCAACTTCTGCAGATAAAAATGTCAGGCACAGGCGTGTCCATTGTAAACAGAGCTTACGGTGATCTAGAGGGTAGGTCTCTGTCCAAACCTTTATTCATTAACAAAACATATCCCATAAAAATATGCCACTCATTCTATTGCCTTTCGTAAGGCGGCAGGCAGAAGGGAGGAGTGTCGGAGATCAGATTCTAAAGATTCCAGCGTCTGTGGAAGAAACAAGTGAAAGTCCTTCACTGGATAGCTCAGAGATCTGCTGTATAGCTCAGTGGTTTAGCCATCTGGCTACAAAGGCAAAAGTTGAAAGTTCAATTCCCCACCGTGTCTCCCCACTGGACTTGATGGTCCATAGTATCCCTTCGAGTTCTGTCCTTCTAATATTATTATAAGATTATTTCCACTGATGGTATTTCCCTTTGCTCAAAATGAACAAACCAAAACTCCTTTCCCTAGTACAGATTCTCTCAAAATATGAATTAGCAAAATACTATTATGTTCTGATATTAGATGGCTTAATCTAAACGTTTTAAAAAAATTGCTCTGACTAGAGCTACCAGAGTGATTTCAGTCCATGCAGGTAAAGAACTCATAAAGCTTAAATCCCGGGCCAGCATGAAAAACCACTGGAGAGCTCAACTTCAAAGAAGTTGCTGCTACCACCACCCTCCTTCATACATCTGTGATAAGTGGAACCCCTACTTTTTCCAACAGATGAACAGAGTTTTGTCCAGTGCCTGCTGATACAGAACACACACACCCTCCCAAATATTCCAAGCCAGAGACTTGCCCCACCCCCACCTCCCATGAACCAAAGATGAGGTGTGAACAAGGTGGGTTATTTCTTAAAAAGGAGCAAAAGTTTATTACATCTGAAGGGAGAAAAGTACAGCACATTCTAACAAATGTTACTGCCAGAAAAAATATATATCAGAGGGATGTTTCTGGATGCAACCCTTAAAATTACAAAATTAGCACAAGGAACGAAGAAATACATGTAGGCTTTTCTGGATCATCAGCACGTTCCAACAAAATCACAACTCCTGATGTGATTAAAGTTTGTAATGGCCCTGATTCTACTTCCAGTGTGTTACTGCATCTCGTCCGGTGTACTGGCTCTCTCTTGGCCAGCTCCATAGAGGAAGGTTCAGTAGGGTACAAAGGATGCACTTTCTGGATATTTAAAATTCCCTCAGTGAACCCAATTTGCTGGTCTCTGTGGGGCATCATTAGCATAATCACTGATCTCACAACAACCTGACTTTGGTTGAAATCTTGTTTAGCCTAGTAAGCCACAACTAGAGTATGCCCACTGAATCAGTGGGGAATTGGTGTGTCAGCTAGGCCCTTACTTCACGAGGCGCGGCGCTCCGCAGCGATATTGCCTTCGATTTGAATTCGGAGGCGGTCACGTGGCGGTCACGTGTTCTCGCTTCGCTCCCGCCCCTGTTTCTCAGTACTCACGAGCTGCAGTTTTAGGACCGATTCGAGCACAACCTCACGTGCTCCCTTCGCATTCGCATGCCACTTTTCAACGTTCGTTATTTCCCATCCGTCCTTTAAAAAAAATCCTACCGACGGCGTATCGATGCACTGATGCTGGACTGTCAGTTGCAATGGCTCTACTGATTTCAACTGTTTCCTGGCATCATTGGCAGCCCCCCCCCCCGCCGCCGCCGCCGCTACTCGGGGGGAGCCCCGCATGGCACAGCCGCCCGCCCTCCGCCGCTTGCACGCTGCCTGCCCCGGGTGCCCTGCTCTGGCCGGGCGAGGCGGCAGCGGCTCCTCCTGCTCCCGCCTCCGCCGCCGCCGCCGCCGCCCCTACTCGAGCGAGGAAGTAACAGCGCAAAGCGATGAAACGATATAGCGATGCATCGATATCCCTGTTTGAATATTTTTTTAAAAAACTTGAAATAAAAGCCAAAAACCGAGACCACACGTGACGTTGGGAGCGAAGCAAGATGCGAAGCGAAAAGATTCCCGGCAGCAGCCAGGGGAAACCACTCGCCCCGCTTGGAGCACGGTAAAGGGGGCGTGGTCGGGGTGGCATTGCAGCCAAAAAGGAGGAGCGTGCGGACTGAAACGATCGATTCGCACAGAAAAGAAGGCTAGCCGCGAAGCGAGCGGCTCGTGAAGTAACGGCCATAGGTACCTTTCCAGGTATAACAACTACTACTACTACTACTACTACTACTACTACTACTACTACTACTACTACTACTACTACTACTACTTTATTTTTTATTTTTATGCCGCCTTTCTCCCCGGGGGGACCCAAGGCGGTTTACAACAAATTCATAAAAGTACAACAAAAGCAGTACAATGTAAAACAACAACACAATACCTGTAAAATACTATAAAAATACTATACAATATAATACAATAAAAACAAGATTAAAAAACAGTAGCTGCAGCAGAGAATAACAATAACACACATGTAACACACATGTTAGAATTTTAAAAAGTGTGGCTGCTTCATAACAAATGATGAGTTCTTGTCACACAAACAGAACTACAGCCAAGGGCCTCCAGGAAAACACCGTGCAAGGTATCCCTCCTGTATGTGTGCTCTCTGAGCCATGGCCCTGGAAAAAGCAAGACGTTTATATCAAATACATCAAGGTGGGGAGCACGTGGTCTCCTCAGATAATGTGGGCCTGCCTCTCTTTCTTATTTAGGCAAGTATTTGATAAGTGGCTGCTGCTGAATGGGGTTTTCATGGGTGGTGGTGGTGGTGGCGGCGGCGGCGGCAGCAGTGGTTTTAATTTATGTGCTTTAACGTTTCTTTTAGTTCATTTGTTAAATATAATTTTGAAAGCTGTATTTTAATGACCTAGCTTTGTGCTTTTATCTATTTTACACACTCCGCATTTCAGTTTTGGGGTGGGGGAGGCAAGAGGGGAAAGAAAGACCAAAGCAAGTAAATGCACTGCTGGATAATTCAGTACTTGAGGTCGCTGGCTGGCTGTGGTGTCAGAGGTTGGGAGTTTGACACACACACACACACACACACACACACACACACACACACACACACACACACACACACACACACACACACACACACACACACACACACAGTTCCCTTAACAATTGGCAGGATTGTATGATCCATCTAGGGATCATAGGGTGATCCATGATCCTTCCAACTCTGCAGTCCTGGATGACGAACTCATCTCATATAATTAACTATGTTGGCTAGTGCCTCTGGGAGTTCTAGTCTAGGAACATCTGGAGGACCGCCTTGCATTTTCAAGTAAGCCTTCTCTCACGTGTGCCTTGTTTCCTCTGCTTTTTGTTTTGGCTTTAAGTCGACAACTCAGAGTGGATCCATTTCACACAGAAGTCAATGGAGCGTGACATTTCTGCATGCACATGAGTGCTGGATTTGGCCTGGGAAGAGGTCTGATGGGGCAGCTTAAAGAAACTGGCCTTTAAGTGAACTTGAAGAGAGAATGGGAAATGGACAGAAAGAAAATGTTGCTTTTCATTAGCACAAATGCTCTTTTAATATATTTGTGTGTGTGTTAAATAATAAGCCTAAGATGTTTAGGAAGATATTCTGATTTGCGGAAATGGATCCTCTGAGCTTATCTCAGCCCATGCTAATGCCTTTCACCATTTGGCTGAGTTACTAATCAAAGCAATAATTATATTATGTTCATAATGAAGTAACTAATTATGAGAAAACACTTTTAATAAAAAATAATTCATTCAAACAGTTATATCTCACCCTTCTGATACAAGAAAGCCACCCAATGCATTTTGCAAGATTTTAAAATTACTGTTTAATTATAAAATAAACAAAATAAAACAACCAAGAGTCAGAAAAATAAAAAAAACATAAAAACTATTTAGGAATTCTTAGCCTTTAGATGTAGGTTGGGCCACTTCTTTCAATAGCTTCTGGTCACTTCTCAGACTAACAAGACATGGTTAGCATACTTTAGACCAGGGTTTCTCTACTGGTTTTCTTGTCCCCTTTTAAGGGTCTAAATGTACATATCATAAAATCATAGAACAATGAGGGGTTCAATGCAGGAATCCAAATCAAACTAGATCTGACAGATAGCTGTCTTCTGTCGAATGTCTCTAGCACTGGAGTGTTCATTGGCTCCCAAGGTAATTGGTCTATTAGCATATTGGGAGTTAGGGCATTTTTCCTGATATTCAACCAAAATCAGGCTTCCTTAACTTGAACCCATTCTTATATACTGTATTCTGCACTCTGGGATTGAGAACAGACCCTGTCTTTCCTCTGTATGGTAATCTTTCAAGTATTTGAAAAGTGCAATCATATCTTCCTTTTTTCTCAAAGCTAAAAATATCAATTTCTTCCAATCTTTCCTCATAGGGCACAGTTTCCGGTCCCCTCATAATCCTTGTTGTCCTCTTCTGAACTTGTTCAAATTTCTTGGCATCCTTTTAAAAGGCTGGTGTCCAGAACTGGACAGAGTACTCAAGATGAGGCTTAATCAGTGCCAAATAGAGGAGAACCAATGCTTCATGTGATTTAGAAAGTAGATTTCTGCTAATGCACTCTAAAATAGAATTTGCCTTTTTTCCAACCATATCACACTGTTGGCTCATATTCAGTTTTTGATCTACAACAATTCAAGATCCTTTTCACTCATAGTACTACTGAATCAAGTATCCCCCATCTTATAACTGGATGTTTGCCCCCCCCCCTTAATGTAGAACTTTTCACTTATCCCTGCTAAATTTCACTCTGTTGTTTTCATCCCAGTTCTCAAGTTTCTGCCTTCCAGAATATCAGACATTCCACTCAATTTTGTGTCACCCACAAATTTGGTAAGCATCTGCTGTACCTTCATACCGAACTCATTAATAAAATGTAGAAGAGTGCTAGGCCCAGGACTGAGTTTTGTGGTACCTCACTTGCTGTCTTCTCCGAATTTAAGAAGGAGCCATTGATAGGCAGTATCTGGGTACAATTCTGTAACCAACAATGTCTCCACCTGACACTTGTTCTACCCAGCCCACACCTAGTTAGCTTGCTGATAAGATTATCATGGGACACTTTGTCAAAAACTTTGTTGAAATCAAGTTGTATTACATTTACAGCACTCCTAACATCCACAAGGGAGGTGTTACCCAGTTTAAAAATGAAATAAGATTAATCTAGCAGGATTTGTTCTTGACAAATCTGTCTTGGGTTCTAGTTATTACTGCATTGTTTTCAAGGCACTTGCAGAGTGACCACTTTACAATCCAGACATTTCCCTGGGATTGTTGTAAGGCTCACTGGTCTGTAGTTTCCAGATTCTTCCTTTTTGAAGATATGGACTACATTAGCCCTCCTTCAGTCATGTGGCTCTTCACCCATCCTGCCTATTTTCCAATAAATAAATAAATAAATAAATAAATAAATAAATAGTCAGTCTGGTTCTGAGAGTTCTTCAGACCGCTCATTTGGATGATGTTCATCAAATCCTGGATATTTGAATTCATTGTTTATCAACTCAACCCTGCCCTCTCCATTTGTATTTCATATTTGCTTAGACAGCCATTGACTGACTTTTGGGTAGTCCTAAATTTCTGGAGAATTTAGCACTTCTGCCAGGATTTTTCCATACCCACTGAGTAACTGAGCCACCGTTTCTTTTCTGTCTTTTGTTACACACGTAGCTGAGGAATGCTTTTTAGTTGCTTTTTGTAATCATTTGCTAAACTCTGCTTTTTTTTGCCTTCTTAACACCATCCCTGCAATTCTTTGCTACTTGTCCGTACTCTTCCTTTGAGTCTTGGCCTTCCTTTCAATTCCTATATGTATCCTTTTAAAAAAATCTGACCTTTTTTGTGAAGCTACTGTACATTGGTTTTATTTCCCCCCTCGTTTGTTTTTCTTGTTGAGATTGTTTCCAATTGAGCCTTTAAAATTTCCCTTTTAAGAAACTCCCACCCATCTTGGGGTCTTTTTCTTGTAAGTGTCTCCTTCCATTGCTTATTATTGTTCTGGTTTTCTTAAAATTGGCTTTCATGAAATCCAGCATACATGCGTGGCTACATTCTGCTTTTGTTTCCTTTGAAATCAAGAGCTCAGGCAGAATTTTCCCTAAAGTTCCCTTTCCTGCCACTTCTTCCACCAAGTCATCTCTGTTGGTTAGAATCAAGTCAAGGATAGCTACTCATATACCATAGTTTCTTCCTCCATTTTTTTCCTGGGAGAAAACTATCAGCAAAAGAAGCCATACCTGGCAGAATCTGCCTCCCAAATATCAGGATAATTAAATTTTCCTATTACTACCATTGTGAAGTCACGGTGAAGGGATAAAATTTTAGGACCTTTGGACCGGTTCCGCGAACCGGCAGGCACTGCCAGTGGAAGCCCAGACAGTCACAAGCATACCGGTTTTTACCCCGTTCAAAAATACCCAACTGTTCCCGAGTTATCGGGCAGAAAGCGGCTTGCCCCCTTAGGCGGCCAGAAAAAGCCTTGGGAAGCGCTGTAGATTGAAAATTTACTTGCGGGGGCTTCAAATTTACACCCTCTTCAAATGTAACCATTTCGAGTACCTCTGCGGCAAGATAATTGCCGCTGAGGGCCAGTAACTCAGCAGGAGGCTAGATAAGCCTAACCGCGCGCCTCCACCAATCAGAGCCCCAGCGCCCCAGCCTCATCCATCAATGCCCAATTAATTCTCAACCATACGGGGGCGCTGCGGAAGACCTTTAAACTACTAAACTAGCAGACAGCCGCTCCTCAGCCAGCCCCCACCTTTCCTTCCGATTTCAATATCCTCAAAGGGAGCCGGTTTGCTCCTCCACTTCTCCCCCCTCCCATCCAGTTCCAATGCAACCCTATGGAGCTTCAACTCCATGCTTTCCTATGGAGAGCAGGCGATCCTCCGAAACCTCGATAGATCGGTGGCTTATGGCGGGGGTTTCGAGTCTATCTCCCAGCGTCCTTTAACCCTTCCTTGCCCTCCACTATCTAGCTGTCCCTGCTTCTCTGTTAACCCCTCCTTGACCATTTCCTCCTAGGTCTTCTAAGATACTTTAACCCTTCTTCCTTCTCTCCTCTCTTGTCCACTACCTTCTGGATTCTCTATAACACCGTTACCCTTCCTCCCCCTGCCCATTCACTCCAGAAGTTCTCACAATATATTAACTCTCACCTGTCCAGTCCCTCCCTGTTTATCTGTTATACCTCCTTCATCCAGACTAAAGGAGGGAAACCCGCCACTCACACTGGTCTCCTTGCAAAAGCATTGGTTTCCTTACCCACCCTCAGCACTAGCCAAGAACACAAAAGGCTTTTCCTTCTTTCCTCTCTGCTCTCTCCTTCTGACTTTCCCTCATTTCCATCGATTCATTTCCCTCTCCTAACCCCAAATCCCATCAACTGGGGCTAAGAAGAAGCGGTGCACAGACAACTCGAATATGGTGGGTCTGAAGCCTCCATCATCACCTGGATTCCTGCCACGTATCCTCAGCAGCTGCCTTCCAGGGATCAACACCTCGAATAGCATGCCATCCGATTGTCATCAACGCCCAAGGACATTTTTCATTATTTCATTTACACCTGGAGAGGACTCGTATGTTTACATCTGCACTCCCTGAAGCCATGAGACCATTCCTATAGAATTTACATCCGTATGCCTTTACACCTTTGTATCTTTCCAGCACGCCTGAACATAATCCTATTATGACTTGTGTCCCCATGTATCAAAACCATTGTGTCTCCTAAATGTTTGTGTGTGTATGGGCCCATCAACCCCTCCTACCCCCCCACTGATGTTGGTAATTGCTTTCTGCCACCTCCTATTGACTCGCTGATACTTCCAGTTTACCAACACCCAAGAACAATGCCACACTTCCCTGTCCCCATTGAGACATTTGCATAAGCCCTGACTGCTACCAGGGGCCACCCAGGACTGCCCCCAACCAACCCCCAACCCCTTCTGATTGGGACATTTGAACTGCCCCTGACCAATCTCTGGGATTGGCGCCGCCCAGGGAAAGGAAGGAGGAAAAAGTCAATAAAAGTTGGAACTCATTGCATGTGTGGGGTCGGACATCTTAGCCCAGTTGGAAGGCGGATGTTCACCTACTGTTCTTTATTGGGCTCAATAAATTCAGTATTCCTCGGATTTCTCGCGTTGAATCTTTATTGGCTTCAGTTGGGATTCAGCGGACCTCAGTGGGGCTAGCCCATCTGAGAAATAATTTCTAGGCCTTTTTTGGGTCTTTTCATTGGCGAGCCAGCCAGGAGAATTGGAAAGGAGTTAAGACTCCCCAAAACCTCTCTCTGGTCACCTCCAAATTCTTTGGCCCTGGTTTTTGGGAGCCACCTTTCCAAGCGGCTTTAAAGGTAAAACTGGGACCGGTCAATTCCCTTTTTGGCGCCACCTGGCCATTTGCTGGGAAAAAGGGAACTGAACTTGCCCAGCAGACCCTTGCAAGCCCCGAACGAAAGGGGAGAAATCCGAGCTAGGGTTTTTTTCCTTCACAGCTATCCAGACGAAGGACGGAGCCAGGAGTCTGAACCAAGGACAGCGCACAGAAGCCTGGTGAGAACTCTACTTTGGGGAGTGTGGGACGCCCTGGACTCCTTTAGGTGTGCCCCCAAGAGCTTATTGGCCCCTTTTTCAGGGTGGGGGGAAGAGGTTTTTCCTGCGTTCAGGGCCATCACACCGACATAAGGCCACCGCTTGTGCCACGAGCATTAAAAATAAGAATTTAATTGGACATACGCTCGGGGAGAAAGAGGTACTGCTAGGCAGACCTTCGCAACCGGCTGGCAGGGCGAGATCGCGAGTGAGACGGGGGTTGACGAACCCCTGACGAAGTGTACTGAATCATTAGGATTCGGACCTCGGCAAGCAACGTCTCCTGGATCTTTGGGGTCAGTTGGTCTAGGAACCGAATTGACCCGGGGTACATTGTTTAGAATTGTGTGAGGGAACTCCCCGACTAACTAGTGAAATGGGGAACGAGCTGTCCACTAATGGAGATGCCAAGACCCCGCTTAAAAGCGCCTTGGACCACTTCCCCGCCCTTTTGGACCCGGGGACAAAGTGTAGAAAGGAGAAATTAGTAAAATTGTGCAGGGACGTATGGCCCCTATATCACTTGGGTCAGGACCTTCCCCGATGGCCCCGCGAAGGGACCCTTGGGGAGACCCTCCAGAATTTAGAACGCTACCTGTGGCAAAACCACAAGGCAGCAGAATTGCCATACCTACACATCTTTTATAACTTGGGGGAAGAGGCCACCCTGTGCAGGGAAGATGGTCATGAGCCCCAGTTCATAAAGTGGCTGGGGAAGCTCGCAGCGATAGCAGCCCCAGAAGCGAGACCAGCCGCCAGTAAAATTCTTTTCGGGGGAGGTCCTCCCCGAACAAAAAACTCTGAGGAAGAAGACTTCCCACCCCCCTACGTTCCTAACCCCCCTCATCCCCATGGGGAAAGTCACCAAAACGGGGGTCCCTTAGCTCCCACCACTTCCCGGCTTCCTCCCACCACTTCCCCTCCTCCTCCTCCCCTGAGCCTCCCACCTTCCCCCGCAGCAGGGGAAGGGCACCCCACTGTTTCACCGCCTCCCCTCTCCCCCGCCCCTTCTCCCGAAACTGTGAGGCGCTCCGAGCGGGCTCGGAAAGCGCCAGAGAGATTCACCCCAAATGCTCCAGGGACCTCTGCCGGGCCGGTAGGGCAGTTCCCCCTCCGGCAAGTCCCGGGGCCGCGAGGTCTGGTTTTTGTCCATACCCCATTCAATACCTCCGACCTCTATAATTGGAAACAGGGGCTGCCTCCCTATCGGGAGAGCCCGCAACAATATGTAGATCTGGTCAACAGGATCATTTCAACACACCGCCCCGATATCCCCGACCTCTTCTCCCTTCTATCTGCCCTCTTAAATGAGGAAGAACGCCGCCAAGTAATGGGAAAAGCCTATGAGGCTTATTCCGAATGGCGACGGACTTATATCCAGGAGCTCCCCAGGAGGGACGAGGGAGATAACGGCCCAGACCCCCCACATCCTCCCACTGCAGAGGAGACACTCTGTTTGAACCCTCCTACAGCTGCCAATGACCCCAATACGGAATTTGGCCGGGTGATAGAGGCAGCGCGCCAAGCCGTCCGAGACGGACTTAAGAAGGGGGGTCCCGCGGGGTGGTAAACTACCAGAGGGTTTATAATACGATCCAAGACCCAAACGAGACCCCGGCTGAGTTCTTAACTCGACTAAAGGATGCCTTCCGTAGGCATACCGATGTAGATCCCGAAGAGCCGGGCAATTTGGCAGCAATTCGGACTACCTTCATAGCGCAAGCCGCCCCTGACATCCGAAAAAAGTTACAAAAACTCCCAGCCCCGGCAACCCAGCCGTTGGAGACCCTAATCCAGACGGCTTTTCAAGCCTACTACCAACGGCCGGAGGTAGAGGAGGCGAAATCGGAACAAAAAATGAAAAAGAAAGCCTCTTTATTAGCCGCGGCGATGCAGCCCTACTGGCAGTCAAATCCTGTTCCCGGGCTACCGCCAAGGGCTCCCTACAGGGACCGTGGCCATTGCCTCTCTTGTGGGGCCCCAGATCACTGGGTCAAGGACTGCCCTCAAAGGGGGAGCTATCGAAGGGAGTTGCGGGTATTCAATCCAACCCCCCCGCGGCCCCAGGCTCGAGGCTGGCACAATCCGTCTGGAGCGCCCGGCCAATATCCAACCCCCTACCCCCATCCTCCTGTCCAAGCTGAACCCCCAAACTACAATCCGCCACATGGCCAAGCCCGGGATCGTGGCGAGGGGACCGTCCCCCACATACAGGGAGATCGGTATCCCTGTGAGGTGAGGGCGGCCCCCCTTCCTCAGCCCCGAGCCCTGATGGCCGCTACTGAAAGGGAACAGGAATGACACACCTCCGGAGGCGACCCCCTGTTCCGGACCCCCGAGCCTCTGGTGGAGATAGAAGTAGGGGGTCGAAATACAAGGTTTTTGGTGGATACAGGGGCCACTTTTTCAGTCTTGAATACCCCGGGGGATCTCCCCCTAATCCAGTCCCTCACAACCCCAGTCGTGGGGGGGTGGGGGGAACGATAACCCAAGCTCCAGTCACCCAACCCCTCCCCGTCTCCCATACCTCTCATTCCTTCCTGGTCCTTCCCCGGTGCCCGTTAAACCTCATGGGAAGGGACCTTCTCTGTAAGCTCCGGGCCACCATACATTGTGACCCCGGAGGCATTCGCATTACCTTTCCCTCCTCCCTTTCCCATCTATGTTATGCAAGCTCTCCCGTACCTCAGGACCCGCCGCCTTCATGGTCCAAGGTGAATCCTGAGGTCTGGTATACCGGGAAGCCAGGGTGTGCTATCTACGCCACCCCTCACCAAGTCCCTCTGAAACCAGGCGCTCTCCCCGTTTCCATTAAGCAATATCAGTAAAAGTCGAAGCTCGATTCGGCCTCTTAGACACAATTAATAATTTCCTCAGTGAAGGGCTTCTAGTCCCCATAGACTCCCCATGGTGCACCCCCATCTTCCCGGTCCCCAAGTCGGACCGGACTTGGAGGATGGTTCAAGACCTTAGAGAAGTGAATAGTCGAACCCAACTACTCCACCCTATTGTCGCTAACCCCCATACCCTCCTGACCACCCTTACCCGCTCCCAGGTCTGGTACACGGTGATAGACCTGAAGGATGCCTTCTTTTGTATCCCCCTGGCCCCTGAGTCCCAGCCTATCTTTGCCTTTGAATGGGAAGACCCGGTCACTCGGGTCAAATCCCAGCTGGCCTGGACGAGGCTGGCCCAGGGGTACTGTAACAGCCCCCGGGTGTTCGCCCAAGCACTAGCCAGTGACCTTCGATCCTTCTCAGCTCCAGGGGCCACAATCCTCCAGTATGTCGATGACATTTTGGCTGTTCATTCGGATCGAGACTCGCTCGAAGCCCAATCCGTAGCCCTTTTGAACCATTTAGCAACCTGCGGGTATAAAGTGTCCCAGAAGAAAATTCAGTGGGTGACACAGGAGGTCACTTATCTGGGATACATCCTTAAGGAGGGTACCCGCCTTATTCACCCATCCCAAATAAAGGCTTTGAATGATCTGAACCCACCCAAAAATGTAAAAGAGCTTCGGTCTTTCCTGGGTGTTGCTGGATTCGGGAGGCTCTGGGTTCCCAATTTTTCTGTCATGGCCAAGCCCCTCTATAAACTCACCACCCAAGAAATGGCTTGGGAATGGACACGGGAGCACCAAAACGCCTGGGAAGCTATTCGGAAATCGCTGGCGCAGGCCACTGCCTTAGCACTGCCAGACCAAACACTCCCCTTTGATCTGTTTATACATGAGCGGGCATCCATCGCTCTAGGGGTCCTCACGCAACCAGTGGGTCCAGAGCGTCTCCTGGTAGCGTACCTTTCTAAGACCCTCGAACCTACCACCTCAGGGTGGCCAGCTTGCCTTCGGGCGGTGGCTGCAACTGCCCTGCTGGTGACTGAGGCCACTAAAATAACAGCTGGGGCCCCCATCCGTGTCCACTCCCCCCATTCCGTCTCTACCCTGCTGGAGCAAAAGCTGCCAGCCTGGGCGACCTCCGCTAGGCTGGCCCGCTATGTCTCCCTCCTCTTAGACAACGATTCGGTCACCCTTCATAGGTCCACCTGTCTTAACCCTGCCACCCTCCTTCCTACTCCTTCCGACGTCCCCCAACATGATTGTCTGGAAACCCTTTCTGTGGTGGTGGGGATCCGCCCTGATCTGTCTTCCGTCCCCCTAGAATCTCCTGAGTTGACCCTTTGGACGGACGGGTCTTCCTTTATTCAGGGGGGCGCCCGATATACGGGCTTTGCGGTGGTGGGGGAGAATGGCCCGGTACTCATGCAACCACTCCCTCCCCAGTGCTCGGCTCAGGCGGCGGAACTGGAAGCCCTGATAGCCGCCGCCAAATTGGCCTCTGGGCGGCGGGTTAACATCTTTACCGACAGCCGGTACTGCTTCTTGGCAGCCCACACCCATGCTGCCCTTTGGAAAGCCCGTGGGTTTGTGGGAGCAGATGGGAAGCCCCTCAAAATGGCCCCTCTGCTGGACCGACTCATGTCTGCCCTCCTTCTACCCAAAGAGGTGGCCGTGGTTCACTGCCCGGGACACCAAACGGACGAGGGCTTCATTGCAAAGGGAAACCGCCTGGCTGATGCATATGCCAGACAAGCGGCCAAAACCGAAAAGGGGGGGGGAGAATTGTTGTTATGTTTACCCAAACCTACCCCTTCCCCCGTCCGTCCCGAAGGTCCTTCCCCTCTCATCCCTAGATCCCCCGAGTCCGAAACTACCCCACTCTATTCCGCCCAAGACAGTCTACAGTCCGGTGGGAAATGGGAGAATGGCTGGTGGGTCGTGGACAGTCTTGTACAAATACCCACGGCAATTCTACCTCACCTAGTCCAGAGATTTCATAGCGGCTCCCATTCCTCTGGGCGACACCTATTTCAATGGCTAAAACAGCGTTATTTCCACCCCAATCTCCTGCCTGTTTGTAAAGCAATAGCCTCCTCCTGTCTCATCTGCCTCCGGAACAACCCGAGGGGAACTAAACCCATACCAAAGGGGGTTCTACGGAAGGCCACTTATCCAGGGGAAGCATGGCAGGTAGATTTCATGGAAATGCCCAGAGCCGGAGCCAAGCGAAACCTGTTGGTATTCGTAGACCTCTTCAGTGGGTGGCCTGAGGTGATCCCTTGTAGAACCCAGACCTCCAGGGAAGTAGTACAGGCTCTCGTGGAGCATTTGATCCCCACGCATTCCCTACCCCTTGGTCTGGAAAGTGACAACGGGCCACACTTTGTGTCCCAGGTGGTGCAGGGAGTGGCCACCTACCTTCAAATTAACTGGTCCCTCCATTCGGCTTACAGACCACAGGCCTCCGGAAAAGTTGAGAGGCTCAACCAAACCCTAAAACGGCAATTGGCTAAGATCTGCCAGGAGACGGGACTAAAATGGCCAAAGGCTCTCCCCATTGCTCTTACCCGCATCCGAGCCACCCCCACCTCCCACCTAGGACTGTCCCCCTTTGAACTCCTCTACGGTCGCCCCTTTGTTGCCCTGCCCCCAAAACCAGGTCCTGAGAACCAGGCCTTGCCTGCCTATTTTAGGGAGTTGGAGGGGGTTTTCTCTTCCCTCTCTAAGCAGGTTGCCGCGGCCATTCCGCCCCGAAGAGATCTCCCAATCGAAGTCCACCCAGGGGACTGGGTCCTGGTCAAGGAGCTACACCCTACCTGCTTAGAGGCAAAGTGGTCACCTCCACGCCAAGTGCTGCTCAGCACGCCTACAGCTGTAAAGGTGGAAGGGATCAAGTCTTGGGTCCACCTGTCCCGAATTAAGACCGTTCCCCCACCCAAGGAGGAATGGGCATGTCAACAGCTGGAGCCTCCGCCTTAAGCTTACCCGGCGGAGAGAGAGAGAAGCTCCCCCACCTGACCCTGACCCTGTCGCTTCCCTACACCCTCTGTTGGATGAGGAACTGACCGCTGTCTTCCGTACTTGACAGCGGGAGCCAGCCCCACCCGCTGAGACTCTGCTTGGACTTACTCCACTTGGATTCATCCTCTTCCTTGTTGGGACTCTTTGGACTTGAATACCGGGACGCTTGAACTTCCTCTGGCACCCTTATTTGCCGACTCTGCCCGCTGCCAGCCTGCCTAGCCTGCCCTCCGGGAACCCCAGAACCGGCCCGTGACGCCCGCCACACCTTGAGCCCCGTGGTAAGTATTGAGCCTCTCTCTCTCTCTCTCTCTCTCTCTCTCTTTCTCTTTCTCTCTTCTCCCTTTCATCCCCCGCCTATCCCCGAGCCCCCCCCTGAAACCTCTCACCCCATTATGGCCCCCCGTGTGATTTTTATCTTCACTACCTTCTGGGTCCTCTCCCCTCTTTTTGGAAAGACATTGGCAGGGTGGGACAAAAACACATTCCACATGATGGTACACAACATGACGGAAACTCTAAACGTCACCGATTGTTGGGTGTGCGCCTTTGGGCCACACCACATTCAGGCAGGATGGCCTATCATGCCCACTGCCTGCCTAGAACCACAAGATTGGAACAAAACCCATTTATACACGGTGACCCAAGCAACCAATGAGAAAGTAACAGACCCGGACCAATTCACCCTCAGCTACCAGCAACACTGGCCCCTGGCGCCCATTTGTGTCACCTGGCATAACCAGCCAACACACAGGGCGTTGGCACATGAGGGTTCACAAATTCCTTTCCAGCAATTGGGAGATTACCCATATTGTAATTGTACGGTGGATGTGGGAGATCACCCTAGTGGGGAACCCCATCCAACCCCTAGTTGCCTACCGCAATATATTCAACACAACAAACGAGTCAACATGTCCCTCAACCAAATTCAAACAACTTACTCGGCCATCCTCAACGTGGTACTCCACGGCCTCCCACAGGGAGTATTTTGGATCTGTGGCACGTGGGCAGGACGGGTCCTCCCAGCCGCTTGGAACGGATCCTGTACCTTGGGAACACTAATGCCTGCTGGTATACAATTTTACCACAAGAACCAGCCTGCCTCTGCATGGGTACCACCTCACCATCTCCATAGACAAAAGCGGGCTTATGATGAGAAAAAGGGATACGACCCTGACCGTACTTTCCTGACAGAGGGAGAACGCTTTGCCTCCATCCTTTTTCCTGCCTGGGGGGTAGCTATAAATGTCCGCCAAATCCGCCGGCTATCGTATCAGCTCGAGGCGTTAGCAAATGATACTGCTGATGTGGCCTCCGCTTTACAAACTGAAATAACATCAATTGCGGAGACCATAGTCCAATATAGATTAGCGTTAGACTTTTTATTGAGCAGGGCGGGCGGCTTCTGCCAGTGGCTAAATCAAACCCGATGCTGCCATTTTATTGATCAAAGTGGACGCATCACTACAGACATAGCGAAAATTCGGCGCGTTGCCTCCGCCATACAGGCCACCTACTCAGACAACAGCGCTTCCCTTTGGAACTGGCTTACAAGCTGGATTCCGGGCTCTAATTGGCTAAAAGAGCTCTTTGTGGGCCTCATTGGACTCTTGGTAATGCTTGTGATTATGAGTGCCGTGATCCGCTGTGCCATTCACTATGTGACGAAACGGTATTCCCTAGTCCGGTAAGGCGAGCCGCCGCCCGCAGCGGCAGGCGATATAAGGCTGCTTGCTGGAAGGTGATCCTGTCGGACACCTTCAACCCGAAAAGGGGGGAAATGTGAAGTCACGGTGAAGGGATAAAATTTTAGGACCTTTGGACTGGTTCCGCGAACCAGCAGGCACTGCCAGTGGAAGCCCAGACAGTCACAAGCATACCGGTTTTTACCCCGTTCAAAAATACCCAACTGTTCCCGAGTTATCGGGCAGAAAGCGGCTTGCCCCCTTAGGCGGCCAGAAAAAGCCTTGGGAAGCGCTGTAGACTGAAAATTTACTTGCGGGGGCTTCAAATTTACACCCTCTTCAAATGTAACCATTTCGAGTACCTCTGCGGCAAGATAATTGCCGCTGAGGGCCAGTAACTCAGCAGGGAGGCTAGATAAGCCTAACCGCGCGCCTCCACCAATCAGAGCCCCAGCGCCCCAGCCTCATCCATCAATGCCCAATTAATTCTCAACCATACGGGGGCGCTGCGGAAGACCTTTAAACTACTAAACTAGCAGACAGCTGCTCCTCAGCCAGCCCCCACCTTTCCTTCCGATTTCAATATCCTCAAAGGGAGCCGGTTTGCTCCTCCACTTCTCCCCCCTCCCATCCAGTTCCAATGCAACCCTATGGAGCTTCAACTCCATGCTTTCCTATGGAGAGCAGGCGATCCTCCGAAACCTCGATAGATCGGTGGCTTATGGCGGGGGTTTCGAGTCTATCTCCCAGCGTCCTTTAACCCTTCCTTGCCCTCCACTATCTAGCTGTCCCTGCTTCTCTGTTAACCCCTCCTTGACCATTTCCTCCTAGGTCTTCTAAGATACTTTAACCCTTCTTCCTTCTCTCCTCTCTTGTCCACTACCTTCTGGATTCTCTATAACACCGTTACCCTTCCTCCCCCTGCCCATTCACTCCAGAAGTTCTCACAATATATTAACTCTCACCTGTCCAGTCCCTCCCTGTTTATCTGTTATACCTCCTTCATCCAGACTAAAGGAGGGAAACCCGCCACTCACACTGGTCTCCTTGCAAAAGCATTGGTTTCCTTACCCACCCTCAGCACTAGCCAAGAACACAAAAGGCTTTTCCTTCTTTCCTCTCTGCTCTCTCCTTCTGACTTTCCCTCATTTCCATCGATTCATTTCCCTCTCCTAACCCCAAATCCCATCAACTGGGGCTAAGAAGAAGCGGTGCACAGACAACTCGAATATGGTGGGTCCTGCATGGCTGGAAAAAGAGGTTGAAGCCTCCATCATCACCTGGATTCCTGCCACGTATCCTCAGCAGCTGCCTTCCAGGGATCAACACCTCGAATAGCATGCCATCCGATTGTCATCAACGCCCAAGGACATTTTTCATTATTTCATTTACACCTGGAGAGGACTCGTATGTTTACATCTGCACTCCCTGAAGCCATGAGACCATTCCTATAGAATTTACATCCGTATGCCTTTACACCTTTGTATCTTTCCAGCACGCCTGAACATAATCCTATTATGACTTGTGTCCCCATGTATCAAAACCATTGTGTCTCCTAAATGTTTGTGTGTGTATGGGCCCATCAACCCCTCCTACCCCCCCACTGATGTTGGTAATTGCTTTCTGCCACCTCCTATTGACTCGCTGATACTTCCAGTTTACCAACACCCAAGAACAATGCCACACTTCCCTGTCCCCATTGAGACATTTGCATAAGCCCTGACTGCTACCAGGGGCCACCCAGGACTGCCCCCAACCAACCCCCAACCCCTTCTGATTGGGACATTTGAACTGCCCCTGACCAATCTCTGGGATTGGCGCCGCCCAGGGAAAGGAAGGAGGAAAAAGTCAATAAAAGTTGGAACTCATTGCATGTGTGGGGTCGGACATCTTAGCCCAGTTGGAAGGCGGATGTTCACCTACTGTTCTTTATTGGGCTCAATAAATTCAGTATTCCTCGGATTTCTCGCGTTGAATCTTTATTGGCTTCAGTTGGGATTCAGCGGACCTCAGTGGGGCTAGCCCATCTGAGAAATAATTTCTAGGCCTTTGGGTCTTTTCATCATGTTGTGTCTCTTTGAAAATCTTGCAATTTGTTCTTTGCGGGTTTCATCTGTATCTTCTTCTTGAGTGGGTGGTTGTTACTTGACTCCAGCTACCACATTTATTTAATTTTTAAAAAAATATTTTAACCCAAGTGCTTTTCTATGGGACAACAAGCTCATCCTCCTTTATTTCTGTGCAGGGAGATGTATTTTTGACACATGGTGTGATTTTACCCCCCTTTCTATCATTTCTGTTCTTTTTGGCTATTTTATATCCTTCAGTTTCAGTATTCCAGTCACAGGAGTCACCCCACCAAGTTTCAGTTATTATATCAAGTCATATTTACCTTCCTAAACTAAAGATTTCCGGTTCTTCTTGTTTTTTTCCCTTTCCCAGTTTCCTGACAATTACATGTGGGAACTAAAGATTATATGAGTTGTGACCTGCTTTCTTCCTACATTTTTATGAAGACCCCATTGGAGCTACTTGGTCTGTTCCTCTGAATGTCCATAAGCCTTCATCTGTCTTTCCCTCTAACTTGCAGCTCCCTACCCCTTCCAATTCAGTTTAAACCCCTCTTAAAAACGTACTTCATGCTGCGGACAAACATGTTCTTCCCAATCCTTGTGAGGTACCAACCATACCTTGCCAATAATCCATCTTCCAGAAAGCATAGCCCATGATTCCAAAACCCAGATTCTTCATGTTAGCTCCCCCTTCACTCCCAGCCTATCTAGAATATTTCCTTTCTTATTTCTGTTCAGGTAGGATGGATGAGAAGTCAATCCGAGCCCCAAAGACCTTGAGTGTCCTTCCCAGAACTTAAGTTTGATGAGATTTCTTTGTAGTTCCTCTTGGCTGGGTCATTTATTTCCACACAGATGAGAAGAAAGGGATGTGTATCCATGGGTTCTATGAGTTACGGCAATCCTTTAGTCACCTCCCGAATTCATCCTCCAGGGAGACAGCATACTCGGCAGGTCCACAGTTCTTCCTGGCATGTTTCAGTTTCACTCCCACACAGAAGGGAGTTTTCCACTGCAACTACTCTTTTCTTCTTCTTTTTGTAGGGTGTGGGGTCAGGAACCCTTCCTGGCTATACTTCAGTCTCTCTCATGTCCTCCTGCAGAGTCTCTTGCATGTTGTCTTTTGCACGCTCCTCTCCAAGAATCTAATGCTTTGAAGTTCCACAGACAAAGCCTTCTCCTCCTTCGGCTCCTACCTGTCCAGATAGGTAGATAGGCTGCAGTCTGGATGACTGTTGTTACAGTTTGATGCAAACTAAATTAATGTGTCCACCTGTGTTTCTAATTAATCGATCCACCCTACCCCTTTAAAACCTGTCCTGCTCCTTTCTGACACAGTGCTAGGGACTTCTGCTTCTTTTTGGCATGCTTCTGTTGGGTCCTAATTATCCTGTTGTGTAGCCAATGCAAATAGTTAGTTTGCACTTGGATGGATCTGTGGACATCATTAATTGCGGAGACAACCCTGTGATGTATCAGGTGGTTTGTGACACTAAAAGGGGGAAGGTGGAGAAATCAACAAGTAAAAAGGGAAAGTCACCATGGACTGCTGAACAATAGCTGTGGGGCAAGGTGGGGCAAGGGAGTTAGGTCTCCACAAGGCAGCACAGTCCTTACTGAGGAGGAAGGGGGAGAAAGGAAGGGGGTCGCCTCTTTTCTACCTCCTCAACCTTTCCCCCCTCACACTGCCACTGGGTCTGCTACCTCCTTACTCGTGAGCAAACTGGGTAGTCCTTGCTCATGAGTGAACTATCTAAACCTGCTCATGAGTAAAACCAGCAAGCCAAAGACTTGCATGGACCCTTCTCCCAGGAATACACATATACACTGTGAATGGAAGGATTGCTCAAGTGAGAAATAAAATAGATCACACGGAAAATTAAAATCTTGTAAGTACAGACCGAACAGTTCCAAATTCCCCTGCCTGTGCAGGCTGTGTGTCTCTTTTCCACAGTGCTTGCTCCACTATGTTTATTCTCTCCTCACAGCATTGATTCTGTGTCTTGCAAGTGAAGGGGGTAGGGGAGATGCAAATTATTTTAGGACTGCAGTGTGGTTGTGTGTGTGTGTGTGTGTGTGTTGTGTCATTACAATCGTGATCGACTCTTCGTGAACCCATGTCCATGGAGTTTTCTTGGTAGGAATACTGGAGTGGCTTGCCAGTTCCTTCTCCAGGCGCCTACAGCACCTGGTATTCTCTGGTGGTCTCCCATCCAAGTACTAACCAGGGGCGACCCTGCTTAGCTTCCGAAATCAGGCGAGATCGGATGTGCTTAGGGCAGGGGTCCTCAACCTAAGGCCCCGGGCCGGATGCGGCCCCCCAAGGTCCTGAATCCGGCCCCTGGGACCAATTGCAAACCCCCCACCTACCCCCTGTTTTGTGAGCAAGCAAGCCTCCGCAGCTGCTTTTGGACTGTGATCCAGCCCCCAGTGGTGTCTGGGTGGTGGTGGACCGGCCCGCTGTTTGAAAACTTTGAGGACCCCTGGCTTAGGGCATTGATTTAATTCTCCCAGCCCCACCTACAAAAGGTTCCCCAGAAAACCGTAATGATTACAGATGGGCATGAACCAGCAAAATGGTGCTTTGTCTTGACTCATGGGTCATCAACATGCATGAACCTTGAACCACAAAAAGCCAAACTAGAGATGGGCTGAACCACAAACCAAGATGAACCACCATTTTTCTAGTTCGTGTCCATCTCTAGTTCATAGTTTAATAAATGTTCTATGTAAAATATAATACACCTTTCTAAATTTACTCCTATGCACTTAAATAAGCATATGCTACCACACAGTCCCATGCCTCCTTGCTGAATATTGATTTTTCTTATGAAGCCTTTAGTGATGACGCGACAAGACCTCCAGTGATTGTAGGTGGGTGCAAACCTTCCTCACTTTCTTTGAGATGAGGATTAAGCAGTTTTTAAACTGAAACAACTACACCCCCATGTAATCCAGTTTGCCAAGCAATTGCTGCAGAATTGTCATCTGAACGGAGACAAAGTTTTCCAGAAGACTCCAGGGATATCTACCGAGAGGATTCAGTTAGGCTGCTTTTACATGACCCCTAAAATCTGCTGGCAACTTAAATGCAGATCCCCCCAACGTGGTTTTTGTTCTGCTTCCTGTGTTCCCACCTCCTGCACTCTGATTCTATTGCTTCTGTCTGCGGTGAGGGGAGAGAGAAAAAAATGCAGGCTCACCTCCGCCTGCCTAAAAGCAGTGTGTGTGTGTGGGGGTGGAACCCAACAAAAACAAACAAAAAGCGGAGGAGGACCAAGCATGTAATGCTTTAAAACAGCAACAAGGAACAGCAACAAGGATTTTACCTCCTCCAGACCAGGTACTTGTAAAATGTGCTGGGGCACGCTTAAGTGGGCATGGTCATACTTTTTTTTTAAAGTCCGCTGCTGGTGGGAAAACAATTTTATGCAGCGGATTTTAGGGGTCGTGTAAAATCAGCCTTAGTTGTGCTCACTGGGCTTGCAAATAAAAGACACATATTGAGAATTATCAGTTTTCTTCTCAAAACCTTATTTATTTATTTATTTATTTATTATTGAATTTATATCCCGCCCATCTTCCCAACGGGAACTCTGGGCGGCGAACATGGCAAAACAAAACTAGAAATACACATAGTAAATACACTACAGCACAATAAAGAAACATAATCAGCAAGTAAACATAGATTAATAAGAAGCATATTAAAAAGAACAAAAAACAGCTGCAGGGGCGCACCCTTTGAATCAACCTCACTGCTGCTATGTCAAAATTCAACCTAATTATTGATGGCGAAAAAAAAAAAAGAAAAAAAAAAAGGCTAAGCTAGGTCACCAAAGGCCTCGCGGAATAGAATGGTCTTCACCGCTTTACGAAAGGCCAGCAGGGACTCTGCAGAGCGCACTTCGCTGGGGAGGCTGTTCCATATGGTTGGAGCAGCCACCGAGAAAGCCCGGTTCCGAGTACGGGACCGCCTGGCTTCTCGGAGGGATGGAACCTGCAGCGAGTGCGCCCGCGACTGCCGAACCGGTCGGGCCGATGTTGACCGCTGGGCGATCCGCTCCGCCTTGACAAGAACTTGTCAGTATTCTAAACTTTGCTCAGCAGTCCCCCCTCCCCATTTGTGTGTCTCTGTTCTTCTGCTTCTCATTTTGAATTACTGTAACTCTGCCTTTGGAGGTTTTGAATATTTTTGAATAATTCATGCTTTCTGTTTTGCCTGGGATATGGCTCAGACAGCTATTAATCATTTTACATTATTTAGCTTTAAAGGAACTTGGGTGCTCTTTCATTCTTTCTCTCTTCCCAGCTTGGTTTTCACTCCATTGCCATGAAGAACAAAATCCCCCAGCTGTCATCCTCCCCATAGGCTATATAGTGGATCTGATGAAACCAGACGACACCCAAAATTTGGCTCTTTATCCCATGACAAAACACAGGTTGCATAGGGATAAAAACAACTGCTTAAAATGGCCCAAAGGCCTATTTTATATACACTCCCAGGATATCCCCATGGCAGGCCATTGGATTATTTAAACAGCCTGCTGGCCCCCAATTGGACAAGCCAGAATCCTGCCCTTCAGTTATTCTCCAGCCTCCAGCTACCACATCCCACACCTGTCTCCCATTGCCTGTGCTTGGGAGCTTGATCAAGCCCCGCCCGGCTGGGACCAGGCTAGAGCTTGGCTGGAGCCAAGGTAAGTTTGGAGCCTTCCTTTCTATTTATTAATATACTCCAAACTCAGGCAGTTCACAGGTTACACTAAGAACACAACACTTGTATACACCTAAAACCAGAGAGCAACCCCCTGACTTGGTACAAAGGACTGTACTGTACTAAAGTTTGTGCTGCTTCATATGCTTACTCTCAAGCCTTCCCAAGTATGAAAGGCCCTGTCCAAACTGCCTTTCCCCCCTAGAAAGCTTCAAGCTTCAGCGTGAGCTGGAAGGAGTAACCCCAAACTACCCAGACAAATCTCGGAGTGCTTGTAGGGTCTCGTCGTCACTTGATGGATTAATTGCTTGCTGGTTGTAGCTGTCTTAAAAGGTTAATTGAAGTCACAGTAGGTATAATATACCTCTGGCTTGAGGAGGTCTGGCTACTGTGAAGGAGATTAACTGGGTGAGTGAACAAATCAAAGGAGCATATCACTTCTGCCTACTTGAGAGTTATCCTTCATTTCAGCAGTGGAAGTAATCCAGGCTGCCTTCCCTCAGCTTACAGAGGTCTATTAGGAATGGATAGATGTTTAGTTTTTCTCCTAAGCCAGGCTGTCCATTCAAGTGTAGCAGTACCTGAGCAGACCTGAGTATTGCTCAGAGTGTAGTACCCCTCCAAACTTATCCCAAGGGCAACCATGGTCCCTCGTCTGCAGTTCCCATGGCTCCTAGCCTGCATAGGCAATGTTGAGGGACCAGGAGACTTGCCGTTCAAGAATGGTTGGGAGGTCTGCTAGTGGTCCTGTCGAGGATGTAAAAGAGGAAGAGCTGCGGGTGATACCACAATGTCTAACCAGTCTAAAGCCTTCACAACTGATTTTCCCCTTAAGCATGCTACAGTCTGAGTTGTTGTGGCTTGCCCCCAAAGAAGGAAAGAGTGGCCATGGCTGCCAGATGGTGGTATAAAAATCTAATAATCAGGGTGGGGTCATGGGTAGCAACCAAGCTGAAACAGGCAAGATACCCAGACCAGCGTGTTGGGGTTAGGTCTATGAGGCAAACACAACTAGAGCACACTGAGATAGAACTGGAATGACTGGCACATACAGGAACCTTAAGGAGCAAGACAGGAACATACACAAACAAGGAACAAGGCAAGAGCATTGTTCTTAAGAGCAGCAGAGTGAAGGGCTAGAGCACAAGAGTCTCCAGGACAATTTGAGTTGCGGAGGCCAAAGTGCAGGAAGCCTGTATATACTGCTCTCCTAGGCCTCCAGCTGAACCACATCATTGCCACCCTTGGAACCTGTTCCCTGCAAGCCTCAATAACAGGCATCTCTGCTTATGGGACTTGCATGGTTCCTGCCACTCTGACCCTCCTGACAACAATGCATTTTCATTTCACAGGAGTTGCCTAGAAATCTAGAACCGACTCAGGAAGGAGGCACGGGCTTTCACAGGTGCAAGCAATGGATTGCACACATAAGAAGTCTACTCTTCAGGTATCTAATAGTTTTCATATATTTTTGAACCAGAGTCCCTAGATAACCCTTGTATGCGGGGATTTGTAGAGAATCAGATTGGGAAAGGCAACTCCAAGGCTACCAGGAAAAAAAAAATCCTCTTTCAGAGGAACCAAGAGCAAATTTTCTAAAGTTGACGAATTAAATGTTTTCAAGCAACATTTAAGCATTAATTGCCACAATTTGTAATGGCCGATGCTGATGAATAAATTTCCAGGCCTCATATTCCAGATGTCTTTAACACAAGAGGCAGAAGGGTGTGAATACGGGCTGCTGACACAAGAAGAAGCAGTCAGTACTAGGAATGTTCAGGCTTTTTAGCCTATATCTGATTTTGCCTGAGAGAATGCAGACGTGTACAGATGAAAGCTTTAATTTTGCTTCCAACGATCATACTCAAGGTCATCTTTGGGGCAAATAGAAATTGTTTTGGGAGCACTGATGAGCCAGTCTTAATGGGCCACGTTGCTTCCCTCTGGACTGTTCACTTGCCCCACACACCCATCCCTTATTACTGAATGGAGGTTGAATCTGACCGACGAGTAAGTAGTTCAAGTCCTGACTTGATGGGTTTCTGATGGGCCTTGCAGATGTAGCTGGCACCACTGGGCACAAAGGAAAACAATTAACAGTGCAAGCCATGGCCACTTCAAGGGGTGCTGGAAATTGTTTAGGACTTCTATTGCCTGGTCCTACTATATTGCTGGCATTGTAGGGTGGTCCCTGGCTGGAAGTTTGATTCTGGCGTAATGTGGCTGTTTCCTCAGCACATTCATTACCTCTGCCCTTGTCTCTTCCCTGCTCCTCCCATTCTTTTGCCAGCAAATCTTAGTCACCAGAACTGCAGGCTGCAGAGCCAGAGGTTGGGAGCTTGATTCTCCACTGTGCCTCCTTGACAGGGTCTGGTCCCGAAGATCAATATGCAGGGATATTGGCAAATCCTTGGCCCCAGTCCCCAATGCAAGTCTGAATCTTTGGCTCCACGTCCCAAACCTCAAGTCCAAGTCTTGGGCTGTTCACCTCCCCCTGAGTTTGGACTGGGAGACAGAGACTGAACTGCAGACCACCCAGCAGATAGATGGGCACCCTTCCCTTTATTTATATCTATCTATCTATCTATCTATCTATCTATCTATCTATCTATCTATCTATCTATCTATCTATCTATCTATCTGTCTGTCTGTCTGTCTGTCTGTCTGTCTGTCTGTCTGTCTGTCACACACACACACACACACACACACACACACACACACACACACACACACACACACACACACACACACACACACACACACACACACACACCACCACCACCACCACCACCACCACCACCACCACCACCAGATTTTCCCTGGTTTGGCTTAATTTTCCCAACACTCCTCAATCTACCTTTTAGAGATAGATCTGGGCAAGATTCATATGGTGTTAAAAAGAAGAGGAATACATAGGGCAAGCAACAACAATGAAACTTGCTCAGATCTGTTTCTAAAAGGTGGATTGTGAAGACTGTGGACTACTGTGTAGCCTGTCTTAATCAGCTTCTGATTTCTTGACTGTAGTCTCCAGTTAGACTGATGATTAAACCAAGGTATTGAAAGTCTTCTGTACCAGGTGAAAGAAGTCACTGATGCTTTTTCCTAGTTATATGGCTTCATCTATATAACTTAATTATTGGTGGTTCTTTAACCAATGTTCACTCATCCTTCATCTCATTCTAATTCATTTCCCACTACCTGATAGATACAATAATCCAGACATCCATGATATGTTCTGTATACAGAATGGACAGGAAGATAAAATACAGTTTTATTCAACACCTTTGCTATTGGAAACCATTCGATTTCTCCATATCCTGTTTGCTTCCTTGCCCAAAAACAGATTATGCAAGAGGACTATCAAATTTCATGAAGAATGATACATAGTTTTTTGTGGTCCAAATGATCGAAGGTTTTGTGGTAATAAAGTATGGACTTCTTTTCTCATTCAATTTCTTGGTACTCTCCAGCAGGAAGTTTATATTTGCAATATGATCTCTGTTGCCTCTTCTTTTTCTTAATCCAGTTTGGCCATCAGGCATCTCTTGCTCCTTATAAGTTACAAGTCTTTGATGCAAAATTTAGAGCATAACTTTGCTTCCATGGAAATTAATGCAATAGTCTTCCAGTTACTACACTGTGAAACTTGTAACACATTTTCTTAGGTGTATTGGTCACAATGGAAATCAGTTTGAAATAAACACATATAGGATAAGGAGCTTTGAAGTGTTTTAAACATCTACTGGCAAACCACTCCAGTATTCCTGTCAAGAAAACTCCATGGACATGGAGTCACGAAGAGTCGGTCACGACTGTAATGACACAACACACACAAACACACAAACATCTATAAATACCAATGCTGTAATTGAGTGTTAAACAACTAGGCCCAAAGTACTGTATAAGAAAACAAAGACACCTAATTCATTGCATTCATTTAAATATTTTTACGCCTTAAAATGGATAGATGTACTGTACTGTATTTCAGTGTGAGGTTTCATTACCATCCACTTCCTCAGATATAGATTCAAAAAGGTACCCAAATTAAGTCCAAAAATATACTATTACTTTAGCTTATTTTAATACAGTAATTCTATCAGAAACACTGCAGCAATACCCTTACCCTAGATAACCGTTTTATGTGAAGTTAATGCTTTCTGGACTAGATTTCAAAAGGTTTGAAAAAAGTATCTGATCTACATTGTTGGAGTATAAAAGCAATTGAAAACACAATAAGTAATTAAACAGGTTTTCTTTTTAAAAAACCCTTTCATTTTCCTGGTATAGCTCCAGGGAAAATTTTGTTGTATTATGCAGTGTACAGAGTTCGTTAGCAAAAGATAATCCATTCAGACTCTTTGAATGACTGCCAATTATGGCACACATTGGCTCCAGTAACAATGCAGTAAAAGAGCAAAGGAGTTGCTGGGTTACATATTTAATTTACTTTAAACACATCCAAAAGAAATGAAATTTAAAACATTTATTGAGTTCTAAAGCAACTTCAATTCCATTGAAGCTGAACTGTCAGAGTAATAGGACAGAGTCTTTAAATAAAGGAACCAAGAAAGAATGATGTTATGCCATCCTATAATATCATAAAAATCTGGGAACGGGGAAGTCTGCCATTTTAAAGATATTCTTGCAAAATTATTGCGGAACCCATCTGGTTTTTGATTCTCAGTGAGTAGTGTTGCCCTCTAGTGACCAGCATGTTCAACAGCAGGCTCCTCTGCTTACCCTTTGCCTCAACAGCTTTAAGTGGTGATGGGGTAAGAGGTGCCAGTTTGACAATTCCCCACTACCACCAAAAAGAAGGTGCAAGTAGAATATTAGGGTAGCAGAGTGCATGCTCATTTTTAACAACCCATCCCTAGTAAGTATCTTTGCAGTTGATGCTGGGAGCACAGAACCAAAAGCAAGTGTTCATGTCATTGAAGGATTAGCCCAAGCCATTTGGCTGCCTGAGGTAAATACAAGTCGTATATATTGTTATGAGGTAAAACATTATGGGGTAAAATGTGCCCTTCACTGCACTTGACACCAACAGGCCTGCTTTGAAGATGCAATAGCAGGTGTACCACACGTTTTGGGGGTAGTTGGCAGCCTTGTACAGCAGCATATGAAACTGGTAATCTGAAGACCTGAAGGAGGCGGGAACCCAGTGATCTGAATTGTTATTAATACACTAAAAGTGCTATTATATATAATAACGTTTCTGCCCAATTACCAGCCCATTTCCAATGTTTGAAATTTCCCTGCTATGATTGAGATTTCAGCTCAGAGGCCTATGTACCATCCATTTTGGGATTTGTTCATCCCTAGCATTTGAGCAAAGACTAGCTAAACCTTAATGTGAAGCATTTAAAAATAGTGATGTGAATCATAGTGTTAAGAAGCCATGGAAAGAAGCTGTGGACAGTAGGAAGCCAGTTTCTATACAATCAATCAATCAAGTCTTTATTATGGTCATTGAGCAGTTTCTATACTGTTTATGTATGTGATCACTTTGTGCTGCTATAACTCAGTGGGTTGGTGCATTTGCCTGCACAGCCAGGAGCTTGAATCCTCACAACGTCTCCTATGGGAACGTGCTAGCAGAGATCACCAGGGGAATATAAGGTTGGTTGGGTTCTATACACTGACACCTGTGCAGCCTTGGTAAACTTGATAAACTACCTATATTATCACATAATTCTTTTATTATCAAAACAAAAAAGCAAAGTGTGCTGCTGATATGACCAAGATATAACTTTGAGCATATGGATGATGCCCTGAATCCTGCTTTCCAGATCTGAAGAAGGTGTAATTGCATTGCTGCACCAGGAAACAATATATCTCTTTAAATCTTCCTGTTATTCAGCTCTTTTTCTCTTCCGCAAGAATCATATTGCCAGCCATCACCTCTACCAGCTTGGTTGTCCAACCCTTTGCCTCTTTCTTCATCCTCCCAACAGCATAATCATTTGTCTTATTATATGGCTTTTATGATGCCCTGTCAGTGTGTTGGAGGTCTGCAGTACCACTTTGCTCATTAGGTGGCAGACTCTTCAAATCAGTACATAAGTTGTAGTCCATTCCAGAAGCCATTGCAGGCTGCTGGGAAAGTAGATGAGGCAGAGTCATAAGGAAACTCTTGCTTCCCTTTTTCTGTGGGACAACTACTTTCATGATTATGGAATGATCAGATATGACCCTTAGGGGGCTCCAGAGATAAAGCAGGTAGAGGGAAAGCCCATGACTTCCAGCAGGTGTGATTTCATTAAAAATTGGGTGAAGGATACTTCAGATGGTGGCATAACTTTGAGGATAGATTGTGTGAGGTCACGACAGCACTGCCTAGTTTGACCAGACTGAACAGACCAAGGTCTCTCTAATTCCTTTATTGTCTTCTACAGCTTCCCCTGTCCCAAATTTCCACTCCACTGACATCAGTGGGAAGGAAGATAAGCATGACAGTTCCATATTTGAGTGGATGTGGATTTGACCCATGTGTGTACTGGAGGATGAGGCAGCTTTAGACTCCAGTGATCCAAAGCTATCTGGAATTTGGCCACAGAGTCCCCCATTTTGGCCTATCCCGCCAGTAGGGACAACTTTAACCATCCAACTACATCCATTAAGCTTTCCACAGGTCTCCTGGAAAGGGGTGCTCTCAGCTAGAAGTTGCATCCCACTTCTGCAGATGCAGCTGATTTTTTGTCTTGTACAATGACCCTTCAACCAGGATTACTCAAGTTTTATTTATCCCCCCCCTTGGTAATGGACTTTTGTAAGGAAGAGGAGGAGTTCAAAATATTTTAAACATTTTACAGAATTAAAATAAAATGTTTTAAAGTGTAAGGTTGTGCCATATGGATTCTGATTCTGTAGCTAGAATGTGGAGTCTGATTCCATGAAAGACACAAGAGAGCCCATTGTATCTGGTAAGTGGCTATCATTGGGTAATGTGAAGATTCCATGATATTGCATGATTCCCATCAGTTGGTTGAAAAGCTTCATTGCAGTTACTGCCTCCCTATTCCACCTTGTCTTACTACATAGAACATTTTCTCTGTAAAAGTTTTGGATGCAAACAAAAAATGATGGCTCCTTGTTCATTACTTTGGGTCACAGGAGTCAAATTACAAAGTACTTGCTAGATTGCCAAATAGACCTCCTATACTCACAACTCACATCCTCCTGCAACTGAAAATGCTACAGCTATTTGGGAATCATAAGATGTTGTATATTTAACCATGTCAGTAAAAATAAGAGATTTATTTATTTATTTAGGAATGTGGAGAACAGAAAAGTGGCAAAACATTTGTGGGTTGTGACCCTGTGAACTTAGGTCTGCCTCCATGTTCCATTGCCCCTGTATGGGTCCCTGCTAAGGACATATAGCAGATGCAAACTGGATCCATTCTACAGGTGATTACTCTGACATACTGTAGCTTCTTCATTGGAACCAGGAGATGGAATGGTCTTCATATGCTGAGGAAGAAATGAAGGGACTTGATAGTTTGATTCCAGACAAATAGTTCTTCGTGTTGAGACACTATTGCTCTTTTGCAGTAGGCTACACTATATTCCATCTGCTTCACAGTGGCAAGAATCCTATTGGTTGCCTGTGTGTGTGTTGTTACAGTCATGATCGACTCTTCGTGACCCCATGTCCATGGAGTTTTCTTGGCAGGAATACTGGAATGGCTTGCCACTGGCCAGTTCCTACTCCAGGGGCTACAGCACCTGGTATTCCCTGGTGGTCTCCCATCCAAGTACTAACCAGGGCCAACCCTGCTTAGCTTCTGAAATCAGGCGAGATCGGATGTGCTTAGACAGTAGCATAAATGGAGTGGCCTAAACCACAATGGCCAATTGGTCCTGGTCAAGCTGTTGCTCCTTCACTGCATACCGACTGATACAACTGACATGGGAGGAAAGCTATATAGATAGGAACCTGTTAACTAGCAGTAGTGTCCTGCTGGGATTTTAGCCATTGCACTTCAGCCAGTATCAATTCACCAATAGGTTTCTGACCTGTGTTTTGTTCAACCCTGTCATTTGTCATAAAATATTCAAAATGAATATTCAGTTCCTGGGTAGCTGACTTTTTCATATCTCCGCATCCATGCAAAGTCCTTCGCTGAAGTTATTATTCTTAAAAATCATCATTTTAAAAATTGATTTTTTTAGCAGCACTAAAACACTTTCCTGGCTACTTTTTTTTTAAAGGGCCACTTAAATGAAAGAGTGCCAGAATTTTATATGCCATTAAGGTCATCAGCATTTTAATGAGGTCGTTTATGGCAGTGACCTCAATCCAGTTATATGCCCTACAGAGAGCAGATCCAGTGAATCTGTTGCTGAATCAATCATTGTAAATCTAGCATTTGGATTTTGGCTGGTGGCTGAAACAGAGGTTTTATCACAGCATGACCAGTGACAAACAGGGACAGGGATTTTCTGTGGCATAATATCCCTCCTGTAAGGCAAAGTTTTTTTTTTCTGGGTCAGCCAATGGGATGGAGTTTAGCACTATGGCCAGCACAGTGTGGACTGC
The DNA here is from genome assembly GCA_037367245.1 of Phrynocephalus guinanensis. NCBI lineage: Eukaryota > Metazoa > Chordata > Lepidosauria > Squamata > Agamidae > Phrynocephalus > Phrynocephalus guinanensis. Next base: position 114,927,449 of record CM074734.1, on the reverse strand, counting down.
AATGCTCAGAAGCCTTTGTCACCAGTTGTGCTGGCCAGGGCTTCTGGGAACTGTAGTCCAAGAACACTTGGGTCACCCAAGGTTGGGTAGGCAGTGTCCCAGAAGAGGAAAGAGAAGGCTGTGATGCCTGTGGTGGACTCTGTGCCCCAACGGCATGGCTGCACAAGACAGGAAGAAGAGGCATCTCACTCCAGGGACAGCATTAAACTTCTGGCCATTTCTTCAGTCAGTGCCTGGTTCCAAGAGCCCTTGGGAGCCAGGCATTGGAGAACGAACTGGTTCATGGCAACCCTTAGGGGCAATAAAAGCCCTTTTGAGACTGGAGAGGGAAGTCATTTGCTACCCCTGGCAATCACTCCCTGAGGCAACTACCCCACAGAGACTAATGGTAGGGCTATTCCTGCCCTGCATGCAAGCCTTCATGTTTTTTAAAAACCCAGATGGCACCCAAGTATTTCCATGGGAACTTCATGGGGGGTGGACTTATTGGGCCTCTCTAAACAGGGTTCTTCATGACAGAATATTTAGTTTGTCCCCCTGAGACCAAAGAAATCAGTTATGGAATTTGCCCTTGCTTGCATAGCTTGATTGGTCAAAAACATTGAATTCATAGAGCTGGTGGGATTTTAAAATTATTATTAATGAAACTAAATGGCAGTTTCTCAGCTAAGGTCCCAAGACATCTTTTAAAAAGATGACATTTTACAAACACAACACAGCCCCCTGTGTGGCCGCCAGTAGTATTTCTGTTTTATCACCTTTGAAAAACACTGAGATTTTAGACATAGGCATTCCCTCTAGATGGCAGCATCACAACCTACATTCTCACAAGGGAAGGCTATGTTTGTCGCTATAAGTATATGGGAAATATTTTGGCTACTCCTAGTCCTAGCTCAGGTGTTTAAGGAGGAATGATTACTCCTGGCTAAGGGGTTTAAGTGGAATGGTTCCATGGGATTAGGCCCATGTATGTGGGGTGTGTTGTATTCACACGTAAACCACAAGTGGTGTGATTGTTGGAGAGCAGTGTTATACAATGGCTTCCATGCACTCAGTCTGTGAATGAAGGAGGCCTCAGGCCACAGTTGAGAGAGAGAATTTACCTCATGCTGACTTATATAATACTGCAGAAGTTGACAGACATTAGGCTTGTGGAATGTGCTTTGGTCTCCGCTAGAAGAACCCTGAGTGTTCCCTCTTGGTTTGTGTTCTAGAGTCTCGACAAAGGATGAACAGGAAAAGATGGCATCTGTTGACAACTGGTCAAGATTTTGTCAGGCCTATCTTATTGCATTGGTTCCCTACCTTGGGAAACCCAGGTGTTCTTGGACTGCAACTCCCAGAAACCCCAGCCAGCAGAGATGGTGATGAAGGCTTCTGGAAACTGCAGTCTAGGAACGCCTGGGTTAGCCAAGGTTGGATACCACTGCGCTATTGAGTTGTGAGGATCTTTTTCCTATTTGAAAAGCATGCCCAGAGGGGAAGGGGAGATGAAACTGCTGTTTTCAGCTGCTTAACCTGCCAGAACTTGTTCCTGTGTTTGTCGCTAGAGGAATTAACATATAGGTTGTTGATCACTGAAAAGGTCAGCTCTGGAACATTGTGTAGTCAAATAAGTGGCATTTCAAAATGAACACAGCAGTAAGCCAGGCGTTGCAATACTAGTATGTTTTGTGTTTTTTAAATTTGTGAACTTTGGATAATTCAAAGTGAGGTTTTTATTGTTTGTCTGTGCTGCTTCGTCTGCAGAAGTTGATGTATGGTCCAAAGCTATAAAATGAATTGTCTTCAGTTTATGGCTTTCACCATACTTCCACTAGTTAAGGAAGAAAAGATCTAATACTTGCTCAATTGCCTTTTGGCAGTCAGTGGGCTCGGAAGGCTTCCTGTTTAGAAGCTTTCTTGGAATTGTAAATTGTGAGGGAGGGCCGGCCCTACCATGGGGCAAATGTCTACCATAAAATGTCTACCATGTAGACATTTTAGATGGCAGAGGAGTAGCATTGGTCCAAACAGCAGCAGCATTTTGTAGGGGAAAGGCTGTTTTAAGAGTCATATCACATGTCCCGTTCTGCCTCCCCCAAAGTAGCTTGTTGCACTGAAGATGTAGTGGAAGAGGTTAGCCCACATCACTTGAGCAGAAGGAAAATTCAGTTGCCTGTCTGTGCATGTAACAGAAAGGTTGACGATATATCTTTATCTCACATAGCAAAATGTTTTGGGTTACCCCTGCAACCCAGTGTTGTGCCAGGATTCCGCTGTCTGTGTATGCCAACTCTTCAGCAATCATTTCCCCAAGTTCACTTCATATACTTTGATAATACCGTATACTTTAACTAGCTGTTTTTTTGCTCGGTTGAAGCCATCTGCCACAAGAGTACTGATAACACAGTGCCTATGTGAAGGGTACAATATTTATTGAGCCTGTCTTATGACTTCTAATTCTGAACCCTTTAAAGTTTTCCTTGAAAACTGTATAGCTTCTCTTCATTTCCATATTATCTGTTGCACCTTCTGTTTTCATGTATTGCTATAAAACCATGTGTCTAAACGTTATTTTCTTCTTGACTGGCTATTATGGCTTCTAGCAAAAAACAAAAACAAAACAACCCACAACAATATGAGTGGCAAAAGATTATGGCTAGCTATTCCACAATGAGAATCTTGTGATAGCAAAAATGTTGGATAAATGTATCCTGGTTGTCTTCCTGTCTGCCCCTTATTCGATTTATAATACTGCTTATTGACATTACAAACCTAAGGGAGCTCGCAGGTTAAAATGTCTTGTGAATGAAGTGCCAGGTACACTTGACAGGAGAGCAGTGGGACTTGTTTTTCTGTGGGTTTATTCTGGACAATGCCATTTGATAATTGCAATTCAAAACCCATGAATTATTCGCAAAGTGCCAATACAGCAATTTAACCTGAATACAGGTGTCTGTAAAGGGGCGATATTGGGTATCCACAGAAAGGGCTCCAAGTGCCACTTTTGGCACCTGTGCCATAGGTTTGCCAACTCTGTACTAGGCATTTGGCAGATAGTTGTTATATTCTCTTCGCAATGCAAACTCCCCAATACTGACAGCAATCCAGATGTAAGATGTACTATTTTTGCTCCATGAAACAGCAGCAGGAGTCACAGTTCATAGGGATGTGTTTATAGTGTTTTGCACAGAATATAATATATGATTTCCCTTGTTTCAAACAAACTTTGAGAGTGCTCCAAACTTCCCTTTCCTTGGACCTCAGAGAGGTCCAAGGGGAAGACAGTTTTAGGTACTTGAACAATGTTAAGTTTGGAAGAGGCCCCCATAGACATTTTTGCAGTCCAGATATCTTTAGCCTCTGAGGGCCCCAACATATTAGCAAAATTCTGAAAGCCCGATTGCTATGTTTTGAGGGCATGCCATAACTCCTAATTGAAAAAAAAGCTAGCAAAGACCCATTGCACCATTTTCTTTGGCTGTGCCCTTCCTGCTTTAGCTGTGCCTCTGTGGAATTGTGGGCTTGTAGCTGGCAGCAAGTCTGAAACATGGCCCTCAGGCTTGCTCCGATTGCTCCCCTGTGGTTTGCAACAGGAAAAGGAGAGGTAGGCACTCCAAGAGACCTCAGTGGTCAGTGAATTAATTTATCATGGCTCACCAGAAGTGAGTCTGGGAATACGAACATTTTGCTCTTGAAGGCTTTATCCCTGGCAGAAACGGTGCAGCCACTATAATTAACAACTATCATCAGTTGTTTTATGCCTCTTTCCGATTACTTGTTTGTTGTTGTGTTTCTTTGTGTTTCTTTGTTATTTTTATTATTTTTCTTGGATCTCTTATGTCTTTTATTTGAACCACCCAGAGTTCCCTTTTGGGAAATCAGCGCAGTATGCAAATATACAAATAAATAAATAAATAATAAATATTAGGGATGATGGAACTGGTAATTTCAACTTCATGCCAGGTGAAGAAGGATGCTCACCTGAGGTCATCTGCTACCTGTAGCGTTGATCCTACCTTGCCCTAGTCGCACTGGTTGCTCAGGTTGGGCACAGGGGAATAGTGACGGGTAGTGGTAGGGGTTTTTGAATGCCTGTAAGCCGTTTTGGAAACACTTACATCAAGTGCTTGTGTATGTCAATGTGCAACAACAAATTTTCAGATCTGCATTGCAAAATTCATATACTTGCCTTGGCAAGTGTCTGGATAACTCTTCTTGCAATTCAGCCTTTGGAAAGGCAGAAATATCCACTGGGATTCAGTGGCAACAACCCCACTCTCTACCATGAACATCCTGCATGTCATTTTCAGCCACAGTTGACTAACATAATGCTACACAGAGAGCTTCCTTGGGCATTCCTATGCATCATGAGTTGGCTGAAAATACATCTTTGGATAACTGGAGCCAGTGATTGTGCTCTTGAAGCTGATTGCCCTTGTTTCTATAGATTGGTCCAGATTATTTGTAGACTGATATGAATTGTATGACACGTGACAATATACTAACAATTGATGCTGTGCATATATCACATCATAAAAAAAAATAAAAGAGTCAAGGCACATGTCTTTTATTTTCAAAAGCTTTTAATAGTACACATTTTCATTATTTGTAAAGATTTACACTTGGGTTTTTTTAATTAAAAAAACATTTTTAAACCCAATAGTCCCCATTAATTCCACCTTTTGTTGTCTTGACCAAACATCCAGGTTTAGGTCTCTATACCTGACAAGGTATAACAATAGGTTAACTATTAAATACAAAGTTCTAAAATAGTTACTAGGTTGTTAATGGACATTGGTATGGTGGCTAGTGGCTACACTAGAAGTTTCCTGTGAGAGAGTCTATGTGGGGTAAAATGGATGTTATAATCATTGGGGCACAGAAAGGGAAACTGAGGCATACTTCACAACTGTAAAGTTTGAAACCAAACTGTCTTTTAGTGGATTCTACTGAAGCAAAAAAAAAAGTTGTTTCTGTTCTTCGTTTTTCTGATTTATCTACATTTTAAATAACCTGTAATCTAATTAAAAGATAAAGAAATACTATGTGCAATGTTTGCAAGTATGGATTTTACATTGTCTTTTTTCTCATGGTAGCAAATATTTACTCTCATAATATACACTGGCAAAAGCAGAAAATTCTCTTCCTACCAGTATTCGTACAGTAAATCCACAATATTAAAGTGCTGGTGTGCTTTGAAACATATTGGATAGTATTTATCATTTGGGTTTGTTAGGGGAAATATGCTCTAGGTTAATTACCAAAACTGGAGCATCATGAAAACAAGAGTGGTCCAGTTCTAAATACACTTAGATGAACAAAAGTCTGACTGATGACAGTAGGTCGCAATTATATACACATAAAATGGAGAATTCATACACACAACCATCGCTGATAATAATTGCAACTACCATGCAATAGCCTAGTCATTTGATGCCTTTGTTGCTTGCCAGTAGGGGTATCAACTGATTCAGAATTTGGATCAGATTAATAATTGGCTTTGAAAAATGAGTGGATTAAATTTCATAGGTTAGAATCTTGCTAAAACCTTTAGTAGAAAAATAATTTTTGTTCAATAAAAATGTATGTTTTATGAGTTGATGTTTTATGAAATGAAATGTATGTTTTATGAGTTGCTCGTAAGCAGCTGTATATTGCTACAGTGTCATTCAACTGGTATTCTGCAGCCAAGCTAACTAATACATTAGATGGTCAACATATTTAAAAGAAGCTTGAACCAGTCCACTTTATACAGGCTACACATGGTTCATCCTTATCAGAGTTTTTCCTTCTTGTCCACCTCATGTGCAATTTGGTATTTGTGTGCTATGTATGGGATTAAAGCCATACAACGCAATCGTAATCACATATATTCAGAATTCTCATTAAATTCATCAGTACTTCATTGAAAGTGTGCCTAATTATTCCTGCTGTGAAAATGACCGATACTTACGGTCTTACGTCCCAGCTGCCATTGATGAGAGTTTTATTACATACAAACTTTACCACTGATTGGGCACAAGAGCAGCATGCAGCTCAATACACATGCCCAAATTAATTGCACACAGGTTTGTAACCAGAGTTTTTGAGCTGGGGTGGCCCGAATATAATTAGTGTGGCCGCTACAGTTAAAAGAAAAGTAGGCAATGCGTGTTTCTTTAAATACATTATTAAATAGGCTCCACATTCTCCACAACGATACGCATGCAGGTAGAGTGAGTGCAGCCTGATGATGTGAAGACAGTGAGCAGCTGGTCCCTGGGTTTTGGAAGGGGATACTTAAGGGATGCTGCAGTGGGGGTGGGGTAGACCCCCAACTCCCTCCACCAAGTCAGTTGAATAGATTCAAGCAGTAAGCTAATTCCATGATTGTAGTCTCCATCCCACTGAAGTAAACAAGATCAAAGTTGTAGTCCAAGGGCAAAAGTACTTACATATTGAGTGGTAAAATGGATGGTACCTGGAGGTTACATGTATGAGGAATGGTCATGTGACTGGCCTCTTTGAATGCTAAAAACTAAGTTCTTAACTTTTGCAAATTACCTTTGGGGACAACAGCTCAAAAATATCGAAACTGATTTCAAACTCTGTTCCAAGATGCTTGGCAAGCTTCACAATTGCTCTAGACGTTTCTACAAAAATATATTTTAAAATAAAATCAACATTACCATTCTACAGAATTTGTATATATATATCTTTAGAACCTTTTGCTGTTTTATTTTTTTAAAAAAGTCAACTTTTGTTTTAAAAAGCCCATCCTGCAGGTTTTCAAAATTCTTTGAAGATTATTGCACACACGGTAGTACTGTAATTGGATTTTCAAAAGGGCAACTAGAAAATATTTGTATCACAAAATAGTTTACATGCATTTTTCCTGACTGCATTAGCTTACAGTAAATTTTGTATTGATCTCTTTATTGAATATGATTCTATGAAGCAAACTCACTGCTTGACTGATATTCAAACTACGCTTCAGAATGGGAGAAAAAAACCCAAGCACTAAAAACAGAAATTTGTTAGAAGAAAAAAACAGGCAATTTGTTACAGTTTTTGCTATTTCGGTTTAGATTACATTTTGCACCACAATTTAATCCTAAAATATTGCACACTGCATTACCCAGATGTTATACTCTTTTTGTGTGTAGTAGACATTGCAGATTGGATTACAGCCAGATAAATACTGTACAGTTTTATTATGGATACCATCATTGGGGCGACGTACCTCATCACTTAATATAAAGCCCTGGTAGATGCTTATGGCTATGCAGGGACAATTGCAGATCATACTCACTTGTTACCTGCCTTGTTTCAGTTGTGTGTGTGCTGCATTGGTTTGTCACGCTGGTACTGTAGCCTTTCTATGTGGAGCCCAATGTAGACCTAATCATGTAACCTGCATATCAGGGGTGGGAAATTTTTTAACATCCCTTCAGTTCCCACCCGTTCCCTCTCTTCCTGCACGGTCAACAGTGTGGATGTTGTTTTCCACACACTCTGATGGGCAAGAAGTTTTCTGCCCTCTGTTGCACATTTGGGTTTTGTGAGGCACAAATTCAAAGGCTGGAATCAATATGTGCTGCTGCTCTCTCTTTCTCTTTGTATAAAAGGTCTTTATGGAAACATGATGGATGACTGGGTAGAGGTGAAGAGCAGGTGGCATGTTTTGAGCAAAGGTGGAGATAAAAGGAATACAATTCAGAACATAGTGCCCTAGATGAATCTTGATTATCTGCAAAGGGCTTTGGGAGATGGGTAATACTGCCTGGCATTCAAAACCAAAATGGAAGGATTAGCAACCTTTATTATTGTCCCCTTACATATAACCAGGGAAAAACCAAAATGAAAGACAGGTTTTAAGAATTTCATGAATTGATGATATGGCAATATAGTTACTATGTCCAAAGACACTGCTTTATGAACCTCTTGAATTCAAATTTCTATTTCCATAGATAAGGGTAGTAAAAGCATTAGGATATTTAAAATGTTACAAAAGAAGTTATGGAATTGAAACATGATTCCATCGTCATGGAGGGCAACAGATACACAACACAGTTTTCCCTACTTTACAGTGAATTAACTTGATGGCAAGATCCACCCAAAGCGTCTAGAGAGGAGGGCCCCGCCTAGTAAATCTTTGCATTCAGTACCAACTTTGACTTCAATGTTTAATTCAATTCCATGTTTCACTTAACTAGGGGACTGTATGAATGAATGACAGATAATTTCTGTTAGGTTTAAGTGGATTAACACTCTGCATCATGACTGCAGTCCTAAATACATTTATATGTAGGTTGGGTAAGCTGAAATCCATGAACCTATGTTAGCAAGAAATATAGCCATATTCTGGAAAGCAAATCCAGCTCACAAGGACTGAAAAAGTAATACTAGCCCAATTGTGAGTAAATGTTTGGCCACTGCACAAGCACCTACTAACTAACTGTATCTGTTCAGACTTTGGGATCTCTGGACATGCAAGTTATACCAGCACCTTATTTGTCTCAGGAGTGGTTCTCTCTCTGAAGGAAAGTGCCAGAGAAGAAGGGTGGAGTTAGTCTAGGCTATACAGTATGTTGTTTTGTTTTCATATAATTGGGTCTAGAAGCAGATGGTGGTGGAATTAGGGCAATGAATTCAGATCTCATAAGAAACTCTGGAAGTTCTCTTCAACATTTTTATGCTCACTGGTCATAGCAGTGCCTGGAGTGTTAAGGTGCCACAAAAGTTCTGGCTTCACTTTCTTTCTCAGATCTTTGAATAATATTGGAGTGTTCTGTTGCTTACTAATGTACAGGGTTGATGTAAGGCCAGAAGGCCAGCCAGAGTTCCCCAGTGCAGAGGTAGGGTACAAATGCTGTAAAGGGAGTTTCAGATGGGGATGCTATTTATGAATTGGAACAGGCTAATGCTACGAAGACACAACCCAGAAAGCGGTGTTACGATGTTGTTAGAACCCCATTCGTTTTCTTTTGGCACCTGTGGAGGTCAAGTGTTTACTCCTAGCGCTTAACGTCTTAGCAAAGAGATGATACAGTTTCAAGTTCTTCAGGGAGTGGGATGAACATAGGTGCCATTTCACGAGGAAGCCCTTCCATGATGTGAGCTTCTCTTCTCTCTCCTTATTTGCTTTTGTAAAGTAACTTTCCAAGCTCTGTTTTAAAGACTGCTCAACGCAATCCTTCCATTATTGCACAAGTTGGAGTATCCCCCTGAACTTTTTGGTATTTCACTCACCCCGTTCCTTTGAAACTCTCAAAGAGGTCCCACTGTATGACTGGATTTGCCAGCCTTATGGTGGCTGATGGGGTTGGTATTTCAACATGTTTGGAGAGCATCAGGTTGGGGAGGATGGCTACGGCCTGAGCAGCAACCTGACACACACATATTGAGCGGCTAGCAAATACAACCAAGTACAGTGGACTCTTGTATAACAAATGGTTTGCATAACATAAAATTTGTACAACATAAACAATTCTGGAGATAGGGGAACTTTGCTTAACATAATTGCTTGTGGGGCGAATCTGTACAACATAAAAATGGGATCATTCTGTTTTCAATGCATTCCTATGGGAAATTTGTATAAAGGAAAAAATGCTTAACATAATTTCATTTGGAACGAATTAATTACTTTATACAAGGTACTACCCTAGTACAAAACATGCAACTTGGCTAAGTTTGTGGCCACCTTAAATCACTCATTTTCAAATCTCGAGTTGGGATCCTTAACTCTTTTCCTTGAAGCCCATTTCACTGAAATAAAATTATTCTGAGTAAATGTGTTTAGGATTGCAGTATTAAAAAAATGTAAGAATTGACTCTTATATTTAGCCATTCAGTGTCTGGTCACCGAAAACGGCAATAATTCTTGGGGAAGTTTTGTGTATTCAAATGCTCTTCAATAAAACCATGAGTGCAATGCAAAAGGATAATTTCAAAGGATAGCCAAGGGAATGAATTTGTGTTTGGGCAGTTTGGGATGAACTTGGCTGAAGAGGTGGGGGGACAAGTGAGCAAAGAACCAGGATGGAGGGATTGCATACCTGCCACTAGGCACTGGCAGGTAAGTGGCACTCCTTTCCTTGGGGGCATATGGTGATGGGATGTGGACTACTTGTGCAAACATCAGCTGCTATACTATTGGGTCTCATTCTTCCCCTAGAAAAGGGAGTGGGATGAGACTGGGCAAAAGACACATGACTGTTCTGTTGGGTTACCAGATAACTTTGGGAGCCTGAAGCATCATAACCATTTGTCCTTTCCCAGGTCACATTCAGTGTGTGTGGATGAGCAATAAGAAGAGGAGAATGGCCCTTATTCATGCATGGCAAGATTTTAGAGAGTCTATAGGAAATGGCAGCAAAAGCTAGCACAGAAGACATTTTTGTGTATTGCCAAGAAATAGGTAAATTTGTATACAGCGTGCATTTTTGCAAGTCTATCTGCTTTCCCTATATGTTGTTCTTTCTCTGCACTTGCTTTTGCTTTACATCATGATAAAAATAATTTTGGATGGTGTTTTTATTATTGTTATTTTAAAAATACCATTACAGTTGTAAATATATCCAAACGGCTATTTTCTACGGAAAATAGGTGACGGGTTGGTGAATGAAGTACATTATAATTGCAAATAACCTTACTTCTTGTTGACCAGGGGACACATTTTCTCCGTAATGCACTAATGGCTACATCTTGTGCTTTGCAAAAAAAAAAAAAAAAAAAAAAAGGGGGGGGGGCAGATTAAATATGTTTTTTTAAAAAAGGTTAAAATAGACATTTTTTTAAAAAGCCCACCATAATCTCAGGAATATTCTGAGATACATAAAACAGAAGAAAATAAACCAGTTTTTTTAAAGCCACAAAATGTACTACATCCTGCAATACTAGGTCCAATTAATTTAATAAAATAGAATATACATTATAGACTCTGAACAATGTATTGCTTTTACCCAAGCAGAACTTATGCTTAAGTAAGCGTGATATAGCTTAACCACTCCTTAAACCAGCTAGCTCTTTAAACTTTCTTTGGATTTTCTTTTTTTTAAAAAAATCAGTGCCGCTTTAGAATAAGAGAGGTTTAATTTATTACATGAGGGAGAAAAGAAATGTTTGGCACCAATAACAAAACAAAAAAGAAACAAAAATAAAAAACAAAGCTCAAGGGTCCGTGTCTGTCTGATCAAAGGAGAAACTAGGGGGCATCAACAAGTCTTTCTTTGGGGCTGGAGAGACTGACCGACTGTCTGGAAGGGCTGTGTCCCCTGCGTCCCCTGAATCCTTGGAATCCCAAGATGGCGCCCGTCTCCTCAAGCAGACGTCGGCTGTGGGGGCGGGGGATGCGGTGCGCGATCCCCTCAGGAACAATCTCTGTTCATCGGGTGGTTCTATGGATATACAAGGGGGACTCAGTTTTTTCTTCGGCCGCGTCCCCGGCAAGCCTTCCATTTCACTTAAGACCTGGCTGAGGAAGCCAGAAGAGCTAGACGTGGTGGAATGATGTTGAGGACTGTTTTCCATGGAACAAATCTCTATAGAATGTCTCCTTTGATCATCTAACCACGAGGACGGTTTTTTAAGGAGGCCCTGTGTATCTACGCTGTAGCACTTCTTCAGGTCTTTCAAAGTCCCGTTGCCACTGTTGCCCAAATTTCTCTTAGGGGTCTCAGGTTGAACCACGGAAGAGGCACTCATGGCTGAACAAGTTCCTGAAGTAAAAGAGCTGTTTATTTCTGATACTTCTTGGTCCATCGGGTCTCCAGCTAGTTCTTGAAGGGAATCCGAACAGGCACATAAATCGGGAACATGCTTGGAAATGTTATACTGATTGCAGGAATGTTGTTGAGTGCGAACGCTTGACCGCCTCCAGTGGGCTGCTTCGCTGGCTTCCGAAGGCATCACGTCCTCATTGAATGGAGCTGACAAATGTGGATCACAGAGTTCACTCACCTCAGCATGGACGTTCTCTCTGCTCTCTGAGCTAGGGGCATCCAGGGAATCGTTCTGTATGGCCATCTGTGTGGATTGACCAAGAAATTAAGAGGGGAACAGGCGGCAACAGGCACAAAGCAGAAAATTAGTACAGTCTAGGCTCATAAGAGAAACTCCAAAGGTATGAAAGGAAAACGTCTGTGAAGATTCTCAGTCACCCAGGTTCGTTTAACTGGGAGTTGAGTCATGGCTACTGGACTTCTTTTTTTGAGAGATAGAAACGTTTCGCTGTTCATGACAGCGAAACGTTTCTATCTCTCAAAAAAAGAAGTCCAGTAGCCATGACTCAACTCCCAGTATGAAAGGAAACTTCAGCTCTGAATGTTAAAGAACCTCAGTCCTATGAATACCAGAGGTAAAGTTGAATCTTCAGGTAAGTCAGGAACTATACAACACAAATGTTGTTAGAAGTTTGGATGTGCTGAAAGACTGTCTGAGAATAAGCTTTCTTACCTCTGGCGTCCTGCAAATAAGCTTTCTTTGTTTATAACTGGTACTTGAGAGATAAACATAGGCTTTGTTTGCAAGTCTGATTGCTCAAAGCTCTGTGGAATCGGTATCAGCTCCTAAAGACATCTGTATTATCTGAGCTTTCTTTTCAGTGTTTCTCTCTCCCCCCCCTCAATCTTATGCAGTACAATTGCTGTCATACTGTCCATGAATTCCTTGTGTGTTTACTCCATGAACTGATGAAACTGTAAACCACTGCATTCCTGTGCAAACTGCATAGTTTATATATCATAATTCAAATGCCAAATAGGGAAGAATATGCTGCAAAATGTGGGGAACAACGACAGCTAGATGTGGTTAGAAAATTAGCATTGTGCTACATTTAATTTCAGCATGGCATCTCACTTAGTGCTCAAGATAATTTGCCCCTTTGGCTAAGCCGTTACTGTGATACCTGCACCCGTTCCTGTCTCGAAACTTATTTTCCTTTTAAATCACAATACCTGTGCTAGGAAATCTTGATGTGGAAGGCTGCTATGCTGGCTGGTTTTTGTCAAATAAGGAGGGTTTTTTTTGCAGTTGTTTTTGCCTGAAGAAGCATTCAAGAGGAAAATGGACAATTGCCTGTCAGATCTGCTTTGATTTTGATTCCTGCACTGATCAGGGGATTAGACTCAATGGCCTTACAGGCCCCTTCCAATTCACTTAATCTATGATGCTATGATTACAAAAGTTGCACTTTTTATTTAAAAGTTTTACATTTTTACAATATGACTGACAAAGAGAGAAATACCAGTCTCTGTTTTGGATCTGCAAACAAAACAGTAAGAATGTGACTCTTCCACCATTTTTATATATTGGGTGAAATCCTCTTGGCATGAATTGATGCTGTGCAACGGAGGTGATGTCATGCGCCAACAGAAATCTTGAGGTTGATTAAAAACCTCTCATTGATCCTTCAGGTCCTGATGTTCCCTAGGGATCCCTTTTGTCATTGGAAAGACTTGGGCAGCCTTAGGACAGGGGGAAGTTTTGGAAAGGTGCTGCTGGTGATCCCACCACAGGCGATCCGGTGGCAATTTTCCAATAGGAAAGGTTTTCCCCATGTCCCAAGACTTCCAAGGGAGCCTTGGAATCAGCAGAGAGGGGAGGTAAGAGGTTTTGTCATCTAGGTTGCCCAGTGGAAGGTTGGACCAACAGGATTTTAGCAATTATAAGAAAAACCTTCACTACACGACCCCTAAGCTCCGCAGGAAATGGCTGCAAGGTCCGGACCTTACAAGTGTTTTCCCACCAGCTCCGGACTTTGCAGACAATTAAGTGCGACCCCGCCCACCTAAGCGCGACCCAGCTGCACTTTCTTGTACCTGCTTGAGGTGGGTGAAAATCCCCAGGTCCGGATTTAATCTGGTCAGTGCGGGGCTCTCCTGGCTTCTGCTTGTGTTTTTTTTTTGCCTCCTGCCCCTTTAAGAGAAGAGGTGGGAGGAAAAAAAGCAAGAAGAGAAACGGAAGAGAAACGGAGCTCCGGGAAGCTCCTCCAGGTGAGCTGCATTTCCCCCCCTCTTTCTCTGGTGGAGAGGAAGGAAGGGCAACGAACCCCTAAGATCTTTGGTCCGAATTTAAGGGACCAGCGGATCTTAGGGGTCGTGTGAAAAGGCCCAAAGTGAATGTCTATCTCTTTTGGTAGAGAGATGTGGAAGGGTTGCTTGGACATGTAAAGGTCAATGTCTTGTTTCCATCATGGAGAGGGGTGGTTATGTTTGATATTAACAGTTTCTCATTCTAAAAAGAACAAGAAGCAAGTGAGGAGTTTGCCTTTCAGGGGAGATCTCTGGGCTGGGCAGGAGGACCTTTTAATAGCCCTGTACTCGCCATTATGAGCTGTGGCCTATCTTTTGTTCAACTGCAGTGTTTGAGTTACTTTTATAGTTGCAGGAGTGTGGTCTCACTGTGTGGCGGAGAAGGAGTATCACATGGTTCAAGTGCTTGCTGGAACTCTTGTTCTCTTATGGACATGGACACCTCCTGAGAGGTGGACAGGAGGAGAGTGTCCTTCATATCACAGGCTAGCAGGTGGCTTGTAGCATTCATGCTTATTTTTTTTAAAAAAGTAACTAATACATTTTAAAAGCGAACGAGTACTTGACTTCTTTTAAGAAATAGAAAAGTAAATAGTTACTTGTTGAAAAGTATCATATAACTAGTTTTTTAGATCTTAGAATGGCAATTATAACTGATTAAACTCTGATTTTAATTTGCAGAACTTTGTATGGTACATGAGCCACAGTATTACTTTTCCTGTTATGCTGTCAGATATTTATAACTGCTAATAAGAATTCAATTTCAAAAACTGATTGCTTACTTAAAGTATTCTACTCTCCCTTGCTCAAAAGAACCACTGGTGTTTTGATGCCAACTGAATATTTTAACAGCTGTAGAATGGGAGGTTTTACACCTTTGTTTTACAGTCTTGGCCAAGGAACCAAAGAATCAGTGCAGTACTCTTCTGGAAAAAGCATGGTTACAATGCACTGGCAGGGAGCACATTCCTCAAAAAAAGAAAGAAAAAAAGGAAAGAAAATGGCTTTGTTGTTCCTTAAATGCATTTTATGGCCCAATCTTCCCCTGTGAATAAGCCCCCTAGATGTCAGGCCTTTCAGGGTCTATGATTTTAGACATAGCAAGGGGCTTGGTGTATTGTTCAACAGTGAATGGAACAATGGAAAGGAGACTGAACAACAAGGGAGTTAGTCATTAAAGAATATCCCGGGTTGGGGGGGGGCAAGGGTATGGTGAGCCAAATTTACCTGTTCACTGCGATAGGAGAGGAGAGGAGAGGAGAGGAAATCCTGTTGCTTTTGCTATGCAGGTGAAAGGCAAAAGGCATTAACATGCACTCACTTCTGGTTGGCAATTCATGAGTTGCCACTACACACACACACACACACACACACACACACACACACACACACACAGAGCACACGCGCGCGCGCACACACACACACACACACACACACACTGGATGTCAGCCAGTGATTGGAGGACATAGAAGAAGCCTCCTTGAAAGAATGCAAGGACTGTGAACACAGCTGGGCATCCCCTGGAAAGGCCAATCCCTTGTCAGCTGATCCCTCCACTCTTCCATGGAGTTGCTTCTCACATGAACAAAGAAGAAACCAATCTCTCTCTCTAGCAGCTAAAATGGCAGAAAAATTAAAATACCAGTAGCTATCAATTGAGAACGATGAAATTTATCCAGGAGAATTGTTTCAAGGAAATGTTCCTCAAAATATCAATTTTGGTATATTCATTTTTTAAAAAAAGTATATGTTTCTCTCTGGATTTTGTGCCTCTGGCAAGAATGCCAGTTGGATACAATGCTGCTTTATAATATAGATGAGGGGTTATATAGATCTATGTTAAGCTGAAATTTCCATCCTTGCGCGCACATCATGGCTAAGATGCCTGGGGCTGACGGAAGCTGCTGTTCAGTATCACCTGAATGCTACGCATTTTCCATATTCAGAGAAGAGGTTTGCTGACAAGCAGCAAAGATATTATTGAGGGGCATTCACCAAGATCTGTGAAAGGTGACTTGGGTCCTTTTTAAGTAGCAAGGCAGGAGAAAAATATTTAAAATAAACACTATAAATAGCTAAACAAGCTGTGCTGCTTGAACGGTGCATTCTTGTTGGGATCTATTGGATCGCTGCAAGTGGCAGAAGAACACATCCATGCACATGGGAAAAGAAGATCTCTGTCATGACGGATATGCCACTCATTATCCTTATTACAGTGGTACCTTGTATAAAGGAATTAATTCGTTCCAAATGAAATTATGTTAAGCAAATTTTCCCATAGGAATGCATTCAAAAGGGAGTGATCCCATTTTTATGTTGTAGGGATTCTCCCCATAGTCAATTATGTTAAGCAAATTTCCCCTATCTCCAGAATTTTTTATGTTGTACAAATTTTGTGTTATACAAGCTGTTTGTTATACAAGGGCCCACTGTAGTTGTGTCCTTTACTGCTTTCAGGGTTGGCAGTAGCTGCCGCTGTTGGAAAAGGGTCTAAGAAAAGAGGCCAACCACTTAAGCCAGTCACAAAAGGCACTTTTGCAAGCTACCTTCTGATTTGTAATAAAAAGGTGAAAGGAGGTACAGTGGGCCCTCGTATGACAAGCGGGTTGCGTAACAGAAAATCTAATTAAAGGGAAAAAAATTCCAGAGATAGGAGGAAATCATTTAACAGAATCGCCTATAGGGCGAATCCATACAACAGAAAAACAGTCACGATTAGGGATTAATCCATTTTCAATGCATTCCCATGGGAAATTTGTACATAGGAAAAATTGCTTAACAGAATTTCATTTGGAACGAATTAATTCCTTTATACAAGGTACCACGTATTTTCATTTCCTATTCTGTGGGCTCATAATGCTGTTGTTTTCATAGCAGGTGAGGAAATACCCACAGGGTGAATAAATTAACAGAATAAATATGAATGCATGCACATGCACAGAAACTACCCAGAAATTATTATTTTTTGAAGTTCAAAGCAACAGGTTTCCTAAGACTTAGGCCTTCTCCAAGATCACTCAGTAATTCCTTTATACAAGGTACCACTGTAATATTTTCTGTCCTGCTTAATAAGTAAGTCCAGTGAGCTACCTAGCACTGAACAAGTTGCCCCTCAAACTATAAAGAGAGATTTTCAGGAGACATTTTAAAAAGCTAAGATTTTTGGGGCAACATCCCCTACCCCAACAGCTTTATAAATGCCTTCTTTACAGGGGTTCCAAAAATGGATATCTAAGGCACCTCCAATTGGAAGATTTCTGAGGTTTATGTATTATGCATGCTTACAATATCTGTGAACAAAATGCTACAGTTTAGGACAAGGTTTCTTGCTCCAATGCTGCACCTTTTTCTGTGTGGATCATGGTACCCTCGCTTGGCCTGAGAATGTTCCTGATGATGAGTGTAAGACTAGGGCGGGGGGGGGGCATCCAGATGCCCCAAAAATGAAATGAGAAAACTGTATTTTCAACATCCACAAAGTTGAAATGCTCCCCCTAAATCCCTCTTTAATAAGCCTAAATACCTATATCATGTTGTAGGCTGCTATATACAAATGCTCAGTCCACAGCAACTGCTTTTGATGGCCAGGTTATATGATCACTTATCCTTGTGGTATTGATAGAAAGGGACTATACTGCTCTCCTTTGGATGTCAAGGAGCATATTCATAGGCTGGAACCATAAAATCAATTAGCTTATCTTTTAGTGTACGCTAAGTTGGCAGGCTAGCTCAGCACTGACCTGTTAGCTTTACAAATTTAGCCTGTCAGGTTAATTCTCCAGATTAATGTAAACAGCTCACCTTGGCGTTTCATCTTCACATGAAGGGGTTCAAAATTAACTACCTTATTTTAGCCTTGTCAAAAAGGAAAGTAATGACATGTATAAATCTGGGTTAGTAAGTAATCACTTGCATGATATGCTATTTTAGAAAGAAATGAAGAATTGTAAATTTGGACTTTGTATTACATCATTTCAGTCTAAAGCAGGGGAGGGGAGCCTTCTGCCCTCCAGATGTTTTAGCAAACAACAACCCCCTTTATCATTGGCCATATAAGCTCAAAATTCTGGGAGTTGTATGCCAAAACATCTGGAAGGCTGAAAGTTCTCCTCAATCTAAAGGTTGAGCTACTGGAGTTCTTTAACAGCATAGACAAAAGTTTAAGAATTCTAATATAATTCCTAGGGAATAAAATGTTTTGGGCAAGGTACTTAAATCTCATATGTTATTTAAAGAGTAATGAATTAGAGTAGAAGAAATACACAGTTTAAAAATAGGTGTTATAATGACGTGATCTAGTCATATACTGTAGTTAGCTAGTCTATAGAAGTCTCTTGTAATTCAGCTAGATGATCAGGAGTATCCTATGGCCCACTCATATGATTAGGTGACTGATTAAAGCATCAGACACCTAAGCCTTCACCATGGCCAGCAGACAAGACAGATCAAGGGACAGAAAATGGTATTTTTTCCTCGAGCAGGTCCAGAGGAGGGCGACCAGGATAGTTAAAGGTGTAGAAGAAATGTCTTATGAGGAGTGGCTTAGGGAACTGGGAATGTTTAGCCTTTCAAAAAGAAGGCTGAGGGGGGGATATGATAGCTATGTTTAAATATTTGAAAGGATGTCAATTGAAGAGGGGATTGGTTTGTTTTCCATGGCTTCAGAGACTAGGACTTGGAGCAATGGATTCAAAGTACAGGAAAAGAGATTCCATCTGAACATTAGAAAGAACTTCATGATAGTTAGAGCTGTCTGGCAGTAGAATATGCTGCCACGGAGGGTGGTGGAGTCTCCTTCTTTGGAGGTTTTTAAGCAGAGGCTGGATGGCCATCTGTCAGGGTTACTTTGATGGGGATTCCTGCATGGCAGTGGGTTGGACTCGAGGGCCCTTCAGCTCTCTTCCAACTCTATTATTTTATGATTCTCTCTTGTCAAGGAAAATATAGTCCCCCACCATGACTATGGAAATAATTCCTTGAGTTTAATTTTTTAAGATGTAACCTATGAAGTTTTGGCTGAGGGACATAATGACAATAATTTTACATTTACCCAATATAGTTCTTTCAATCTCATCTCACGTTAATTATCACTATGCTATCCGGTTAAGCGGCCACAAGTCGGGCAGTCTCCCTGTCACAGTCAAGTAATAGTAAAGTAAATTCCTCTGTTGATCAAAAGTATGTTGAGAGATGGTGTGGTTGACTCACTGCAGTGCAGGAATGAAAACAAAAACAAATTATTGGCAGTCAAGACTGAAAAAGTATATGGTAAATAAAAGACCAGCAGCTTTTGATAGAATAAAATGCTGCCTCTTAATTAATTATTTTCAATTCAGTATCTGTTAGGGGATATATTTTAATTTGCAGGAAAACTGTACTAGCCTGTTATTTTCATTAAAAAACGTTATGTGAAAATGTAGCGCAGTAAAAGGAGAATGTTTGTGTTTTCATGACACGGGGGCCATCAGACAACGAGAGAGGACTGCAACTGATTATATTAGGAAGGGTTGCTTTAGAGCAATGGTTCCCAGCCTGTGGGTCCCCAGATGTTCCTGGACTGCAACTCCCAGAAGCCTCTACCACTTGCTGTGCTGGAAGGGGTTTCTGGGAGTTGCAGTCCAGGAACATCTGGGGACCTACAGGTTGAGAACCACTGCTTTAGAGGGAACAACCTCCCTTCAAGGGACCCTTTTGTCTGTCAGGGAATTGCTCCCATCTGGTCCTAAAACAGTAGCCCTGCCGCTGGGCCAAAAAAGATCAGGGTCAGGCTAGAGCACTAATGTCCGTCTTTGTAAATAGCTTACACTGGACAGTGCCACAAGTGTTGTAAAACGCAGACCTGTCTGCTTGCATCCTGTGTTTTTTATTTGTGACCTGAACAATCCCAATCTATTGCTTTATATTTATGAGGCAACAGCCCAAATCCTCTTGCTCTGGCACACAAATAATGCATTACTTTTGGAGAGAATGTTTGTGCAGGTTAAGAAAACATTAGAGATATTATTATCTGTTGTGCATTGAGTTGTGCAACTGGGAATGAAGCAGTTAATATCTATGATTATTTTTCTAACTTCAGGAACTTTCCCTCCAAATGTTACACGGTTTGCGTTATACTGCAGTAAATAAATAAGACTTTTGGGACATTATTAGTGCGGAATAAAACAATGCCTCTTATTTATAGTCATTAAAATACTTCCCATTCTCAGATTGCTGCTGGTGATCTACACAGTGAATAATTACAGAACAGAATCGTAGAGCCAGTGGTTGGAAGGAAGAGGAAAGAGAGTGATGTGGGTCAGTGGCAAAAAGTAATGGAAAGGGTTCTGGGCATATTGGGTCCTTAGTTCATTAGCTAAGGTTAAGAAGAACAAATTAATCCCTAATTTTTAATGTTTTGCATGATTTTTTCCCCCAAACCTAACATTTGAGATCCGCCCCTCCCCCAGGTTTTTCTGTTCACTCTTGGGTTGCACTGTCTGTCCGTACTAAAGCAGCCATTTGGATTTACTCAAGTGGAAGTGCTACCACAGCCCACTGAGCTCCCCAAATCGCACTCACCTTGGCATTATTACGCTTTAGCTACATGCACATTCATGCCTCTATAACCCCCCTGGATCTGCTTAGCTTTTATACTGTGCAGCAATACTACTACTAGTAACCATGTGCCATCAAGTCAACTCCGAGTTATGGTAACCCTTTTCAGGGTTTTCTAGATAGAGTTGTTGTTTACCATCCCTTCCTTCTGTGGGTATCCTGGAACTGTTCACCTTGCCCAAGGACATGCAAGGCTGGCTCTACTCGCAGGAGGCACAGTAAGGGGTTGACTCCCCCCCCCAAAAAAAAGATACCTCCGAGATAGCTAAGAAGGACAATTATACAACTTACCTGTCTGCGAAGTAACCGCTCTGCAGAAGGTGAATGCACAGTTGGAAGGACTTTGGATTTGCTTTCCCAGCCAATATTATATTGGGGCTTCAGATGGTGGAAGTGATCTCTTGGAATTTGTAGGAGAGCATCAATATTAGCAGGCTGAGACTGCACGGATGTTGTTGACCCTAAAGAGGAAAGGAAGGGAGACTAGAAGCTTGACTATCTATGTTTAAATGCCTATGTAAGATTCTAGTGCAATATAACTTTCTAGAAGCGTGGACTTTGAAAGCATATTGGACATTCACATCACATGGATAGCATAGCAAGAAGTTCTCATGACCACAGAAAGAAGATCCGCCATTAATCATTCTTCTGCCTGGCAAAGCTTCGCTTATCATGATTCTTCGTTAGCTAGAGTTAGGTTTAGGTCATGGATTCCAGTGAAGAGTTAGGAAAGGTTGCTTAGAAGAGTGTTTTTTATATTGTAGGTTAAATAAGTTTACATTTTCAGTTTGTTATATTTTGATTACATTTTGAATCTTTTTAGATCTATTTTACTTTCATATATTTTACTTTTGCCTTTGAAGATATCTCATTTTGTTTTTGCTAAGTCTTTGTATTTTAAAAGAACCCAGGAATCTGCCTTGCTGATTTAATGCCATTGAAGAGACAATGAAATGCTGGAGTTTGTTTTAATTAAATTGGAAGAGAGGATAACAGCCAATTGGAGGAGAGGATAACAGCCAACGTTATAATGCCATTGTACAAATCGATAGTAAGGCCACACCTGGAGTACTGTGTACAATTCTGGTCACCACATCTCAAAAAAGACATCATGGAACTGGAAAAGGTGCAGAGTGACTAAAATGATTACTGGGCTGGGGCACCTCTCTTATGAGGAAAGGCTAAAACATTTGGGGCTCTTTAGTCTGGAAAAAAGGTGCCTCAGTGGGGATATGATTGAGACGTACAAAATAATGCAGGGCATGAGTAAAGTGGATAGAGGGACGCTTTTCTCCCTCACAAAATACCAGAACTAGGGGACACCCACTCAAATTGAGGGCTGGGAGAGTAAGAACAGACAAAAGAAAATATTTTTTCACCCAGCGCATTGTTAGTCTGTGGAACTCCCTGTCACAGGATGTGGTGATGGCATCTAGCCTGGATGCCTTCAAAAGGGGATTGGACAGATTCTTGGAGGAAAAGTCCATTGCAGGTTACAAACCATGATGGAGATGTGTAATCTCCAGGCATATAACCGGGGTAATTCAAGGGCCAGATGCAGGGGAGTGCTATCAGGAGACAGGTATCTAGTCTCGTGCACTCCCAGAGGCATCTGGTGGGGCCACTGTGAGATACAGGAAGCTGGACTAGATGGGCCTTTGTCCTGACCCAGCATGGCTCTTCTTATGTTCTTATGGATTGGGGCGCGGCTTGAACATGGCTGTGGTAGCATGGTGATTTCCTAAGGTCTGATCTTTGGAGCATTTCAAAAAGTGTAACTTTGTCAATGGTTCTCTAGAACTGCAATATCACTCTCTTGTAAAACCTGTTCTTTGTGTTCAGATAATGTATTGAACCCAAACTCACAATTTGTATTGAAAATCCATGGCTTCTTAGGGAAATTTAGTGCAACCGCCTATACTGTCAGACCACTGGGTCCTTCTCACCCAATATTGCCACCTCTTACTGGAAGCAATTCTCCAGGACTTTTTATTAGCCCTACCTAGAGATTACTGCTATTCCATGGGGGTCTCCCATCCAAGTACGAACCAGGCCTCATTAGCAGCTAAAATTACATGAGATGTGTGTGTGTATTTGGATGTAAGGTGGCATCTACTTAGAGATATGTGCCTAAAGTTCAGATGGGCACATTTCTGTACCTGTGCTTGCCAGAGAGAAATTCCAAAATCCTTTACTAGTGTAATAATATTATCAGACCAATTTATAGGTTGCTTTTCTTGTGCCTTTTGAGTTGGCCTAGGGCAGTGATGGTGAACCTATGGCACGGGTGCCAAAGGTGGCACTCAGAGCCCTTTCTGTGGGCACCTGACATCGCCCCTTCATAGCCACCTGTATACAGGTTAAATTACTTTATTGGCACTTTGCAAAAAAATAAGTGGGTTTTGAATTGCAGTTTGGGCACTTGGTCTCTAAAAGGTTCGCCATCACTGGCCTAGGGAAAGCATGATGCTGACAAATATTTTGGAATTAAAGAAAACCGCAACCCCTGGGTAATCAGATATTTCATGGGCTTGAGACTACAACCGTATCTAGAACGCATATGTGGGAAAAGTTGCAATTAGCCATCCATGGATTCATTTTGGATAGGCACCTGATAGGGTCTCTTAAAATTCTTCAGGTCCAGACATATAATTGCATTCATAATTAATATCGTCAAAGGTGGGATGGGGGTGGGAGGAAAAAAAGGATTATGAACCTGCTGTGGCCTTCAAGATTACCCTGCTGTCTTCAACTTATATATGAAGGGCAGTTTGTAGCTCCTGTGTTGGATCAGGATATTGATTCCAGTTACAGGGTACTATTCTGTATTTGCTGCCAACCTGGGAACACGGGGTAGAGTTGAGTTTCTTTGCTCTCACTTTCTTTGGGCATACTGTATAGTGAAGGCACAGCCTTCAATGTGACAGGTCTTGTTGAGTTCCTTAGGTTGCAGAGCAAACCCTGTCTAGCATCTTCAGTCGGTAATGAGGTGGGAACAGCAGCAATAGGATTTGGGTGTTTCCTAGATTAATGAGCACATCTGAGCAACAAGAACAAGGTGAGCTTAAGGACTTGGTATAATACCAGTATTTTACAGGGAGCAGAATAAGTTCTGGGTGGGAAGAGTAATCCACTAACATCATGCTGTGTTGCACAATACTATGTATACATTGTTCTTCTGGCTTCTTGGTTATTCTTGTAATGAACCTGAATTATGTACATATTTTTTCCAACAAAGCATAGTATATTTATATTCATTTTTAAAAACACAATTAGTTTAAATCCATCTCCCACTACACAAATCTTGCTTTTTCCTGGAATATTTCCCAGAATGTTGGCCCTATTATGCAAGGCTGCTCAAAAAGGACTGGGCAAAGGCCAAGAATATTGATAGCATAGAATTTTCTGCAGTTTAAAATATAGTGTTTCTCTTATTGCTTATTGTCTTTACAAATTGCAGAGAGCTAAACAGGTAGATGCTACTTTTCTTGGTTCTGAAAAACAGCAATTTCTCTAATGCTATACTTTGCCAAGGAACATGGCCGAGTTATTATGCAGTAAAAAGGAGGTGAAAAATAAATTCTCTATATGAAAACTGGCATTTTATTCTTTCCACCATGTTGAGATTCTGAGAAGTAATGGATAAACTATTTTAGAATTTCTATGTTGTGATCTCACTTGCTAGCTGTGATATCAGAATGGGCTGATGAGTGTCGTGGGCCCCACTAGGTTCATTTTGGAGGTTTCTGCATGAGCAAAACATGTTTTATATGGAGAAATATGTGGCAATTAGTCCTGACCTTTAGAACAAATCAAAAAGGAAAGAAACATACACACCTACATGAGGATCATTTTTTATCATTATCATCAAGTTTATGCTTTGGCTTCTTAACTCATTTGCAACAAAAATAGAAGCTACCTCTGCTCATATTCATACATGGTCATTCCCAACCTTTCCCTCCACTTTGTCATTCTTCCACTAGCAGAAAGGATAATAAATTCTTTGGCTGTGACTTATTCCTTTTGTTTATGTGGCCCAATAAATGAAAGAAAGAGGGGAAGAGGGGGAACTCTCCATGGTCAAAAGTATGGCCCTTCCACCCACCTCACAACAGCACAATAATATCTGAGTCATTGAAAGTGGACAAATGTGATGTCAAACTGATTGAGACAAATTTAAAAGACCCTTACTGGTTAAACAAAGAAACAAACAAAATAGGATTTGCTGCTCAAAAAAAAAAACAACATGTTTCCCTAATGGATTTCCTCACATTAAGCTTCATGTCATGTAATTCGTGTGATTTAATTCAAATGCATCAGTGCCCAGTCCAATGCAAAGTGTGGGGTAAATATCCAATGTAGTTGTGCCCTCAGTGTAGTGCGCCCTCATTTCAAAGACTGAAAGTAGGCACTTTTGAGAGAGTTTGCCTTTTTAAATACAGTACAAAGTTACAGAAAGACAAAAAGGAGGGTTGCCATGTGAAACAGAATAAGCATCATTCAAGTAAACAATTTAAAGCAATCCTGGATGTTGATTAATTACCAGTGTTATATCATACAGTAAGCCCCGCCTATCACGGGGGTTAGGGACCCACCAGACGTGCAATCATTGAAAATCCACCTGCAAATGCAGGTGGGGGGGCACAATTTTAAACATCGCGTGCCACTCGCCAGCACCCTGAGGGGGTGGGGAGAAGCAGTGTGCGATACCTCCAGAGGCAAAACCTTTCCCCCCCACCCCAGTGCCAATCAGCTGGAGCCTGGGGCTTGGGGAAAGGGGGGGAGGTGTAAAAAGCCCTGAAACCTTTCCCCCTCCCCCAAGTCCTTTCCAGGTACTGCGGTCCCACGATATAGCAGGACCATAGTATGTGAACCGCAATAGGGCGGGGGACCACTGTATATTGCTGCTGAATTTTCATAGAATCATAGAATCATAGAGTTGGGAGAGACCTCAAGGGCCATCTAGTCCAACCCCCTGCCATGCAGGAACCCCTATCACCCACTTTGACAACTGCAGATTTTTCTCAAGTTATCTTTCTAACCGAAATAGAAAGATTAACCTAAATTTTGTCTACATAAGCCTATGAAATATCATAAAATGTCAGCTCCATTCCAAGAACTATTGGGCCCAACTTAAAAACTTGTGAAAAAAAGTTAGATAAATATGTAGGCTGAAATGTTGTTTACGTAAAGAAACTCACAACTACAGTAGACCCATTTGAATCAATGGAACATTTGGAGGAGTTGAGTCACTAAATCCCCACTGACTCAATGGGCCTACTCTAGTGCAACAGAAGCAACAGAAATTCAGCCACTTGCTCATCATATAGAATCAGAATTTATAATGCTTATTGTACATTATATTATTTAAGCCATAACACATTTTAATTAAAACTATAATCAGACATGGTTTTTAAAAGACAAAACATTTTTCACAGTAAAAATTGGAAACATATTATTTAAATATAAAACATAAATTTCAGAATATTTATTTCAATGATTTATTTTTATGCAGTCTGTTGCTTGCTGGCCTAACACTACACAGGACACTCACATTATACTGCCATTTTCACAATGCCAAGGTGACGGTGAGAATCATGGCTACAGTGGACCCTTGTAAAACAAACGGTTTGTATAACATAAAATCTGTACAACATAAAAAATTCCAGATAGGGCAAATTTGCTTAACAGAATCGCATATGGGGCAAATAAAAAATGGTTGCAGTTAGGGATTACTCTGTTTTGAATGCATTCCTATGAGAAATTTGTATAAAGGAAAATTTGCTTAACATAATTTCATTTGGAACGAATTAATTCCTTTATACAAGGTACCACTGAATTTATGTCAGAACATCTGAGTTTAGAAGCAGGGTACTGTAGCTCAGAAAATGTTGGCACTGCTGGATAATTATTAATTTTTAAGCAAAGGTTGAAATAAATTACCTTGGATGTTACATTTGATACTAAAGCAAAAGCAAAGTGTTCTGCTTATATACCACCCCATATCACTTCAAGCACTCCCTGGTTAGTTTACAATTTAATTATGCAGGCTACACATTGCCCACCACCACTACAGCAAGCTGGGTACTCATTTTACTGACCTTGGAAGGATAGAAGGCTGAGTCAACCATGAGACAGGTTGACAGGTCCTAGTTAGGGTCTGGCTAGGGTCTGGTTAGAGTCTGGTTAGGGAATTGTTTAAGTTACAGCTACATAAGAACATGAATGTATAACTGTTGGTTAAGCTACAGCTAAAGAACAATGCAAACCTCAGTTCAGTAATACACATTAATGATTCATGTATGTTATAAAGAAAATAAACCACAAAGTTACTTTGAAAAGATAACACATGCATCAGTTCCTGTTTATTCATAAGAATAAGAACTTAAAGTATTAATAAATGGTGGCAGCAAAGATACACATTTTTTAAAGTGCGGCCAGAGTGTGAAAGCCCCAGATTGTGACAAATTCAACCCCAAGTCATGAGCACAGTTTTAGCTGCAGTACAGGCATTTAACCTCTTCGCCACGAGGCTCCTAATACTAAATTATTTTTTACATTATGTGAATGGACCAAGGTAGACTTACTTTGCCTAATACTCCTCATATCTTCCTCCTGCTTCTAAGTATTTGACATTTCTATTACATTCCCAAGGGAAAGTCAGGCGGTTAATAAGTACAAATATGTATAACAAATAAGTATAGCAATCTCTTCATATTTTGTATTGTTCTGAACAGTATCCTGAAATCCTGAACAATAATTAATTGTTATTTAATCTATAGTTGTGCATGGTATTTTAAATGTTTTATTATTGTATTATGTGAATTGTTGTGAGCTGGCTTGTGTATCAGGAGAATGGTGGCATGTGAATAAACGAGTAAATAAAATAAAGGCAATTAATTGCTCATTCTTTCATGCAGAACAGCTGTGGCCACCAATGCTAAAGTCTACTTCCCCGGAATTAAACAAAATGATAAAGTTTAACGGAAGTTACAACTTACAGAAACAATCATAGCTAACCATCAAAGGCAACAAACAGTTAATAACATCCAATTTGAGGCCTACAGGAATAATAAAATAATAATATGTAAGTACATAAATAGGATTGTCTAAAGTGAATATTTTTTTACCTGACTGTGATTTTTGATGGGGTGAGTTCTTCTCTCCAGAGGAGCCATCATAGGTGTCTGTGCCTGGAGCCTGAAACATATAGCTATCATTTGGTAAAGAATGGGTACGCCCTACAGAAGACTTCCTTACACTCAGCAGATCCTGGTTTGGTGACAAAATTAGTGATTCATTCCTAGAAGGAATATCGGCCTGAAAAATAAAAAGAAAGAAAGAGAGCCCATCACAAAACCGGAAAAAACTGCTGCACCCTGGAATGCGTACTGGCAACCACTCCAACAGATATAGAGGGGGACACATGAGCATGCATGTTATTTGGAGGTACAAATTCTACTGAAACCAAATGGATTTTGCACAGATGGATTGACCAAGAAGTAAGAGCCCTAATTTTATACTGTTAATACATCACCACACAAAAGCACGTACGCGGAATGAATCACATTTAAAAGGCACAAAACATATAATACAGTGAAACAGAGAAACAACACTGCAATTGTAAACCATGACTGTTTCAGGATAAACTCAACAAACATCATGCCTCAAGGTCTGGTTAACAAGTTGCATGCTTTGCAAAACTTTGGTCATTTAAAAGAGAAATTGAGACGCCTCCGCACCTATTCCAAAGTGTGTGGGTCTCTTTAACAAGCAGGAATGTATTTGCATTTGATGGAACTTCAATGACTGTTTTTTAAAATAAAAACAGGGTACATAAAAAGGTAGAACTGGAAAGGGTCTTTGATGGTATATTTTCAATAACAATAAATAGATATATTTTTAAAGAGATTAAATTACATATGATAGAAATGGACTGTGGCAATGCCATTGTTTATTTCCAACCTCATTCTGCTTTACATAAAAGTTGAAGAATTATGCACCAAGACATCTATTGCTATTCAGTACAAACCTACTATGGCTTCTCTAATATAGTTTGCTGATGGTAAAACAAAATATGAGTATGCATGGTAGAGCATGTTTAAATGGAGTAGAATGTATCTTAAAAGAAAAAGAAAGATATTACTGCTGTAGTTTTATCTAGTCTAAATCTATGCCTTGTAGAATGATTTTCACTTTCCTTTATTATAGGGATCTAATATGAGACTCATAGTTCTCTTGTAATTCAGATAAATAAGCCAGTTATCTTTCATGCTATTGCCAAGTGATTCTTCTCATAATTTTGGAAGCAGATGATATTGTAATCGATCTGCAATCATCTGAGCAAGTGCAGTACTTAATTAAAAGCTTTGATACATTCTCTTTCACTGTCAAACCAGTTCCACTCTCAGAAAACTTCACCAAACTTCTGAAATAAGTGGGCATTCCATCACAAGTCAGTAGGTCTGTACCTGAAAGCTATACCACTTCTTAATACTTAAGTTCGCTTCATCTTGCTTATTGCTGTTGGCATGCAGTGTTGTGCTTAAAACTGTAGAGTCTGAATTTTTTGTTTTTGAAACATGGACACATGGAATGCTGTGAGTTGCTAAAGAGGTTGCTAATTACAGTTCAGCTGTAGATATCAAATAAAAACTGAAGAGGGAAATACCCATCAGATGTTTCTGTGAAACAACTGGTGGTTATGCAAGGAAAAGGAGTCAAGAAGTGATTGTGATATATTTAGGTTGAGACTAGCAAATCAGTCAACATGACCATGAAGTTACTCATTTAAAATAAAAATACTAAAGATTCCAAGTTTGGAGAAAAAAGCAACATGAACATGGCTGGGATGGATGGCACAGCAAAATATTTGTCCAAACAACCATTCATAGTATTTAGGGACACCGATGGCAGGTTAAATTACTGGTTTTATGAGACAGTAATGTTAAAAAAGCTATCTTGAGAGTGGAAGACAAATTGGTGCAAAACATGAACTCAGAAGTTGGTTTCACAGACTTTTTCCTACGCAATATTTACTACAATTCTTGTGAAACTCAGGTGTTTTCATAAGCAGAAAGAAAACTCATTTATTTTCATTTCAGATAAACATGGAATAATTTCTGAAACAAAACAGCATTACAGTACTACCTTATATTTTGCTAAATTTCTTAATATCCTGAAATGACTATTTGAAATGCAACTGAAGGATAAGAATTTAAATAGCATTTTAAAAAAATCTGGACATTTTCAATATGGCGTTAAAAGCTGGAGTGTCATTTGTCATATGTCATGATAATTGATTTTGTTAAATCATCAAAATATGCACACTTCAACTTTATTACTGAAATTAATCTCCTATAATGTATTTGAAATAACCCAACATGAGATGCCTTAGTCTTATTATGAAATTAGCTGACTAGCATGTGACAAGTCTGTTTGTGTCTGCCAGATCAGAAATCTACATTAAGGAATATCTTCTTGATTAAAATCAGAATTGCCCCCTCAAAACTTGGTGTCTCATTTTGTAACAAAATGGCCCATTAAAAACACCCACTGTAGTATTCTGCATCTTTTGCGTATGATGCCATGAAGCATGATGGGAAATCCTGTCACGGTTTAAATGGGATGTGTCCCACATAAGTTATAACTATGATGGCATTCTACTGTGGAATGGCAAGAAACCAATCAACACAACACATAGCTGAAGACAGGGTATGTGAACAAGAGAAAACAAGAATGGATCCACTAAATGTCGAGGGAGAAAGCTATGTCTGATTTACAGCAGAAACAGAGCACTTCATTGCTATACATCAGCTATAAATGTCTTATGTTTCAGGAAGAGATGGTTAAAGCAGGGCTCAAAATACTGCCATGGATTTTGTAAATTTTAAAAATTGCCATTTGTCTAAAACGTCTTGGGTATAACGGTGGCCACAATGTCAGTGATTCAGGACTGACAGCATAGGTTTAAAAAATGGTAACAGGGGATCACTGCTAAACGATTAGGAGATTTTTTTTTAATAACAGATGCTTCAAATAAGTGGGGTCCTTCATGCTGTGGCATTTTCCTTGTGTTCACAAACAATGCTTTGCTACTAAGGCTAGATTAGCTTTGCAGAAAGACAGGAGCTCTGCACAATCATTGATCTGCCTGTATATCGGCCTAAGTTGGTGATGGGGATGCTTGTAAAACCCAATCTCTGAATGTTTCCACACACTCAGAAGTGAGTATTCATGAGTTGGGCGTGAAGCTTTGTAGCGGGCTTGTAACTATATGCATCTGAAGTGGGTTGCACAGCCCTTGTGATCAAAAGCTGGGCCTTATCAGAGCCCAGCCTATGTAGTTTGTGTGTGTGGTGTTTGGCCTTGCATACACACCCAAGGCCCCACCACCTATTTTAGCTCTGCACACATGTTATGGAGAGGGATTGTCTTAGTAAACACGTGAAATAAACAGAATAAAAACCACTTTGAGCATAATATTGAGGATAACCCCAAATTGGATGGCATTATTTCTTTATGTGCTGGTTAGAAATACACTACAGTATTGCGTTTCTGAAAATGCCATAGCTTTCACCCACTGGATAACAGTATTTAGAACCCTGTAAACATCAGAATATACAGTGACCAGTGCATGTACATTGCTCTCCGGGGCATTAAGTAAGAGTGTGTTATTATCATCAGGAAAAGAGTCATCCGTCAGAGCTAAGGACCAGGAATTTTCAGAGAGAATGTCTGACGTCAGAGATAAAGCCTCCATCTCAGCTAGAGGGATCTAAACAAGGGAGAAATGATCAAACATAAGAAACCAGGCCACATGTAAATGTTTTCGAAAAAGAAATCAAGAAAGCTATCATCATCATCATCATTATCATCTAAATAATGAAGTTCTTCCCCTTCTAATAAGCGCATTGGTATAGTGCACATTATTATGTGGCTGAAGCTATCAGAAAAACAGAGCTCTCTCTCCCTCTCCCTGTTTTAATTATCATAAACAGGCTTACAAATAATGCAAGATGAAAATCACCAACTGTATATTAAAGATGCACTGATTAATATAATCTTTTGAGGGACCAATTTGGAACGCTAAAGCATCAGCAGCTCCAGAATTAATTTTTAAAGCCTACCCAAATTGCATTCAAATGCTATGTGCTTACAACAACAACAACAACAACAACAACAACAACAACAACAACAACAACAACAACAACAATAATAATAATAATAATAATAATAATAATAATAATAATAATAATAATAATAATAATAATAATAATAATAATAATAATAATAATAATAATAATATTGACTTAGGAAGGGACCCTGTGGATCATCATGTCCACCCCCTGTCAAGGAGGCAAAGTGGGAAATCAAACTTCCAATCTTTGGTTCCCTAAAACTACTGAACTAGTCAGCAGAAATTCACCTGTACCTACCAAGGCATAGGCAGTATCTGTACATGTCACAGACAACTGCCCAGCTGCCTTCAACAGGTGACACATAGTGTCTGGCTTTGAGAGGTCTCTGAGCCAGGCAGGTTTTTTTTAAAGCAGCAATAACTCTGCTGAGTCTAGGGCAGTGATGGTGAACCTTTTAGAGACCGAGTGCCCAAACCCACTATTTTTTTTTTTGCAAAGTGCCAATACAGTGATTTAACCTGTATACAGGTGGCTATGAAGGAGCGATGTCGGGTGCCCACAGAAAGGGCTCCGAGTGCCACCTTTGGCACCCGTGCCATAGGTTCGCCATCACTGGTCTAGGGCATTCAGAGATGGTGGCAGGTTTGCCTCTAGGAGCTGATTGTCTCCTGAGCAACTACCTCACTTTGCCCAATGGCAGAGCCAGTGCTGCTTCAAAGAAATCCTGTCCTAAAGACCAATCACAAAACAAAGGAATCTCTTCCACAAATTATTTGAGGTGAGAGGTGTGCTTGCTATGCATTCAGCCCGTTTCAAAAGTCAAAGAATTTCCCTTTTCCCAGGACAGATAATCTATAATGCTTAGTTTCAGTAATGAACTGGATGAAGAAGAACAAATGGAAACTAAACCCAGGCAAGTCAGAGGTGCTTCTGGTCATTCAAAAATGGAGATCAAGGGATAGGGATGCAACCTGTACTGGATGGGATTACCCCCCAATTGAAAAAAGAGGTGCATAGCTTGGGGGTGCTCCTGGACTCATCCTTGAACCTAGATGCCCAGGTCGCAGCTGTGGCCAGGAGTGCATTTGCAAAATGAAAAATAGTACGTCAATTACGCCCGATTGTTGAGAAACCTGCTCAAGCCACTGTGACACATGCCCTAGTGACCTCCCGGGTGGACTACTGTAAAGCGCTCCATATGGGGCTATCGATCGAAAGTCTCAGGAAACTTCAACGGGTCCAGAACACAGAGGCCAGATTGCTGACTGGGGCGGGGTACAGAGATCACATTATATTCCTACTAAAGCAACTCCACTGGCTGCCAATCAGCTATCAGGCACAATTCAAGCTGCTGACCTTGACCTACAAAGCACATAACGACCTGGGTCCAAGCTACCTCAAAGACTGAATATTACAGTATGAGCTATCTCGGGTGCTAAGGTCACCAGGAGAGGCCTTTCTCTCCATCCTGCCACCTTCACAGGTACGCCTCAGAAGAGCACATGAAAGGGCCTTCTCTGTTGCTGCTCCAACTTTGGAACTCCCTCCCGCAGGAGGCCAGGACTGCCCCATCTCTGATGTCTTTCCGGAAGCAGGCAAAGACCTTCCTCTTTAGGCAAACTTTTATGACGGACTACCTACTATGTGACTTTTGTATGGATTACCATGCATGATTGCATTGACTGATTTCATAAGAATACCAGTGTTTTCCATGTTGCTTTTCATATTTTTAATCATAATGGATTTTTCTTTTCTTCTTGCATGCTCTTTGTAGCTCTAATGTTACCTTTTAATGTTCCAAGATGCCTCTTTAAACTCCCTGTTCTTAACTTGAATGTGTCTCAGATACTTAAACCACTGAGCTATCCATCCAGCTGGACTGTATTAATTCTGTTGCATAAACTACATTCACTGCATTCCTGTTAATAAAATAGGCCGATTGCTGTCATTGTCCTCAAGCAATACATATACTGGCTCTAATGTGGAGTGCTGTGTTTCTATGTTGAGTGCTAAGTTCTCAAAACTTGAAATCTCCCTGTGGATTTTAATGTATTTTTCATTAAGAGCATACCACAAGTCTTTGTGTTTTTAGAGAAAACATTTTTAGTGTCATAAGATTGAGGGTGTAACTAGGCAGTTATCCCAGGCTGGATTGGGCTAAAATGGGTTACTTGAAACTGCAGTCTGAGACTGAGAATGATGCTTGCATTAATGCACATGGATTGAGTGACTTCTGTTCAGAGAGCCTATTTAACCCATTTATCCCTTTCAACTTTGTATTCACTGCTGTTTCACTGCATGAAACTTTTGGGTGCTAGATCTCAAACAAATAAGAGAAAGTACTTTTTCACCCAGAGGATCACTGGTCTGTGGAACTCCCTGCCAGAAGAAGTGGTGACATCTGTCAGCCTTGACAGCTTTAAGAAAGGATTGGACAAGTTCATGGAGAACAAGGATGTCAGTGGCTATCATGATGGATGCCTCAGGACAATCTCCGGGTTGGAGAGAGAGGGAGGATCTCTCTCAATGCCATTTGTGGGGAATCTTAAGCAGGTGAAGACATCTGCTTGGGGATACCCTGAAGCAAATGATGAGCCGTTGTGTGAGACAGAATGCTGGACTGGATGGGCTATGGCCTGTTCCAGCAAGGCTGATCTTACGTTCGTATGTTCTTATGTTCCCTCTCCATAAGGAGTAGAGAAAGCTTTATTCCCCACTCCCACCCCATTGATTCGTAAGTTAATGTCACTTCAGTGCCTTGCCAACTGAAGTGA
This sequence comes from Phrynocephalus guinanensis, assembly GCA_037367245.1. Classification (NCBI taxonomy): domain Eukaryota; kingdom Metazoa; phylum Chordata; class Lepidosauria; order Squamata; family Agamidae; genus Phrynocephalus; species Phrynocephalus guinanensis. Next base: position 114,892,943 of record CM074734.1, on the reverse strand, counting down.
AACAGCTCTGTCTTGTAAAGAAGAAGATCCCCTATCTCCTCTTCTACCTCCCCCTCTGCAAATGTGAAAGATGTATACATGGCCACAAAATTGGAACTATATTGGATTGTGTGAAGAGAAAGAAAAAAAAAAAAAAAAGAAAAAAATGCTCTCTGTGCCTTCTTCTAGAGGGAACAGGGAAACATTGGATTTTTAATTTATTATTATAAGTGACATATCACTTCACTGGTCTGACACCCCATTGACATGGCAAACCCTCATGAATTGCTGAGGGAAACATGTACCAGTGCTGCTTTGGTTCAACACCAGCAATGACAAATGCTTGAAATCTAACAAAAACAGAGCAGTCCTAGCAACACTTGAGGGGAAAAAAAGTAGTCTCTGCCAGGGACCACACATGGATAAGGCTTGGGCAGGTTCATGATCATCGATGTATGCGCCATGTGGCTGCCCGAAAACAGAGTGAATCAGCCTGTTCTCTAAGCAATCTAAACTAAAAAGATAACACATTGTCTTTTTTGTATCCTGACTTATATCAGCAGCTGCTGTTAGTTCAAGGCATATGCTTTTTTCCATGCCTTCTATGTCTTCCTTTATCTCATCAGTTCTTCTATACCAAAAATCAACACTTTTGCATTAATCACTCAAACAGTCTTGTGTCGAGGAATAAGGGATCCTTCAGGATAGAGCGGGGAGCAAAGCACCCTGTATCTAACCCAGAAATGTGTTCGCTTTGTGAAGAATATGCAAGAGGGCTAAAGAAAGCTAGAAATTGATGGATGGGCCTTGTCTGGATCAAGAAACTGGATATTAGGCATGTAACTATCCTGGAATCCCGTTGTTTTCTGAATTTTTGTAGCATTAGAGACACTGATCTGGAACATACAGTTAAGACGTTCAGTTGCACAACAGCAATTGGTTTTTTACATACATATGTATGTAATAATGGTGATAATCTTGCCACAAAAATAGAGTCATGTTATCCTAGGAATCCTATCTCGGACTGTGAATAGAGTGAATATTGAAATGCAGCCTGTCACTTTAGTTCCTTTTTATTTTGACACTGAATGCTATGCTATGCCAATCAGAATAAATTAGTGCTTGCAATAAACATGCATGATTGAGTTTCTCCAATCTCATGCTAAACCGAATGAAAATATACTTGTTTTCATTACTTTGTTTAAGCCTCCACCCACCCACCCCAATGGGAGTAACTGGCAAGTACATAAACTTATGAAAATACAGTATAACGAGAAGAACGTATCATACAACCTTACCTGTAATTTCCTCAAATTACATAAAGTCGGATTTTACTTTAACTAAAGACTTATAAGCAAGAGCCATTATTTCTTAAGTGTCTTTAGCATGACTATAGTTCCACACTGCATGGGGAATAGTATTCCCTGTGATGTACGCCAGAAGTACACAGCAAGGAGAGACAGGTTTCTGTCAGTATGTGCAAACTGCAAAATTTTAAAATATAAGTATGTCTCCTATTCCTGGAGGCAGCACTAGAAAACTGCTTTGATCCATTTAGCAAGGATTTTTTTTTAAATGTGGGTTTAAAATTTTTAAAATATTTACTGTAGATGGCAATCAAGCTCATAAAATGAGCATCTCCTAATTTTGCTCACTGGGAGGAAGACCTCTTTTCAAATGATACGTCCTCAGGAAAACTGTGTGCATTCTTTGAAATCATTGTATACTTCATTGGGTGGACTGAATGATTGCTTCTAATGGGGTGGTTCCCTGTCCAAAGTGGCAGCCTCTCTTTCCAGACTGACTACTTTATCCAACAAGTACTGTACTATGATTTCATATTTCCTCCCTATGTTATTAGTGCCTTTTAGATAGTTCTTCATCATTACTATTTGTGCCTTTTAACCAAAAGCAGAGAGAGAACCTGGCCAATACGACATGGCATGCCTTTGGAAAAGAAGCCTTTCTGCCTTTCTTGTTACATTGAGTGTAAGGGAGCAAAGCTCCTACTTGTTTTGAAGAGTCTGTGCCTTTGGTGTCAATGGGGCAGGGAAATGTCATTTTATGTGTTGGCACATTGTGAATGGGTGTTCCACAATGGTCTGCACTTCCAGAGATCCCCCTTTCTGCTTCTCATTTGTGAAGCCTTGGTCAGGCTTCTGCTTCTACATGAAGTAGGCATGATCTCTGTCCAAAATCCACAGTCCCTAGAGCTTTCCAGCAGCTGGATCATCCAACATGTTCAGAAACAATTCCCTGCTAGAATGGGGTAAAATTACACCTCCTCCCTCTGCAAAATAGGGGAGGTAAAAATTCTCTCTCTCCCTCCCTCTCTCTCTCTCTCTCTCCTCACCATCCCAGATTTTTATAATGGAGGGGATTATACAACATCCAATAAAATTCTTGTAGCTTATTAGCATAACTATATTTCCAATAGCAATAAGATGCATGCCAGCAATCTGTGTGCTGAACAGAAGCAAGGCTGGTGGGCCCATATTGCATAGCAGATATAATACAGACGTGTGGGCATTTAAGCCTATTAAATGTCCTATCTGGTATTAAATGGGTTCTCAGATACTGTACTGGAAACAACCTGGAAAATAATACTGTAGGATGTATTCTTAAAGGCTTTCATGGCCTGGATCTGATAGCTGTTGTGAGTTTTTCAGGCGGTTTGGCTGTGTTCTGGAAGTTTTTCTTCCTGACATTTCACCAGATTCTGTAGCTGGCATCTTCAGAGGGTAAGGAGCTCAGGGAACTAGGTGTTCTCTTTGTGCTCTGGGGTATAGAGTGAGTGAGATTGTGGGTTTTTAAAGTTGTGGGAAAGAGGAAGCTTGTCCTATTCAGGAGAATAGGTGTTAGTCTGGTTTTCAGTATTGAAAGCCTGGCATCCAGTACTGAAAACTACAGCCTGTTAAAGATCAAAGTTCAATGATTTCCACTCAGCCACAAACACCAGTGATCAGTTCACACAATGGAACAGTTAGCGATTGTAGTGAAACTTCTTAATTCCTCCTTGTCACAATAAAATGACTAACACCTATTCTCCAAAACAGGACAAGCTACCCCTTTCCCACAACTTTAAAAACACACAATCTCACTCACTCTATACCCCCAAAACACAGAGAGAACTCTTGGTCCCCTGAGCCCCTTACCCTCTGAAAATGCCGGCCACAGAATTTAGCAAAATGTCAGGATGAAATATGTATGTGAAGATTCTCAGTCATCCAGATTAGTTTATCTGGAAGTTGAGTCATGGCTACTGGTCTTCTTTTCTTGAGAGATTGAAATGTTTCGCTGCTCATCAAATCAGCTTTATCAGTCTGAGGAAAGCTAGGCCATGGTCTCACTGAAATTTTCTCCGCATCTTAATTATATGCATATTTTTTTCAGGCGGTCGCATGGTATTTGATGTGCAGTTAGTGTCCTCTCACCAGAGTAGTATTTTTCTGCTCTGTGCCCGTCTCTACTTGCCTACTTTGCATCTTTTCCCTTTTTTTCTTGGTCGATTTTCTAAGTCTCCATTGCATATCTATCTATCTATCTATCTATCTATCTATCTATCTATCTATCTATCTATCTATCTATCTATCTATCTATCTATAAGCTAATTACTGTATATTTTCTGAGGTTGCACCTCATTAGAAAAGCAAATAATTAAGCATTGAAAAGGGAAGTTTTTAAAACCAACCCCTAGTGGTGGTTTAAGAAACTTCGGTGAAAGTTGGGTCCAGGGGCATGGTTGACCAGGACTCCGATTTACTTCCCTTCGCAGTTAGGACGCAATCTTTTAATGTGCAGGTTGCCGCAGCAATACTGTGCAGAAAATGCTGGTAAGACCACGGCCCTAGTTGCAAGTCCTCCATTTTATAGTTCACTTTGACCTCATGTCACCCTGGTCTGAAATAGGCTCATAAGATGAACAATGGCCTGAACAGACTCATTAGGTGGACAATAGTCTCAACAGGCCATTAAGTAAACAATGACCTAAGGTGCTGAAAACCATAAAGTATGGGTTGTTAGCTATGGCCTTGGTGGTGGGGGCATGAAGTATTTTTGATTTGTCTGGGGATTGTTGAAAGCACACCCTGATAAGTAGCAGATAGACTGTGCCTGAGTACCCCCACCTATGTTGAGAGAGAGGTTTTAAATACTCACATGAATGGTTCCCCTGACCCCTCTCTCAAACCACCTATCTTCTCTGTCTAATATGTGCACATCTTTATCTTTGAATGAGTGTCCTTTGTCCTTCAAGTGGAGGTGTACTGCTGATTCCGGTCCTGAGCTGTTGCCCCTCATATGCTGGGCCATCCTCCTGTTTAATGGCTGTTTAGTTTCTCCAATGTAGAGGTCTGCACACTCCTCACTGCATTGGACCGCATATACTAGATTGCTCCTTTTGTATTTTGGTGTCGGGTCATTTGGAAAGGAAAGAAAAACTTCCAGAACATGGCCAAACAGCCTGAAAAACTCACAACAGCTATCAATACAGCAGGATATTTTTCAAATCTCATGGTACCGCATAAAATACCATTCACCAGCTTATTATAAAAGTACAATGACATTGTTCATTTTGCATTTTTACCACATTCACAATAGTAGTACTCAGTCAATATTCACAGAAGGACCTGATGGTTTATGAATTTGTTTATCTGAATTCCATAAAGGTACTTTCTGGAACATAAAAGAAATCAATTTCCTAACAGATGGCAATCAGTAGGAATAGCCAATTAGCAAGTATTCCCTCTGAATGTAATAACAAGAATAACAATCCCATCTACCCCCCAAGAGCAGATATACCTAGCTTTTTGACCTCTGGTTATGAGCAGACAGAACTTGGAAATTGCTCTTTAAGAAATAAATATGTAATCCAATGCAAAATTCCTCTCCCTTCCCTAATGATACCCCCATATCTGATACAACAGCCATTTTAAAGTAACTTGTTACTGTGCTTGTTATTTTTTTCATTCCAACCTTTAGGGAAAAGTAACTTAAAATGGGTAAGAAAATAGCAGAAATCTTGAGAAATTCTACTCAGAAAATCCTGTAAATTTCCCCCTAAAAAGTAAAATAAAAATGTAGACAGGGAAGCTTGCTCATTACCTCTCCCTAGCTAGCTTCCTATTCCTCATATCACTTTGGAAAGATAACTTTTTAAATAACCCATTTATTGCCCCACATAACTCTCTGTAATAATTGTGTTAGATAGTTTAATTATTTACATCTCATTACTTCCAAGCAAACTAACTAATCTTGGTTTCCTAATGTGCAGTCCAAAGACTTGAACACAGGCTCACATATTTTACATTGATTTAAAGACGGTCAGATATACATTGTAAGGTATGAACCTATGCATGTTTATTTTAAAATCAGCCCCAATGTATTCCAGGTCGGCATGCAAGGGATTACAGTCTTTGACCACATTCCTATGCATACTGGCTTCAACATGCAAAGTAAATTGTAAATGCATTTGCTACCCCATAAAAGTAGATTAAGGTGCAGTCTGCATATGCATATACTGTATAGAGATATGTCCCACTGAGGTGAACACTACATATTCTCAGATAGTTGTTTGCATGATTGCACCTTTAGCCACTTTTAGCTGTGCAAGACTGAGTTTAGAGCAAGTAATTAGACCGCTCCCTGTCCCCTCCTTTTGTACAAAGTGGTTTCCATCCAAATTTAGAAAGAAACTTCACAGGAAATTAGTAATATTGACCTGTTTCTCAGAGTTGTAATTGTCAGTAGTTGGAAGGGCATAGTGATGGCACACAGAGCCTGACAAGTTGTCCATCAGCTTCAACTCTCCTTCCAGAGATTCCTGGATCAGCAGTGATATGGTATCAAACAAGTGTCTTTCCTGGGAGGGAGTGGCATATAGCATGCAGAAGGATAAGCGAGGCCAAAGAGAGAGGGGTTTGGGGGTGGGGAGATAAGTATAAAGGGAAAGAGAGAGAGAGAGAGAGAGATCGACAGACAGACAAGACAGACAGACAGATGGACGGATGGAAAGAGAGAGGAAAACAGAACGTATAAGAGACAGAAAGGGATGGAGAAAGAGACGGGGGGAAATGTTTTCAGACAGAACAGTGGTTGAAATGGCGAGGAAAGGAAGACAGAAACAAAGAGGGAAAAAGAACAGTGCAGTAATACCACGGTCAGAACCTTTCTCAGACATTACTAGACACTAGACCAAAGCTAAACACAGTGGTGCTTAAAGGCTGGTGAGACACATTACATTCATCCAAAGTGATTACACACAGCTACTTTACTAATTGACTAAACCCCCCCCCCAACTTTTCAGGGCCATCATACTCAACACGACAGGGGACAACTGCAGCAGAACTATACAACAAAGTGCACAATTTCAAATGGAGGTGGGGATGGAAGCCCAGCATTAAGCCTGACAAAGCTATGCACTGGCCTCACTGTAACCAGAAAGAGTAGGACCTTCAGAGGTGCTGTGGGATTTGATGGTGTATCCCGAGTCAAGTGGCCAGGACCTCTGAAGAGCAGGCCATCTGGCCTCCACCGAGCGGGCTTATGTTTAAAATTTCAAAAGCACAGAGAACGATTTAATGCAGTGGCTGTTTGACCACTGTTTGGCTTTTTGATGCTGACAAAATGGGATGACATAAGCCTTCATTACACGGGAGTGAGCAGTGTGGTTGTTATTTCCCAAGGCTGGACTCTTGACTGCTTCAGTGAAGAGTAACTAATTGTTCATTGTCTTCTTTTAGCAGCACCTGGCTGAAAGCTGGTTTGCAATATCCCTTTGTATAGTTATTTGTTTCCTCTGCCTGGTAGTTCTGATGCACCTGGAATCTATACTCCATGCTGGGAACCAGGCCTAGTAGTAGTACCTTTCAAACAAGAACTTGACCGCTCTTAATATTTTTTTTACCTAATAGGGACAAAAAGGAAAGAGTACTGGGGATGAGATTCCCTATCAGTACCAAAGTGCTGCTATTTGAATAGGCGTTGAGTCCCATTATTGGCAGAATGGTCAATTGCTATGTGAGGAAAGAGGAACAGAGAGAAACAAGAAGCAACAGTCGGGGATGTAGGAGGAGCTTCAAAAAACCCCAGCAGCAATGAAGTTGGCTAAGATCTTCTTATCTCAGAACAGTGTTGGTGAACCTTTCTGTGGGCACCCAACATTGCCCCTTCACAGCCACCTGTATTCAGGTTAAATGGCTCTATTGGCACTTTGCAAAATATTTGTGGGTTTTGAATCACAGTCTGGGCACTCGGGTCTCTAAAAGGCTCACCACCACTGTCTTAGAACTTCATGGTTGGAAGGGACCCTGTAGATCATGACATCTGACCCTGCCAGGGAGACACAGCAGGGAATCAAGCTCCCCCCTAAACCAATGAGGATCTGTAGAGGAACGTGGACTTTGAACAGAAAGAATATGGTATTTTTTTTTAACCGAGAGGTGATACAGTTGTAACTACTAAATATGCTGCTCTGTTTCAGTATGGGGACTGCGGATAATTTAACTCTGGGTCTAAGAACGGGATGATTAATTTGCTGGGTGTCAGAACCGGATGATTAAACAAGAGCAACAAGAATTGCCATTGTACGGCAAGGATAGGCCCAGGGGAATTTTCACATGCTTTTCCAGATCCATATCGTAGTGAGCTGCCCGCAGAATGGGGCTCTGCACTTTCCCATCAGCCTTAAGGAGCCAACTTTCTGCACAAGCCGCTTCAGACCCATCATGGCTGGAAAGCGCTTGTAACTGTCGGAATGTCTTTCAAATGCAATCCACAATTCCAGCCTTACAGCTGCATTTGACAGGCTGTACCTATCAGTCCACTGCCCATGCTGACTGAGGATGACAGGATTTGTAGTTCAACATGGTAGGGCAGCTCTGGGCTGGGGAAGGCTGCACTGGCCCATTGGTTTCAGAATCAAAGGTTTCAGAAGCAAATAACCATCTAGTTGTATGAATACTTACTTAGAATTCAAAAAGCTGAGAAACTTGTGAAAATTTTACCCTTATTTCTAAATGTCAGGCTGTCAGCTTCAGAAATGTTGGTTAACGTGCTTAAAGCTAACTACTTATAGAGAGCATAACGCTTCTAAAACAATATGACGGCTGGTCACTTGAAAGCATTATTTTCTACGCAGGCAAGATCCAAGGTGACACAAAGCCTTACAGTTCTAACTTTGTGAACAACATGCACATATTTTATGGAACATGCAAGCCAAGCAGCATGCCAATCACGTGACTCTGTACCATTTCATTATAGGAGCTGTATTCCTCTCCCCCCTCCCCCAATCTATTGAAACAACACCGGGATGCAGCAATTTTCAATAAAAGAGGTAAAAAAATGATGTGTGTTGTGGCAAAATATATTCTAATGGATATCATTGCTGTTTTACCCCTCATATTCTACTGCTTGGGTGATTAGCTAAGTGTATACCACTAAGAGTTCGATCTATCTATCTATCTATCTATCTATCTATCTATCTATCTATCTATCTATCTATCTATCTAAACAAAATATTTACAATGAACAAAATCTCCCTGAGAAAGGAATTGATAATCTTGACTCAAGTGGGAAAATTTCCAGATGTATAGATAGACATAGCATAACTAGTTTCCCCCTCCCCATGATGTAAATGTTCTCAAATATCTGGCCGCTGGCGGTATGCAGATGTGCACATGTATTAAAGGTATTAAATCAAGAAATGAAGCTTCCTTTTATTCTGGAAAGATGAAAATGCAAGATGTTCACCTCTCAAGCACCTAAAAAGTCATGCTCAGAGTTTGCGAAAATTACCTTTTTGGCCTGTATCACCTAGAATCCTCCAGCCTGCATAGGCCAACATTCCAGCTGACTGGAGGCTTCTGCAGCTGTAGTACAAAAAGTGATTTTCCCAACATCTGCTCATGACTCCATTGGAAGAATTATGAAAATTACAGCAGAGGTGGTCTACGAAGAAGGGCCAGGCCTTCTATATACCTGCCATCCAAATGAATGAATGAATGAATGAATAAATAAATAATAAATATAAAATACATAGTGTGTGTCAGAGGAAAAGGAATACAGCTTCTCTGCATAATAACAACACATACATGACTTCTTTTATGGAATTGGTAAGTACACTCTCTAAGAAAATATTGACCATTTCCCACTTCACCCGCCACCAGAGATTCTCACCATAGGGTGGACCAATGAAAGCTGAGACTCCATCTTGATCTGCATGGGATTAGCATATCCCCCGGGGCTGTCAGGCCTCTCCATTCCATTGCCACCTGGCCACAGGAAAGGGTCAGAGAGTGGATGCTGGCCTGGACTGATTGTCTTCATTTCCATTTCCAGCTCCAATTCCAGTTCTGCTTCCTCTTTTGCTTCCTTGTTACTTTCTTCAAGGTGCTTCATCAGTACAGCAATCACCACATTCACCAGGACAAACTGGGCTGTCAGCACAAATGAGACAAAGTAGATGGGCGAGATGACGGTGTTGTAGCAGGTGGATTCCTCGTCACAGTCTCGCAGTGTGTCCTAGGATGGAACCGAGAGAAGGAAACAGAAACAGCTCAAGTCTGTGAGATGGCTTCAGGCATCTGTCCCCTTGAATTTGCAGTTTGAGTGTCAGGTTGAAATGGTTCCTCTAGGAATGGGCAAAACCCATTGTGGAATTTGTGAAGACGAGCTCCTCCAACCCTGCACAAACTTTCTGTGTAATAATTTCTGAAACCTGTTCACACACTTCTGGTATGTGCCAATAGACCTCTACAAAAAGTCCATCACCATCACCCAGCAATTCATTCTTGTGTTCTAGGCAAACATGAGGTCACGATATACTAAGTGCAGAAGGCCATCTTCCCTGGAGCAGTACACATTTTAAGTAAATGCCTATGAATATCCTATAGCCCTACAAGTGAAGGAACAACAATCCAGACAATATTTGTCTGTAAATAATGGATAATGTAGTATAGATATTATTGCTATTGATACTTGAAAGATACAATCATGTCATCTCTGGATGCTCAAAGCATCAGTGATTATATGTGGAGGCATAATCACACGGCCAAGATCATTATTCAGTAGTTGTTTAAATCATATGAATTAATCACAAATTTCCCGCTATATTATAAATTTCAGTCATGTACAGTTTTAGAAAATGAAACAAGAATACCATGCTGGTACTAGAAAGTTATCATGGGTTTATTAGTTCATTTTAGTAAGTTGGATACTATACTTCTGAATAAGCAACAAAGAAAAATATGTTTTATAGAAGTTGGAGATCCAAGGGCAAGCAATTTCAAAAGTACAGAAACTTGAAAAATGGCAAAGTACCAAGCGTTAAGGAAAGAAAGTAAAAGAATATGGAAACCAGATCAGGGCATCCTCCTCCTCCTCCTCATACTAATTTCAGCAGTCATCCTTAACATCTTGGGTAACCAATTTAAACAAATACTTGATAGCTGCTGATTTGCTCCCTGAAATTCAAAAATCAACACTTTTGCAAACATGTCACCTCGCCCGCCAATTGTTAGTACTTCACTCCTAAAAGGGAGTTCAACACATTCCTCAAGCCATAGAAAAGGCTACCTTATTTCATTCATCTGAATTCCAATGAGGATTCTACCTACCTTCATTATTCCATTCCAGTTGTCTCCTGTGGATACACGGAACAGGGTGAGGAAGGCCATCCCAAAGTTGCGAAAAGTTGCATGTCGCCCTAAGCCCTCACAGGGATGGGTATCGTCACATTCTGTGTGACCAACAAACAAAACAAAACAAAACAGAAACAACTCAGTCGTATGTTCCTTTTATGTTCCTCCTGCTTTTTGTGCTTTTATCAGTTCTATGTGCCAGGAAGAGCAAAGAACTCACCAAGGTCTCCAAACAGTTCCACTCCAAGAGCTGCAAAGATGAAAAACAACAACATGAAGAGAAGACCTAGATTTCCCACCTGTAAAAGAGTATAAGTGTTGGGGAGGGGGGAGAAGGGATGGTGGGGGAGGGGAGAGAGAGAGAGAGAGAGAGAGAGAGAGAGAGAGAGATCATTCATTGATGTATATCTTTCAAGTAATCCGTATTACAAGGGATGTACTATATGAACCTCCACTATATATTCTACCTGTCTCCTTTTTCTCATTGGCTTTACTAAGTCCTATCTCTACTAATAATAATAACCGCTCAGACTTTCTATATAGAGAAAGTCTGCAGCCCTAGACAGCCATACCGTGCAAGAGAGGCCCATACACAGATAGACATTGTTGTTGAATGCTTTTGTTACAGCCGCTCACACAGCTGATCATGTACTTTAGTGGATTGCCCATTCTACTAGTCATCTGCTTCAGTCAAAATCTGAAGTATTCAGTCTTTAAAAGCTACACACACACACACACACAAACACACACACACACACACACACACACACACACACACACACACACACACACACACACACACACACACACACCATTGGGACACTGCATTGTTGGAAAAATTTTCAGAGAAAACATGCATCCTACCCACATGTTTCTGGCATACAAATACAGTGGACCCTTGTATAACAAACGGTTTGTATAACATAAAATCTGTACAACACAAAACATTCCAGAGATAGGGGAAATTTGCTTAACAGAATTGCCTATGGGGTGAATCTGTACAAACTCAACCCCGAGAAGACCGAGGTAATGTTCTTCAGGACTTCCCCTTCCGCTTATCGTGGCCCTCTCCCTAGTCTGGAGGGTGTTTCCCTCCAGCTGGCGGACAGCTTTCGGAATCTGGGCATGGTCCTGGACCCGGTTCTCACCATGGAGGCCCAGGTGGCTGCCGTGTCCAGGACCGTTTTTTTCCATCTTCGTCAGATTGCCCAGATTCATCCATACCTGGATGGGGAATCCCTGAGAACTGTTGTGCAAGCGTTGGTGATCTCAAGAATAGATTATTGCAACGCTCTCTACATGGGGTTGCCCTTGACTCTCCTTCGGCGACTGCAGTGGGTGCAAAATGCAGCGGCCAGACTAGTGGCAGGTGTGCGTCGGCACGACCACATTACCCCAGTCTTGGCTCGTCTGCATTGGTTACCCATTGCATCCCGAATTAGATTCAAGGTCTTGGTTTTAATTTATAAAACCCTCAATGGTCTAGGACCTGACTACCTGGCAGAGCGGATCACCCAGCAGTCAACTTCGGCCCGGCCAACGAGGATGTCGCGGGCACACTTGCTATGGGTGGCCACGCCCAGAGAGGCCCGGAAAACGTCTCCTCGGAGTCGGGCCTTCTCTGTGGCTGGCCCTATTTTATGGAACCATCTCCCCAGCGAAGTGCGCCTTGCACTGTCCCTGCCAGCCTTTCAGAAGGCTTTAAAGACCATGCTCTTCCGAGAGGCATTTGATGACTTAATTTAGTCCATCCCCCCCCCATCTGCTCTCTGCTTTTATGTTTAGTTTTATTTTATATTGTTCGTTAAATTGTTGTTGATTATTCACTGTTGATTTATATTGTTGTGAACCGCCTAGAGTTCCTTCGGGAAGACGGGACGGTATACAAGCTTTAAAAATAAATAAATAAATAAATAAACATAAAAATGGTTGCGATTAAGGATTACTCTGTTTTCAATGCATTCCTATGGGAAATTTGTATAAAGGAAAATTTGCTTAACAGAATTTCATTTGGAACAAATTTAATGCTTTATACAAGGTACCACTGCATTAAATGTGCAGTATTCTGTACAGATGTTAAGGGCTTCTGTAGCACTGCACAATCCCTTATTTTGCAGATCTCTGTGCCATTTTATAGAGAACAGCAGCCAACCATGGAGATTTTCAGCCTTCTGTTATATTTTCTTCCATCCCACAGCTAGGCTAATTCAGTCTAATCCATCTAATTTATTGGTATGATATCTGCTCAGAAATACAGGAAATGGCCTGTCTGGTCCATTCTGTATCAGGTGACTGACAGCAATTAGGTGTTCACCTCAGAGTCTTTTGTGGGAAGTTAATCCCTCATTAAACTGGCACTGACTTTCCAAAAATCTCTCTTGTTCATCGTTTGTCAAATCTTGGGTTATCCTAAGACATTTTGGTATCTGAGGCTAAGGACAAGGCAGTGCACTTTCTCCAAAGCAGATACAGATCGCAAACCTTCTTGCAGCTCTTCCTTCAACATTTCTGACATGATAGCAACCGCCACCCCACACGAAAGCTTTAGTGGGTGTAGGGATGGCTAAGTGCAAAGTTGCTAGAGATAGAAGGAGTTGCAATGAGGGGAATACCACTGTTTCTGCCAAGCATTTGCCATCTCTCATGCCACCTAACAGTAGGGCTGGGCAACCGTGGTGCTATTTATTTCCAAGCTGGGGGGGGGATGCTTTTTTTTTAATAAAAAAAATCTGCCAGAATCCCCCAGTGCACATGGTCAGCATGGCTCCTCTTATGTCATTCCACAAGTTTGTTTGAGAAGCGGAAGCATGTGCTTGTTGCCAACACCAAAAGTGCAGCAAAGAGGGCAGCAAATGACGCTAAACAATGGACAACACGGATTGAACCAAGATGTGAAAGACTTCCATCAGAAGAATGATGGCTTTAATATAGATGTCCGGTCGTTAAAAGGGCTAATAATCCTCTCACTTACTCCATAGCAACAACCACTGAGAAACACGCATGCACTATAGAAATGGACTCACATTTTTGAGGCAACGAGCGAACGAGAGAAACGCAACAGAGTTCTTTGTGGTAAAACAGAGAGGTTACCTGAGGCAATGCTTGCATGACTGTGTCCAGCAGAGCTCTCATCCCGACAGCCATCTTCAGCAATTTCAGGACTGCAGGAAATGAAATGTTCATTATATCATTGTCAAAGTATTAGTGTATGAAATACATAATGTCCCATCCACTTCCTGAAATATCACACCAGCTATCTTTCATGGAGATGAGGATGCAAAGCTGTGTTCAGTGGTGTGCCCTGTTGTTGTCAGGACGTAACAGCCGGGAACCCTGGAAATATCCCTGCCTGGAGAAGCGTTTCCAAAAATAAACCCCTGTGTCCTCCGATCACTAAACCAAATACCACTGAGATGCTGCTTAGGAATCTGGCAATGACCTTTGCTATTGGCAGCGAGGGCTGCTACAGAGTGAAGCACATTGCTTTGAAAAGGTCAGAAATCTATCTGATTTAGTGTGTGAGAGCATTCAGCTTCAAAAATAGAGAATGAAGACTCCAAATGCAGCCCTGTTGGTCAGAGTCCCTTTTTTTGCCTGTGTAACGGTGTGAGGAGGTGTCCAGTTGGTCATGTAACAGCTAGCTTGCAGGTGTTTCATTATATTGATGGAGCAGTAATGTACAATGTGGTACTGCCTGGTGGCGCCACTAGGCAGAAACAAGGCCAGCATCCTATAGTGAGCCTTAACTCAATATAGACCCATTGAGTCAGCTGTTACTTGATAAATCAACAGTGAATGCCAATTCTGCTGTGTCCATTGGTCTACCTTGGTTGGCATCGGCATGAGGATCCTAGTCAAAGACTTATCCTTTGTCTAATGTATCTCCCATCCCATATTATATTGCACACCTCATTCTGCTGCTATAGGTCTGAAGAAGTGGATGTGTAGTCCACAGAATGTTACATTAATATATGAAAGTTAGTCTTTTAAGGTGCCACATGTCTTATGTCTTTTGTTTTGTTTCTCTTTGATTTTAGCCTGAAATTCTTTGACTAAAAATCCAGGATGTAACAATGGATAAATGCACAACCTTCGGAACTAAAAGCTTTATCAGCTAATGTCACTGGTGCCATTTGTCCAGTAACAATCTTCATTAATATTTTGTGCTAATAGGAAGTAATTCCCCCTGTAATTCATTTATTGGTTATATAAATGATCAGAAGTTCAAATGGAATATTTGTGGACCAAAATATATCAGTTCCTCAGTGCTGGCAATGCAGGCTACCAGATCTACAACTAGTCCTAGCAAAGTTAGAAATAACTTGTGTCAGGTCTTAGGGAAAAGACACTCTAGTCCAGAGGTTCACTGACAGACCAGTTATACTCTCAACCAACCCACTTCACAGTTATGAGGGGGAAAGGAGATGGGAGAGGAAGAAACATATCTGTCACCATGAGCTCTCTGAAGAAGAAATAAGAGGCAAATATTCAATGTCAGTAAGTATCAGTGCAACTCTAGGGATCCTAGAACAGAATCCTGAGCCATGGCAGAATTCAGACCTCTTCCTATAAGATCTGACACAATGTTGACTTCAGGTCTCCTTCCTTTCCTCCACAGGACCTTCTGTGGCCTTTGATTCTCTGAACTCGGGAGCTTCAGGAGAAAAAGAGGTGAAGAGAAGAAGAGTCAGGATCATTGCATGAGTGCAGTGGCAGAGGCCTTGCATCTCTGCTAGATCCCAAGCCTTCCCAGCCCCACAACAGGGAGATATAGAGAGACAACAAAAACCTAGAGGAAAAGAGGCCAGCTATCCTTTCTTCGTCACTTATGCCTTGCCAGCAGGAGCTTGGCAGCTAACAATGAGATTGCACAGCAGGACAAAATGTATTGAGAGGAGGAAATGCCTGAAGTGTAACCTTGCTGTATTATGAGAAATGTTATTGTGCCAGAAAAAAAGCAGTTTCTACAGGGCCAAAAACTATGTGGATGGAACGTACCAGGAGCAAAGAGAGACTGACCTCGAGCAATCCTCAGGACCCTCATGATGCGGATGATGGTGGGGTTGATAGGCAGTGATGCGTTCACTTCGATCTCTTCAAGTGTGATCCCCATGATGGACAAGAGCACTATTGCCAGATCTAACTGGTTCCATCTGAAGATGACACACACACATATACACACACAAAAACCATCAAATGGGGGTGGAGTCTTCAAAATTATTTGGAAGGGGTTGGGAAGTTTGGCATGTCAAAGAAATTCCAGTTGTTTCCCTCCTTCTTGCACTTGACATTCCACTTCAAGCCATTTTTAAGGTGAAACACGTTAAACAAACAATGTATTATTAGATTAGGAATTTAGTAGAGTCTGAACACATTACAGAATTGAAAGGAAAGGGCAAAGCTGAAACTGAATTAATGTGCATGACAACCTGGATGATAAAAGAAAGCCAGTGGTGGCTTAATTTTCTGTGAATGTTTTACTGAAGCTAACTGTCCATGATTCTCACTTAAATTAAGGGCAGCCATTACAACAACAACAACAACAACAACAACAACAACAACAACAACAACAACAACAACAACAACAACAACAACAACAACAACAACACAGATTTACTGAAAGGCTCAGCTACCATTACAGGGTGGAACAGAGAAAGAAGATTCTTGGAGATTAGTTTAGAAAGAAGGTTCTTCAAGTTGTGTGGAAGTCCCTTATATCAAAGAGAGGGGGTCAAATAGAAAGAGGAATACAAAGCTTGTTGAGATGTTCTGGTCTTTATTGAAAAGAAGAATGCAAAGGCAGGTAAGGCGAAGGTGTCATATAAACAGCCTAATTTTACTGGAAAGGTATTTGTATCTTCACCAACATAGCATTACAACGTTTATAATTTACACTAAATTAGTGGATGTCAGGGCAGTATTAGGAAAAACATAGAGTGTCTAAAGTTACCACTGGCACATGATAATCTGGGTTTGTGTAGACTGGCATGAAAGTCCTCAGTTCAACTTAGATGACTTCTATGTTATGTTACCACTGGTTGAGAACCAGTGTGATAGTCAGATGCTGAGTTACGATGGTTGTGGAACCCAAGTAGTGTTACTGATAAAGAAGAGGTGATAAAATGGGATTGAGAGGATCTCAGGGTTAGGAAATTAAGGACGGCATGCATGTTCACCTATGTTCTCATTCTGAAAGAATATATATATATACCATCAAACACGTGGTATAGTTTATTAGGCCCTCCAGGATTCTATCTTTTCATTCTGTTGAATAATCTGAAGTAGCAGAGGAATGACACCACTTTTAGGAAACACTCGATTCTATTTATTTTATTTTTGAGTGTTTTTACCCCACCTTTCTCCTTGGAAAAGGACCCAAGGCGGCTTACAATAACGAGTAGTTGTTTCTCTAGGCCATTGCTAACTGAACTGGTTTCAACAATGTGATGTACATAGATTTCACCCTTCTATGTCTTTTGCCCATTTAATGCCTTAATATCTATAAAGTAACAAGCCATTTATAATCAAGCACATGCAAGAGAGAAGAAAGCGATTAATTTCTCCACATCCTCTTATTTATACCCACACAGGCGCCAGTGTCCTGTTGCTCATTAACCACAAGCAGCACAGCTTGTTCCATGTGCGGTTCCTCTTTCCCCAAGTCTTATGTAAGGGCGGTGGTGGGATCGATGAACATGTTGTGCAAGAGGACATGCTCACTGTTTTGAAGAGGGCTGTCTCTGGCTTGTGTAACTGGGTAACTGCAAGCCTGAGGCTACCATGGGAAAAAATATGGAGTACTCTGCCCAGAGAGCTCTTATGCTGTCTGGTATACCTATATGATTTGGGCAAAAGAATTATGGAGCGAGACATGTTGGAACATTCCTATAATGACTACCATCATGTGGTTTTATCAAATTGTGCCTTACCTGTCTTGAAAAAATCGGCGAAATCCAAATGCAATCAACTTGAAAACAGATTCCATGACAAAGATGATAGTGAAAATGTAATTGCAGATCTTCAGAGCTTCATCAAGAACCTGAATATGCAGAGACAAAACCATTACTAGATTATTCCAGTACCTGATGGAGGACTTGGTTGCTTTCCATGGCTTGACTTCCTGTATTTACAGTAACAATTCATTTCACCTTCATAGTGGGTGAACATTTTATTTGGCCTAGTTTTTTATAAGAACCTTTCAAAATTTGCAAACTTCTTCATAAATTGAAGAGAAAGCATGAAATTTTATTCTGTTCTATTTTTATTAGAAAAAGAAACGACAGATTTACTCATCTCTCTCTCTCTCTCTCTCTCTCTCTCTCTCTCACACACACACACACAGTAGATTCCCCCCCCCAGATATTTGTTCCCTCTGCTTCAAAACTTCGAAATTAATCCTGTTTTTCTTTTCTTTACATGCCTGTAATTTTAAGACAATGCGTATCAAGTGCAAGATACAAATGTGAGGAAAATCTGGCATAATGACAAAGTCATTTCACCAAGTTCTCTACAAACACGGTTTCATCTACTTTGACCCAGACATAGCTTGTCAAGGAAAGAGAAATATTTTTTTCTTCCATGTTTACAGCTCTCAGTAACAGGCATGTTTGAAAAGGGTCATGTTAAAGCTCTACCCAGTTTAGCTTGTGTTTGTGTATAATTTCACTGAGCCCACTGACTATAGAGTTTTTTTTGCCTC
This sequence comes from Phrynocephalus guinanensis, assembly GCA_037367245.1. Lineage (NCBI taxonomy): Eukaryota > Metazoa > Chordata > Lepidosauria > Squamata > Agamidae > Phrynocephalus > Phrynocephalus guinanensis. The sequence continues at coordinate 114,874,628 of CM074734.1, read as the reverse complement.
TTCTGCATATGTCAGTAGTATCATTTAAAAGTACAGTGGACCCTTGTATAACAAACAGTTTGTATAACATAAAATTTGTACAACATAAAAAATTCTGGAGATAGGGGAAATTTGCTTAACATAATCGCCTATGGGGAAAATCCGTACAACATAAAAATGGGATCACTCTGTTTTCAATGCATTCCTATGGGAATTTGTTTAAAGGAAAATTTGCTTAGCATAATTTATTTGGAACGAATTAATTCCTTTATACAAGGTACCACTGTATCTTCTTCTGACAAAGAAAAAAAGCCATGTGGTCAAAGCACTGAATTCAAAGGAAAGGTTGGGGGCACCTTTATTACACCATGTCCCTGTGACTTTTAGTTTTTGCCTTGAATCCACTGCAATTTGTTTCCTTAAGATATAGTGGAGCTTGGCTCCTTCATTACACACAATCCAGCCTGTCCACCACCCATCTGCTTGGTTCATGTACCACAGAATCCCTCAGGTAAGGAAGAGGAAAAAAACAACACTTAGGCTAGGAGCCCCCCCCCCACTTTCCCATTCCTCATTTTTCTATTGTTTTTCTGAGACTGAAGGACTCCACAACAGACTTCTTCTCACCTGTTGGGTGAGCACTTCTTGATGATTTGGGACTGGATGGATAAAGAGGAGGGAGGTGGTAGCACAGAGGTAGGTCAGGAAATCAGCTTTACTACCTGATTAGTGTCTTACAAAGGGATTGCCTACCTTTGCTTTCAGATTCTTCTACCTGCTGTCTATATGATCCCAACCAATACCCCCATTAACATGCGATAATATCATTGCAACAGAGAACCATTTGTATGTGGTAGCACCCCAGAACTGAAATTCTTAACATTTGCACTTATTCTCAATGGATATCATAGCAACTTGGTGCCAAGAAAAACAGGCTGATAATTTCTATCTTGCTATTCAGCAATAAAACCATCAACACTGTGTCTTCAAACAGAGAGAGCTCTGCTCTAATAGTTGCTCTGATCCAGCCCTGTGCTGGGAAGAGAGCCTTTGTCCACCTGATTTGGGGAAGACAGGTTTGACCAGTCACAAATGTCTTGAGAATGACTCTCTGGGTACACTCAAAGCTGTGTGATCTGAATACATAAAATCTACACTTGTGCACATAGTTCATGTGCATACACTTTAATAAGGGGTTTATAATCATAAATGCAGGCTAAATAGTTCATCTAAGTTAAGTACGACTGTGGACCCAGTTTTTTGGTTCAGTTATGTCTTGATGGCGCAGTACACACACAGAGACACTGTGCTCGTCTGACAAGCAACCATTACTTTGTAACTACATACCAAGATAGGTTGGTAGAATTAGTTTACTGCCTTTGTAAGGAGTAGGAATAAATGTATGTTCTAGTTTATAATCAAAACACACAGTGCATTGAGCAATGCCAGATATACAGCCAACAATATAATTCATGGTAAAATTGAAACATATAACACACTTCCCACCATGCTTATCTCGTAAGATAAACTGGCCTCCTGAGTCATGCACTCCCACCTTGAACATGATGTGTTTACCCTTCTGCCGATATTTTAATTGTTTTTCATTAGACATTCAGGTATCATCCAACTTCAGTGCCTGTTTCACCTTTACTTTTCATTTTATTTCTCCTCAGAGCAATAGGGGATAAAATAAGCACAGTACGCAAATTGGCTGCCATTTCCCTCTAACTGTCACAAGCAAAGTGATTTTGCAGTTCACTGTAAGTGGTTGTTATTATAATTTGAATGTGATCCTAAATAGAGGACTATGGTGTTCTAATGTGCTGCGGGAGCTGCCTGTTAGCCGAAATGCTGAGTCACCACAGCAGAAATAATGAGCAGCTATTTGTTTTCAGTCCTGCTGAAAAATAAATGCTTGAGATGGCCGTTGGGCAGTGTCCTGATCCAGTATTCGTGTTAAATGGGGTTAGAAATCTCAGGAACTGATCTGCATAATTTGGGTATGACTCTCAAGAGGACAAAGCACCTGCATGCAGAAGCTCCTCGTCTTGTTTATGGTAATTGCAAAGGAAATTATCCAGAAAGACAGACTTATGTCTGATGAAGTGGACTTGTCCACAAAAGCTCATATTAAAAAACATAAAAATTGTCCTTTAAGATGCCACCACATTTTTGTCTTTTTTTAAAAATAAAACCTCCCCCCCCCAATTTGTTTTCACCGGTGAATCTGACTGATAGCTCCAGTTCAAGCTGACCTTCTGAACTAAGATTTTGTAAGTATTCATTTCCCATCAGTTTAGAAATTAATTTGGCAGACATTCTCTGGCTCACATTAGATTTGTCCCCTGGCTCTGGTGTTTTTGGTGCTAGATTTGAAGACTTCAAGTTCTGAAAGATCTGTGACCTAAGTTAAGAGTATTCGGTTGTTTTTGTGGGAAAACTGAGCGGCAAATAGAGAATACAATGGCAATTACAAAAACTAGTAAGACTAACAATTTTTTATTTGACATAAGCTTTTGGGAAGCCCATATATTAAAAAGGTTACTGTCAATGACAGCTCATGTCAAACAAAATTGGTTAGTTTTTATGATGCTACAAGATGTCTAGCCAGTTTTTTTCCCTGTCAACAGATGCAGATGGCTGTCTTAGTTCTCATAGGGACCCAAAGCCAGAAGATTGAGTCTCAGCAATTACAGGTCTCCATGATGAATAGCACTGCACAAGTTACAAAGTGCCATGGGAGCTTCTTCTTTGGAAATGAGAGAGCACACACAGGAATGGGCACCTACACAAATGAAACAGAGTAGCAGCAAGGCTAATCTCTCCACCCCAATGTGTACATATAGCCTAATAACTCTTGCACACTGTGCTTGATTAATGCACAGGATTAGTTGGCTAATGAAGACTTTCAGTTTTAGACTCACATTGGTTCTGCAAAATAACGGTCAGCGTTTCTACTTGTCTAAAATTATGCTGGTTTTAGATACATAAATTGAGACCCTGGAAATGTAAATTCACGCTTCCATCTAGCCGTTTGACTGGGATCTAGATTTGAACTGAAAACTCTAACAATTACTTGAAAGACTCTTACATTAAATAATTGATGCTCATATCTAATATTTGCCAACAGGTTACTAATCACTCGTTGATCATACCAAAGAGCCCTTTGGCATGTTCTAATTCAGGCATGCCCAAACTTTGACCCTCCTGATGTTTTGGACCACAACTCCAGAATTCTAAGCTTAGATTGCCAGCAGCCAAGGACTGTGGAAGTTGTGGTCCAAAACATCTGTGGAGGGCCGAAGTTTGGATATGCCTGTTCTAATTGCATGATTGCCATTGCTTTCAGTCCATAGCAAATCCCTCAATAATGAGCCATTCCAACTTGATCAGGAGAGGCCTCCACGAGCTGGATACTTACCATATTTTCCCCCCATCTATAAGACACCCCCATGTATAAGATGACCTCCACTTTTCCAACCCAAAATTATTGTTTCACAACCACATGGTTCTCTCTTTGGCTTACTTCCGAGTTCCGTGTATGAGATGACCCTCAATTTTTAGTCTATCAATTTTAGACAAACATGCTGAAAAATGCTGAAATTTATCAACCTCAGAAAGATGGAAGGCTGAGGCAATACTAGAACTAGAACTTATCTTAATACTAGGCTTGATAGTAAAGCACAGTTTATGAAAAAAGATTCAAACCCTATCTTATTCAAAGGGTGCTCAAAGAATCTGAATCAAGACCCTTCCTCAGCATCCAGGAAGATCTCCCCCAAAAGCATGTCACATCCTTAATTGGACACACTATCTTGAAGTTTATGAATTTATCTTGGGGAATTAAAGCCAGACAATTATTTCTTTTTATACTATAATGCTACCTGATTTAGTCAAGATATGGCAAATATGTCAAAACTGTGAGAAAGAGAAACATGCCCCTCTTTTTCAAAGGCTCTCCTTTGGGTTTCCAAATAAATACAGTAGAACATAGGGAGCTGCTCATAAAGGCCAATATTGCCAGCATTTACTGGCAGCAGGTCAGCATGTAAAATTCATTCCTAGCCTTATACAGTGGACCCTTGTATAACAAACGGTTTGTATAACATAACATCTGTATAACATAAAAAAATCTGGAGATAGGGGAAATTTGCTTAACAGAATCACCTATGGGGTGAATCCATACAACATAAAAATGAATTAAGGATTACTCTGTTTTCAATGCATTCCTATGGGAAATTTGTATAAAGGAAAATTTGCTTAACAGAATTTCATTTGGAATGAATTAATTCCTTTATACAAGGTGCCACTGTATAGAGATGCCAGCAATGGAATTTTTCACATGTAAAGCATGTTTGACGGGCACAAACACTGCTTTCAGTGACAAAGCTGGACATAAAAACAAGTCACCGCCTGCCCTCTTTCTGCACGACAATGGAGTGAGTTGCATCTCTATTGACAATCTTGTACCTTCATAGAAAAACAATAGTGTCTACCAAGCACTGCAACATACAGTATAACAATATTTTAATCCCTCACCCCTTTTTACCTTGGGCTGTTGGTAGTGCTCCATGGACATAGTGATGACATTGAGCCCAATGACACCTGTGATGAACAAATCCAGGTAATGGGTGGTACACATTTGATGAATCAGAAGTCGGAAGCGAGAGTAATCAGAGTAATATGGTTTGCACTGTGCCTCTGGAAAGAAAAGCATGGAGAAACAGATCAGGTAATTTCTCTCTTCCTTAAGGTCAATTCACCACTGGCTTTCAACCAAGTTGATGCATTTGGATTGATTGTAATAAGACTTTCTGCAATGGTTGGGGAGAGGGAAGGGGATTATATGTTAACCATCATTAACACAAAGCAAAATGACATAACTGCATATATTTGTTTCATCAGCTGCAATGGAAGAGGCGTAGTGCCCAGGCTTTCAGGGTTGGAGATGGAGTCATTTCAGGTTCTAAGACAATTTTTTAATATAGCAAGAAAGCTGTTTAAATATGATGTAAATACTTTTTAAATTTGAAGGGTTCCTATTACATTTTGGAGATAAGCATGTATGGGAAACAGTGTTTGTGTGTCTATTGGATGTATGTTCTGTTGTACAGATACAACACAGTGCCCATCTAAACTGAAGACCTTTGCATGTCAAGTATTTATGTAAAATATTCTACTGCATAATTATGAGCTCAATACATAGGTGAGTGCAAGCAGACTGAAGGCTTCCATGTTCCAAACAAATAAGGAAGGCAGAAGCAGAAATGTTTTGCTAAAATCTTTGTGTTTGCAAATCACTTTTATGAGCATTGTTTTATATATATAGTTGTCCCAGAATGGGTGTGTTGCTTTGTTTAGGATGTCCTGCAATACTACTACTACTAGAGATGGGCACGACTTAGCGGTATTCCCGTTTCCGTTTCCGTTACTCATAGCCGTTACTCTACGGAAACGGTAACGGGAATTACTCCGCCAGAATTCGAGCTCAAACCGACGAACAAACAATTTGGTCTGATTTGTCGTGCTCGTTACTTGCATCGCGGCGATCGCGCAATGCCAAGCGGCACAGAAAAAAAGTTTTAAAAAGTTTAAAAAAAAACTGATTCCCGGCCCTAAAAGTAGGCGAAAACTGTCTGAGGGCACCTACCAGCCAGAAGGGTGTTTTATTTGGGGGGGGGTTCCCCACCCCCCTCTCCTTGGCTATTGCTACTGCTGCGCTGCTGGTACCAGGCTGGGAGGGCGCATCCATTTGCCATGCAGTGCGGGGGATCCAAAATGGCGACCGCAATATTTTTTTTGAAATCGTTGCCCAAAACCCCACCAAAGCACCACAGAAACATGTGAAAATTAGCTATTTTAAATGCTTGAATTTTTACAGTAGCAGCAGTGGGTTTTTCTTGCAAAAAAAAGTCTCCGTTGATTTTATTTTATTTTATTTTATTTTATTTTTTTACACCTGCACATTCGCAATGATGGGAGTGGACCATGCAAATTTTCCACCAATCGCATGGCCACTTGGCCAGGTTGACCACAGAGACTTCTGGGATGTGCCAATCAGGCATAAACAGCCCACTAATCGTAGCCCAAACCCGAACCCTAAGCCTAAGCCTAACCCATACGCCAGTACACTGTCCTTCTAAGTGGGTCAGAGAGGCACCCAGAGGTGCACCCCAATACTCACCCTAACCTCACCCGTAACTAGCCTAACCCTAGCCCTTGCGCTAACCCATCTTAACCCTAAGCCAGATCTACTTGCATTGCACTACATGCAAGTACGTGAGACACAGCGAGTGCAAAGAGTCTGCCAGCCCGTCACTTGTGGCTCTGGCTGACTCCTGCAGCTCCCTCCAGGAGCTCGCTACCCCCCCCCCCAAACCAGTACTAACGACAATGAAAAAACAAAAAAACGAACCGACTAATTTTTGCAAAATTTCGCGAACAACGGAAACGAGCCGAAACGGACTGCCTCCGACACATGACAACTCGAAAACGTCATTTTCCCTAGTCGTGCCCATCTCTAACTACTACTACTACTACTACTACTACTACTACTACTACTACTACTACTACTACTACTACAACAACAACAACTACTACTACTACTACTACAACAACAACTACTACTTTAGAACTGCAGAGCTGGAAGGGACCCTGTGAATCATCATGTCCACCCCTTGTCAAGGAGGCAAAGTGGGAGAATTGAACTCCCAACCTCTGGCTCCACAGCCAGAGACCTAAACCACTGAGCTATCCAGCAGTTTAGAAACACAATAAAATGCTTTAGTGGCAACATTTGAAAACAAAACAAAACAAGCAAACAAATCATATCCTTGCTTTCTGAAGTGTCTCTCTCTCTCTCTCTCTCTCTCTCTCTCTCTCTCTCTCTCTCTCTCTCTCTCTCTCTCTCTCTCTGTCTCTCTCTGTGTGTGTGTGTGTGTGTGTGTGTACTGGCACCAGAAATTACCAGGCCTGTGAAAATAATTTATGAAATAATAAGGGTGGTTGCTCAGTTTGAGTTTTTGTGGAAGAAATAAAGAATTGCGAAATTCTTTTAAAATAATTTCTTACTTTACATATGACTAGCGAAGTGTGAATGTTCTAGTAGTCTCCAATATTTGCCTACATCTGGTGTGACACTTACTCTTTAGGCTCTGAATGTTCCAGCAGATAAACTCATTTATGCACCTAATCTGTAATGAGGAAAATGCCACGTCTGAGTCCTTAATTCAGGGCTATTTTCAAATGAGCTTTATAATGTAGCACAAAATGAAAAGGACTGTCTTGAAGATGTCAGAGTATAACACTGTGCCTGCCTGTAATTAGATGATCAACTGGTTATGAAAATTATTGAGCCAGAAAAATTGAATGTGTGTGGTATTTAGCAACAGCGAACAAGTATAGGATGTGAAGTATTGTTCTGAACAGAAATTAGGGTAGGGTGAAGTATGGGTATCCATGATCCAGAAGAAACCCTAATTTTGCTTTTCCTGATTGTCAAGATTTTGACATCATAGCCTCAAGTCAGGTTCTTACAGCTGGCTAATCCTTTTGTGTGTTAGAGGAACAAGCAAGTGCCCCTTCCCTCTGCCCATGTGCCATATATAACACAGACCATGGGCCTTTCTTGTGAAGACCCTTATGCCTTGAATACTCAGATGGCACAGTCTTTCCTGATTCTGTGAGATGGAAGGAAGGACTGTCCCAACGGAGTGTGTCTTGCACATGGAGCCATACAAGGAGCACATCATCAAACACATGTCTTATCATCATGTGTACTCGTGCCTCCCGTACAGAATGACCCCTCAACTAGACAACTGGCCATCCATTTCTTTCTTGGTCAGGTAACACATTTACTGTATTTTTCTGTCTATAAGATGCCCCCCGTGTATAAGACGGCCCCCAGTTTTCCCACACAAAATTACAGTTTCGCAACTGTGCAGTTCTCTCCACAGCTTACTTCCGTGTATAAGATGACCCTCAATTTTTATTCTACCAATTTTTGACAAAAATATAGTCTTATACACAGAAAAATACTGTAATACCCCACTTCCCCACCCACTTCCTACACTGTGAAGTCTGAGAGTTCAGGAGAGAACTAATTGTTTAGGACAAAGGTTTCCCTACCGTGGGTCCCCATATGTTCTTGCACTCAACTCCCAGAAGCTATCACCACTAACTGTACTGGTCAAGATTTCTAGGAGTTGTAGTCCAAAAATATCTGAGGAGTGAGGACCCAAGGCTGGGATTCAAAAACTTATCCCATGGTTGTTTTAATAAAATGACCAGAGACATTTGCACAAGTATTTCAAAATAAGATACATGGTTTATACTCGCATCTGGTGTTGCCAGCCTATAGGTAATCTGACCCCGAATGCCATAGTGTAATATGGACAATGACTTAATTGTTTTTAATGCTGAATTTATGCAGCCTTTCTAAAAGAAACCAGAACCACCAAAAAGCTAGGCAGGTTTGTAGATGGCTGAATGATAACTTTCATCACAGCTTTTAAACTCTGCATAAATATACATAAAGGCTGTGATATCTCAACAGCATTATGCCGCACTATGAAGAGGAAATTAACTAAAATGTTTGAATGAAATTAAGTTATTAACTGGGGCCTTGGCTATGAACCAAGTTATAATTTCAAAGAGAGGCCCATTCTAATTTGCTGATCTCTTATTGTTCAGTGCTTATCCATAATTCACGTTAGTGGAGGGGAAAAATGTCACAATTTCTGCCTTTTCTTTGGGATGATTTATTTCTGAATAATTACACTGGAATTCAAGGGTTCAGTTATGACTGGCAGATTAATTCCAAACCCCACACAATAACAAAAGAGGCTGTTAACATATAACAGGGATTTTTAAAGAGCTTATAAAATGTTACCTGCATAGCAACAAAGCAAGTGGCAGCATAACCTAATAAGCAAGGCTGCTCGTGTGCTCCATTCTGAATGTGACAGGTGAAGACAGACACAATATTTCAAGAGAAACTACTGCAGGATTTTCCACCATGGTTTGAGCCCACTTTCACGACTTATATGACAGATCTATGTGTTTTGTCAAGTTCAATGGAGGATATAAGAACATAACAACATAAGAAGGGCCATGCTGGATCAGGCCAAAGGCCCATCTAGTCCAGCTTCCTGTAATCTCACAGTGGCCCCACTAGATGCGTCTGGGAGCGCACGAGACTAGATATCTGTCTCCTGATACCACTCCTCTGCTTGTCTGTCCCACTTGATCCAGGTGGGCTCCAGGCACTTTCCCACTATTACATTACTACTACTCCTTTTTTCCTTTCTTTTTAAAAAAGAAAAGAAAAAAAACCCGCATATGTCAGGAAACCACTCTCTGGGTACATTTCCCCCCCTTAATGTCCAAAATCCTATCAGAATTTTGTTGGCTTGTTGTTACAGGTCCTCCAGTTGCTTCTGACTTCTGGTGACCCTATGGATGTGTGTGTGTGTGTGTTGTCGTTACAGTCGTGACCAACTCTTCGTGACCCCATGTCCATGGAGTTTTCTTGGCAGGAATACTGGAGTGGTTTGCCAGTTCCTACTCCAGGCGCCTACAGCACCTGGTATTCCCTGGTGGTCTCCCATCCAAGTACTAACCAGGGCCGACCCTGCTTAGCTTCCAAAATCAGGCAAGACTGGATGTTGTTAGGGCATTTAGGCAGCTGACCCTATGGATGAGTGATCTCCAAAACATCTTGCGCTCACTAGCCCAGCCCAGCTCTTCTAAACTCAAGCCTGTGGATTCCTTAGGAAATCGGTCCATCTCATCTTTGGTTTTCCTGCTTCCCTCTTGCCTTCAACCCTCCTTGTTATCGTCTTTTCCAGCGAATCTTGCCTCCTCATTATGTGCCCAAAGTAGGACATCCCAGTTTCCCCATTTTTCTGCCCCCAGACATAGATCAGGCTTTATATGGGCTGGGATCCACTTAATTTTCTTTTTTGCAGTCCAGAGTGTCAGCAAAGCTCTTCTTTAGCACTATATTTCTAATAAATATTTATTTCCCTTGTCAATTTACCTGTGCATACATACGTAAGCCATTGTGGCAAGCAGCTTCTCAATGAATGATGTGTTGGTTGCATTCCTAGCTGTGCAATGGGGATGCAACCAAAAACCTGACTGGCAACTCAGCTATAAGCAGCAATGTGACATGGTGACTTACCCATTTTCACTTAATAACTATCTGCTCTTAAGTCAATACTGACTTATAGTACCCCTTCTAGGTATAGAATACCCAGACGTGGTTTGCCAGCTGGTATGTTAATTTATGGATTCACTGGCTCTTGAGTTCACAGGTAGTAATGTTGCCACTGGGCTTAGATAGTTTCTACATCTGGGCAGCCCTTTGTTTAGACAAAATTGGTCCTAGACAATGAGTGTGTGGGGAGCGGTGTCAGTATAGAACCTCACAGGTATGTCTTGTGGGAACACATGAAAGGACCTTCTTGGTTGCTGCACCCAGACTCCCACTGGAGGCCAGGGCTGCCCCGTCTCTGCTGTCCTTCCGGAAACAGGCAAAGACCTTCCTCTTCAGGAAAACTTTCTTTGTATGAGGGAATATCTACTGTGTCTTTATATGAATCTACCATACATGATTACATTGGCTTTGTGTTTATAACCACTTTATAACGTTGTGTGATTGCATTGACACTATGCTTTCAATGTTCGTTTCCATCCCTCATAACTTTTACATGGAATTTTTACTTTTTCTTTAACTTTCCCAACCTTCCTAATGTCGCAACCCTTTAATACAGTTCCTCATGTTGTGGTGACCCCTTGCCCTACTTGGAAAAGGCCACAAGCCCCCTTTGGCAGCCCATTGCCACAGGTGCCATAGAGAACTTCCCTCTACAGCCACCCTCAGCCAATCACAGCCTCTGGTGTCATTGACTGACATCCTCTCCAACCTATCAAGCTGTAACTCACTCTTTACCCCCTTCCTCCACCCCCCTCCTCCGGACCCAAGCTGTTTGTGCTTTCCCCCCCTCTGGCTCAGGGCGACCCCTGTGAAATGGTTGTTTGATCCCCAAAGGGGTCCTGACCCCCAGGTTGGGAACCACTGCTTTAACTGCTCCCGTTCTCTTATAGCTTTAATGTAATATTGTTTTTTTAATGCTGTAAGATGTCCCTCAATTCCCCGTTCTCAATACTTGAACATGTCTTAATTGTACAGGACTGTATATTGTTCCTCATTAGATACCCTAAGCACATCTGACCTCGCCTGATTTCAGAAGCTAAGCGGGGTCGGCCCTGGTTATTACTTGGATGGGGGACCACCAGGGAATACCAGGTGCTGTAGGCGCCTGGAGTAGGAACTGGCAAACCACTCCAGTATTCCCATGGACATAGAGTCACAAAGAGTTGGTCACGACTGTAATGACACAACACACTGTAAGCCACCTTGGGTCCTTTTCCAAGGATAAGGGGTGTGTGTGTGTTAAAAAGTACTCTAAAATAAATAAATAAATAAATAATTCTTCTCCCACGAGGCATGGTGCGGAATCTAACTCACTGAGCCAGGTACCTAACTCACTGAGCTCTAGAAACTGCCAGTAGGATTCTAGTCATTAGGAAAAAAAATTACAAAACAATTCCAGGGCATGTAGAAAATGGTATCCTGATTAGATTCATACTGTCTGTAGCAGTATTGCTTTGCTTGCCCAAACACTTCCTCAGTTCTAGAAATTAAAACCCACTTTTAGGTATTCAATGAAGAGACTGTGCTTCCCAAGCATGGGCTGCTCTCTAAAGCCACGGATCTTCTGCTCGAGATCTTCACATCTATCTTCACCTTGTATTCAGAACGATAACTCTGCTTTTGGCAATTGAAAAGACCTATTACTGTTCAACTCTTTAGCTAATTATTGAGCTGGTGTTTGGTGAATAAATCCATAATAACACTAATATAAACATTTTGGTATCTGCCAACGCGTTTATGAATAGGGCACTTTGTCAGCCTTGCTTGTAAATCCTGCAAACCACCTTCGCTCTCATGCCTGGCATGCTGGTTGTCGTGCATATTAGTGCAAATTACAGCTTTTACCTTGAAACGGACCACAAACAGGAACACCATGCTTCCTGTGGGCTTTAAATTAATAGCTACTTTGTTTAGGTGGGCAGGGAACATGTTTTTCAAATACAAAGTGTCATTTCTCTTGCTGGCATAATAAAGAAGTCAGATTCATCATTGTTTTATAAATATTAGGGTTATTGAGACATGAGGTCCGTGCCCCCCTACGGAACAGCATCATTTGCACTTGTAAATATATAAAAGGTACCAACATCTTGGGAAATACAGAAATCTGTTCAAGTCCAGGGTGTTGAATCACCACACAATGTAACACCACACCACAAATACTGCTACAATACACTGGGGTCAAAAACAACAGGAGCACTGCAATTAGTGAGGAAGAGGAAGGAAAGATTAAGAAAACATCCTGACCCAGAGAGGATCAAGGATAAGCGTGTGTTTGGGTGGAGACAAGGTGAGTGACAGAAAGGAGGAAAGCAATAGGTTAAGAAAGCAGGAAAATCTGGATAGATGATCAAAGGGTAGGAAAAGCCCCAACGAACACTTTTTGTTGGCAAGGAAGCACAGGTTCTAAATCAAGCTGCTTCATTAGGACTCAGTGGAGAATGGGAGCGGGGGACATCTATTCATTTAGACTCCTACTACTCTGATCAGAACAAACTCTGGAACAAATTAAGACCATTTAGTTAATAATGGCAAAGCACCATTTTACGCCATTCTGCCATCATCCATTTATAATGGTTGCCATTAGGACATCCTCTCACTGTTGTAACAACAGAGAGCTGGTAGTTGCTAAAGTAATTTCAGTCTTCCCTCTCATAATTACCTAGAAGGTTATCCATGAATCTATTGAGTGATCAGTTGACCAATTTATGTTATATATGCCAGAGGGAAGGAGGAAATCTGATTTCTGTAATATACTGCTAGGGATATTGACCAACTGCATGCATACTTGTTAGAGAAGAAATGCTGACACAACTATCAAATTAACCTTACGGTGACCAGCAACCCTATATGGTAAACATGCCAACTGAGAATACCTTTCTATTCATAATATAGTCAGGATGTAGTCTGAGGCAGATAAAACATGTCTGTATTTTTTGCTCTGAAATAATCTTGTGTGGCAGCTGTAACCAGCTGCCTAATAGTGTTGGCATTTATGCATCTTTCTGGACAGCATCTGACATGGCTAGAACTGCATTTCACAAATGGCAGTGCATGTGTGTGTGTGTGTGTGTGTGTGTGTGTGTGTGTGTGTGTGTGTGTGTGTGTGTGTGTGTGTGTGTGTGTGTGTGTGCGTGCGTGTGCATGCATGCGTGTGCACGCGATGGATCTTCCTGCAAGCCCTCTTAAGATGGATGATTGGTCAGGGATTCAGTATGCACTAAGCAGCTGGATTTACAAACTGTCCAGAGAATATTACAATCAAAATGATATGCATGGAAGTAACATTGACATTTAAACAAGTGGTTTTATTAGTCTTTTGTGAATGGCATTAAAAAAACTGATATGAAAAATGGTTAAATTATTCCCATTGAGAGTTTTCCAGCTGTGATGGACAGCACATCCAAAATTAAAATTTCCACCCTGTACCAGTAAATGCCACACATAATCAATGCAGCTACAAAACTCTTTCCTTCACATGAGATTGTAAAATGCAAAGAGAGACACCCCAAATGTTCTTTTTGCTTCACAAACTTTGGATGGTTCTTCATCATTTTTATTTCCTGTACACATGCTTAAGGTGTTTGCAAAAAGGAGTCTCTCTCTCTCTGTCCTTTCACACAAACATGCATTATGTTATACCGTATTTCGTAAGAGCAGCAGTATGAAAAAACAACAAACAAAACACAAAAGGAGGGCCCAAAACTGGCGGAAAATATGGGAAATGATGGCATTCTGTCTGAGCCCAAATTGGTGAATGGCCCACCTGGGATAAGTTTAGATATTCAAAACAAACAAATACAATAAAACACTCAGAGGCACACCTGAGATCAAGAATATGGGCACAACAAAATTAAAAATCCTAGGACATTTCGGAATGGGACTGATCTTTAAGTGCATGCACAGAGAAGAAACATGTAAATGCATGGAAATAAAACAAAAAAAAGGAAAAGATTGGTAACATTGAGAAGATTCAGGATTCATTGCAACCGCTGGGTCATTCCTAGCCAAGCCTTTGGATATTGAAAATCCCCTCCTAATTTACTTCTGACTAATATATTTTAAAACACAACACACACTGTATTCTGAGAGCTGCACCTAGAATTAACATTGTACCTGTCAGTGTTCACATCAGCACCCACCTTAAAGAGACACTCCATTAACTTAGCCCCCTGGCACTACCAAGTAATTGGGCACATTGGAGAAGTATCTCTGCTGATCTGCTCTAGGCTGTTCCAATTAATTTGTCAAATGCACACAGCCCTTCTTGGCTTTGCAAAGTTACAAATTTGATGTGTTTTCTGGCTTACAGCAGATCACATGCTCAATGATGACTGGCACACACCTTCCTTCAATAGGTAGTTGCTGTAGGCAGAAAAGATCCTTGGGCTCCTCCCCAAATTTCCATTCAGCCTGAAGTCAGAAACACATAACTTTCAAAAGACTCCCGAAGCAGCCAGAGAGAGCATTAGCTGCCCAATGCTGAGTAAAGATGAACCCTTAATATTCTTTGTCTTCATTAAGGCTGTGCACTTAATTAGGCACAGCCTGATGATGTAGCACCTGCTAAAGTAAATGGGAAGCCATTTTTGAGCTAGATTAGAACCATCAGTGCCTTATGACTTGTGAGGTTATGGGGGAACAGCCCGCCCCAAAATTTGGAAGCCAGCTGCCCACCTTTTCTGGTGGGACCACAAGCCACTCATTATTAGAGCTATAGATCTTAAGCCATGGTCACACCAGTGAAATGTTCCCCTGTGGTTTCATGACTTTTAATTGTTTCCTGTCGTGCTTTGAGCAGTGGTCCACGGTCCAACAGGATACCGTGGTCGACGGTATCAAAGGCCGCATTTATTCTAGGATGTGCGTCCCAATGTGTTTCTGGTTTACCAAGTCATTTCTCTCCAATTCAATAAGTGCCTAAGCTTCTTCTTGAAGCCATTTGACAGAATTTAGCTGTCACATTGACACAAACATTCTATAACAACAACAACATTTTAGAAGGACATGCACATGGCAGTAGTTAAAAAAAGTTGTGATAAGATTGTTCACACACAGAGACAGCAATACAACATTTTTAAAACAGGATCTGCAACAACAGCAAAGACATCTGGCTGAGCCAGAAATAATCCGTAGTTAGCATGCTTTCTGGATAAATGATTTGCTAGCGGCCATGCATCATGTGACTGTAAATTTAAATTGTAAAACCAAAGAGGGAGAACTGAAAAATATTTTGTTGGTGTGACTATGGCTGGACAACTTGTCCTTCTCCTTGTCTCTCTCTCTCTCTCTCTCTCTCTCTCTCTCTCTCTCTCTGTGTGTGTGTGTGTGTGTAAATGCTGATTTATATGATAACTTGTTCCTTGCACTGCACTGTATGGATTATTATTTATGATATTCAGAGCCATGCATCCAGATGTGTACCCTCCAGAAATCGTTGAACTGCCCATGGCATCAGTTTATACCGTAGCACGCTCAATATACTGTATCTGTAATTCTCTCTTTGTTCTCATACAGGACTTGGTAGGATCAACCAGCATCCAGGCTTCCTGATTAATACAGCTTGCCTTATGTCAGTTACATCAGACTTCATGAATCATAACCTATAAGAGATGTGGCCTCCGTTAAACCACTTCTGCACAGTAATTGGTCCTGTGCCCCTACTCTCACACAATGTTGCTGGCACATTTACTGAAGTCTCTAGAACACTATCAGGATGGAAGCCAGCAAAGTAAAAGCCATTCACCCTGGGCTAAACAATACATTAAAATATGATGTTCGCCTAGCCCCAGGAAATGTTAGGATCAGCTAGTCAGCTGCCATGAATTAATTTGGATGTGGAGCAAATGAACAGAAGAGGAGCCGTGCTACACCAGACCAAAAGGTTACCTGTCCTGCTTCTTGTTGCCACTGTGCCCCAACAGATTTATTTATTTATTTTAGTTCTTATATACCGCCCGTCTTCCAGAGGAACTCCGAGCGGTTTACAACCTGTGAGAGGGCATCTGAAGGTGACCATAGCAGCTCTGATGCTCATGTCCCCACAGCAACTGATGTAGAGAGATGTACCACTTCTGTAACTGGCAGTAAGGTCTTGAGTATCAATAGGATGAATAGTAGTCACTGAGAGCCTTCTCTTCCACTAATTTGTGTAATCCTCTTTTGAGACCATCAAGTCCATGGTGGCCACTGCTGCAGTGCCTTGTGGTACTGAATTTCACTCACAGTTTAACTATCTGCAAACTCTTCCCCTTTTGGCTTTCCTCTAATGTTGATGTTACTCTTGGGGAAAAGCATGTAAATAATTCGATGGTTTCCATTATATTATAACTGTTTAAATAGTGGTGGTTTTATATTTAGCTGTGGTGACTGTTCCAGTAGCCAGCTGGGTAATTTCCAAACCAAACCCCCACATACATGGAAAAAATCAGATTACCCAGGACGGTGTCTCTGTCAGGCTAGACACAATAGAGAAGCCCCTCCCACTGGGAAATCCTGGAAGAGGGTGCGGTGTTTACCCCTGTTGTGATGAATAATTCATGAGAAGTGTCTGTATAGACTGGTTGATTGTGGACCAATGAGAAAGTGTTGGGGGAGGAGCCTGAGGGGATTTAAGGTTCAGCCTAGCATTGAATTTGTCAGATAGGGACTGACACTGTATGAGAGAAGGTCAGATAGGGACCTACCCTTACTGAGAAAAGACAGAGAAGGTCTGACTGAGAGATAGTTAAATACTAAGGAGAGAAGAGATAGGATTTTAGAACTTCTGTGAAGAAAACTAAGTGTTGAGTGTCTGAAAAGTTAAGTACTAGTTGTGCAAGTGATCTGCGTAGTCAGTAACCAAACTTTAATGAGTTTGAGCTATATTCTTCCTTTTGTTTGTACCTAAACATGTTACCCTTTATGGGTTTGATTCTACTTTGTAATAAATAAGCTTCTTTTATCTTTATTCAATTTAATACCAGTCTGAAGGCATTAGTTTGCTAGAGAAATTACTTGGCTGAAGCAAAAGGGAAAAAACAGAAGTGGTGCTTGTCAATAGCCTGTGAAAGGGCCAGGGGCAAAGCAGGGTAACGCTGCAGAGGGGCTTGAATCTTATGCCCTCTGATCTGGGCTTTGGAATGAGAAAGAGAAGCAGTCAAGCCATTTCTCTTGCTCTCTGCTTCTCTTCACTGAAGAAGAGGCAAGACTGAGCCTTCGTATATGTGCAATGAATTGGCAGGAAGACATGGTGCAGTTGGTGCCAGCTAAAAATAATGGATGGCTCTGAGTCAAAAGAAAATTTCTGGACCTGTAACTACACAAATGCCCGCAAGGTTCAAGGGCAGAACCATAAAGACACAAAGTAGATTGACCCAGACATTATTCCAGAATCTCTCTCTGAAAGAAACAAAAGGAAAAGAAAGACCAGACAATATTTGTGATGGAGGAATATTAAAGCATAATATGAAGAAAAAATGGTCTGTGGCAAGTCAAACCTGCTGATGTTTCAACTTAAGAAAAACAACAACAACAACAAAAGCCTACAGAGACAAGATGTGTGGATCAAGCAGAGAAAGACCTTCCACCACAACAGTTTAGCAAAATGCCTCATTGCACCAGTGGCCAGCCGTTACATCAAACAGTACTGCTGTTCACGTGAAACAAAGATGGCAAAGACTTCCCAGTACCTGGTACTGCACTGGCTGAGCTCTCCATTATTACATCATCCAGCATTAGATCTAAAAGAACGAAAGGGCATTAAATCACCTGAGAAGATGTGCCGCATTCCACCGTCAGCACTTCATTTATTTTCACGCCAGTGCTGGCCAATGGTTCTACCTGCCCAAAATGCTTCCCACAGAACACCCTTAATATTCCAAGGTGGCTTATATTGATGCCACGTACTGCAACAGATCCCCTTCAATTCCAGACTATAGAAAGGTGGAGGAATTTCTTTTCTTACCTTGGTTTAATTGAGCTTCTAATCATGTAAAAGCAGCACATGGCATATTAACGTCTAGATGTGGGGGTTAAGGTGCGATTCTGCTCTGTTTTGAGGATCCCTGGCAACTCCCCCCCCCCATATTATTTAAAAGCGTTTGGGCCATTAGATGGCACTGCCTAAAGGATTTAAACAGCAACAACTTCCCTCATGTTAAAAACCCTAGTGTTAAAAAAAGGGGGGAGTTGGAGGTCACATTTATAGCCTTCCAAGGTCTTGAGATGGGAATGTATGGCCCTTGGATCTCAGGGGATTGCTCATTCCAAATGAAGTAGTAGAAGCTTTGTTCTCTGGCACACAGATAAGAACTGTGACACTGTTATGTACCAGGCTTTTCTGGTCATCATCACATACTCACAATACCCTTTTGTGAGAGGACCATATGGCCCTCTCTTTACTGGCCTTCAGAAGGTTGTTAAAAGACAGCCAATTAGTTTTAGAGTTCTGTGCTTCCATGTAAGTTCTATGCTACTATTGTCACTAATATACCCTGTATTTAATTAATATAGACTATATTTAGTATCCATGTACTAAATATTTTTCTTGCTGATGATTATACATTTTGTACTTTTATTTAATCATCGTCCACCTGGTGAGGAGTCCCCTTCACTGAATGTTGGCTAAATGATATTTGGGAGATTATAAGTTAATTTTATTAATTCCACTAGATAGTAAAACATTAATAATGAGGATGAAAATGCAGATTTCTGGATTGAGAGACTAAAAACTAAGCCAGAAGTATTAGTGATTTTCCCCCCAATATCAGATTTATTTGATTTCATTTTATTTTCTGGGCCATATCAAAATCAGCTTTTCTAGATCATCAGTTCCCAAAGTCTTATCTTGCAACAACTGGTGGGTATGCATGTGCGTGTAAGTGTGTGATATTTGTGATACTCATAATAAGTGGAGTACAGGAATATATATTTATAATATTATATTCTGATGAATGCAATATAGAAAATAAAAATAAAAGAACCAGTAAAATGGAAGCACCCAGTCCACCAATACCTCATACCTTTCTTGTTTTTAGTCAGTGTAATATTGAAGTTGTCAGTGTGACATCTGAGATAAGTTATGGGCCAAAAAGAAGAAGAACATGGGTGTGGAAATGCTGTCACACAAGAGACGAAAGTAAGGCACCCAAGCCTGCATTCTTCAAGCTCTTTGGCTCAAAGCAGTTGCCACAAAACCCCATTAAAACCAATGTGGGTTATGCCAGGACTGGCCTGGACTTAGGTAACTACTATCAGTCCACATAACATATACAAAGGCCAGGGCTGCAGGGTATAACACATCCAAGGGGGTCAGGGGCATGCCTTGTGTGAGATAGGCAGACACCAAGGAAAAGTCTACGTAGCCCAGATTCCATGCCACTTACCTTAGAGAAGTCTTACTGCTTCAGCAAGCTGAAGTTGTTATTTGCAACTAAATGTTTAAGAAGATTTGATGGACTGATTTATTGAAAATGTAACTTGACACAAAACTTTAATGACTGTTTCCATGCATGGGCAACCTGGAGTAGAAATGCAACAGTGGAAAGGGCTCTTTATCATTTTCCCCGTCCACTAGTTATTTATGTTTGTACCTGTGTTGAAAGCTGTTTTGTAGGGTTACAGATAGCCCTTTGCAGTAACTAGTTACAAGTAATCCATGATCTATAAGTTAGTTCATGTCCTTAGTAACTAAGGCACAGCTAAGTTATATTATGACTTTAACACAGAGAAGGATTATAACTGTAATTTTTTAAAAGTTACTTTTATGGGATTGTGGAAGAGGAATTACATGGTTCGAGTGGTGGTTCATGGTATGTCTTGTGCTCTGTTGTGGGCACTGAAAAAGTGACAGGGAGATGGGTGGGAGAAGGTGTTTTGTGCCACAGACCAGGAACATGTCACATCCAAATTCATTATAAAAAAGTAGAGTAACTGTGCTTTTGAGAAGCAAGGGCAAATCAAGAGCTACCCTTAAACACTGACTAACAGTAGCTCTTTTAAGTCTTCATAACCTTAACTGCATCCGGCAGGTCAACCCATGGGCCTCTGCAGGGTGGGTTTTGAGGCTAGGCAGGCCAGTGTTTTCCTCTGTTTGATTTCTGTAGAAATCTCCTTTGCACTAGCTTTCCATTCCACTGTAAATTATCTTGCTGTTCTCTTCCTCTCTCACTTCCGGAAATTGCCTGCAAATATCTTTCTACACACAAAAAGTTAACTCTGTTCCCCCTCCTAAACTCCAGAACTTACCTATCTCAAGTTGCCCCCCCATCCTCCAATCCTCACTTGTTTCTGGAGTTTAAAATCCCCAGCCCAGAAGCCTCCAGAGGGGATGGATTGCAACTCCCATCAGGTCAGCATTCCAAACCAGTTTCTTTAAAATGCAAGCATCCTAGCTGATTTGAAATTAATTTCCAATGGATTACTAATTGTCAATGGGACTCATATTAAGTAGAAGTTTTCAATATGTTTCAGTTGGGGAAGAAGCAATTAAACCAACATCACATCTGTTGTAGCCCTTTGTGATGAGTTTCATTAGTGCGGGATCATAACTCTGAGGTTTATGAATAATGCTGATGGGGTTATTGTTCCATACACTGAATTCCTACTTAACTCTATGCCTAGACTGAGAAAAGGAGATGAAGGCATTCCACAAACAGCCTGTCCCACTTGACAGCTATCACCTACTACTTTAACTACTGTTTTACTTTTGCACTATGCTAAATTAGTTCACATATATTATACCTACTACAGCACCAATAGGAACATTTTAAGCTTCTGTTGACAGTATCTGGGGCCGCAAAGGATAAGCTTCATACTAGTAGAATTATAAGCAACAACATAAGCTCCTTTCCTGACCGTGAATTATTTCATTTGATAGATGACATGTAAATTTGTGTGTTTCCTATCCTTCCTACATCAAAGATTGACCTCTCCGTGGGCCAACTGGACTAGCAGTCCAAGGGCCATGTGGTGACATACAGCTAACCTGTCGTTAGAGCTGAAATCATACTAGTGATTCCGAGACAGAACATTCGGGCAGATCTTTGCATCTCAGAAATCAAACTTTCAAACAAATCTGAAGATAGCTTCTGAAGACGAATCACACAATGAAGCAAAGCCAATCTGTAAGATATGGGAAATGAGAAAAGCTCCCTGTTGCGATAGCCACTTTGGGCACTTAAAAAGCTCCCTCTATTAATGATGGGTTCATCTGTAATAGTTTAGTCCTGCCTATTTGGTACAGGATCAGATGAATGGAAAATGTCAATATATACAGTTCTGCTGAGTGTAATAAATGCTAGGACATGAAGTCCGTGACAAAAGATTTAACAGCCTAATGACTGGTGCATGAGCATGGAACTTGGTCGAGGATCGTTGAGAGGCAGAATAGTAGAGAAATATCAAGGGAGGTTGATACTCAGAGAGTGGCAAGCCTTTCCAGGGTTTTCTAGGTAGATAGTACTCAGGAGTAGCATGCCACTCTCTTCCTCTGGAGGTGCCCTGGGGCTGTGCAGCTTGCTCCAGGCAATGCCGGCTGGCAATTCTCCTGGGACATACACTGGGGGAATCCACCTCCCAACCTCTGCTTTCACAGTCAGATACTTAACTCACTATACAAGCCTAGCCCGTTGGCCTACAATACTGTGTAAACCTCTAAGGGAATGGATTTGGTTTGCAAATGCATGGCACAGCTTACATTCCTCTAGGAAGGAGTTCTTTTCCAAAATAATGCATAAGCCTCTTCTTAAATCCTACCTGAGGGACAGTTTCCCCTGTAACAGCTACAAGGTTTCTTCTTTTATACCATTAGAATGTGTAATATGCATTTGAGAACAAAATTGTGAAGATTATGCATTTCCCCCCAATCAGAAACAAGGATGAATTCCCATGCTTCTTTAAGGTACTAAAGTCCATGGGTTTTGCATATCTATGTTATGCTTCTTGCCACATTTACAATGAAAACTACAGTTACTTCCATTATACATTTACAGATATTACTGCATCAAACCCCAGTTGCATGGGTGCTTTTAACCCATACATATTGCATCTACTGTCTAGGTCAGTGGTTCTCAACCTGTGGGTCCCCAGATGTTCCTGTACTGCAACTCCCAGAAGCCTCCACCACTCGCTGTGCTAAGAAGGGATTTCTGGGAGTTGCAGTCCAGGAACATCTGGGACCCACATGTTGAGAACCACTGGTCTAGGTATATCATCCAAATATCTGAAATCAGCCCCTTTTATTTTCACATTTGTATTGTGGTGGGAAACGCATCCTATATGCAAACCTCCTGATGTTTTGGCACAAAAAAAGGGGATAAGTACCCTAAAACACAATACATTTTTGTCAATTATTTTTGTTATTATTTGTAATTATTATTTATATCCCATAGAAAGAACTCCATACCCATATCTTAACAAAAGCACATCAGTTCTGTAATATTTTAATGGTGTCCCCAGAGTATAATAACCTCATGATTTAGGAGGAATATATCTTATTTCTTAGTAATTTTTGTTTTATAGGAGTCACTAAAAAGTCCCTGTTCCCTGATGGCTTGATTTTGAACTTTTGAACTGCAGTCCTTAGGTTGAAGTGGGTTTAAAATGTAACTTTTCGAGTTTTAGAAGGTGCTTCAGTATCTGATAAGGATAGATTAAAAATCATACCGTTAAACCTATGAAACAAACGTATCAAGTAAAACACCATATATTTTGACAACAATTAGGACTCTAAAACAGCAACACAGAGAGGCTCCTAGAGATTCACCAGTGTCAGTCCAAAAAACGGGTGAAATAAACATGGAGACCATGAAGGAAAGCCATGGGGACACTGAAAGGTTAAGACGAAAGAGTGACACCATGAATGAAAACATGGGCATGTGAAGGGGGAAAACAAGCAGAACAGAAGGCATGCAAGATGGAGGAGAGTTCCTCTGACCTGTGACCTCTGACCTTAGCGTTATTTCCTGCTTTTTCAATCAAACAGAAACTGAGGCAGAAAAGACAATATGTGAATTTTCTCAGATTTTAGAGAAGTCTAGTGTGGTTACAAAAATATAAATATATAAAAATATGTTCTAAGTGGCCCGCTAATTGTGCGTGTCAGTGGACGTACCCCAAGTTGATGAATTTCATTTAGTTAATGTCCGTTTCTAACTATTTTCATAGTTTAGGAGAAAAAGAATCTGTATTTCTCAAGCAAATGTACTACATTTTCAAGCATTTCCAAAACAAGGCTGCTTTGTTATTATTACATCCTTGAATTCACTTTGCAGTTTTCATTAAGCCATTGGTATACATGGCTTAGCCATAGTCAATTGATTTTACTGTGACATTACAAGTCTGTAATAAACCAAATCGCGATGCTAATTGTCAGCAACAGAAAGAAGCATGCCTAAGATTCTCGGCCTGTTCTGAAACTGCTGGCCTTTTGCATCTGACACTATTTGGATAATGCTAAGCTTGTGCAATGGAAAATATACATATACATAAATATATAGATATAGATATATATATCGTATTTTAAATCACCTAGCATAGAAAGTAGTTGCAAATCATGCAGCCATTGCTATATCTCCATGGCCGTTTGCTTAGCCTAGGCCGATGCTATATCCTTCATGCAAATTTTATAGCTGGGCATGCTTTTTGAGAAGAATTTGAGCTTCAGATGCTAGGCAGAGAGGTGTGGGGAAGCTGTCAAAGGTCAAGCAGGACTCAGAAAGATGAGGAAAGACTACCGACCAGCCATCTGTTTCTCCTTACTCCTTCTCTTTTTCTCCAGCCGCTTGAGTCTCTTCTCCTCTCGCCTCTTGGCTTCCTCTTCCTCCTGATGTTGACGGCACTTATGAAAGTTCTCCACCACAACTCCCACAAACATGTTGAGGACAAAGAAGGCAACAATCAGCAGGAAGGAGATGAAGTAGAGGAGCATCCAAGGGTTATAGTTCATGACTGGCTGCAAGGGAGAGAAAGAAGCCGTTACGATTGGAATCCAGCAGGATACAGGAGTCAAAGATCAAGAAATGCACCACCAGAGGAGTGGAACCTTCTCTGCATGTGACAATATGAGCCACATCTCTTTCTTGGACTTCTAACAACGTCATGGCAATTACATACCTGCTGATCCACTCCTACAGCATCCAATCCATCATACATGATGTCGACCCACCCATCTTTTGAGGCCAAAACAAACAGAGACATTAAGGCCTGGAAAGGCAAAAGGAAAATTAGTGTTACCTTTAGTTTGTAAGAGAGCACCTCCATTTATTACTGCTCTGTTTTCCTCCATGGCTGGATTTGTATTATGTTTTACCTTACAGATAATCGTCAGGTGCTTTACTATTGAAGGAAGAACCTATCTCTGTTGGATTATAGGTCCATTGACATCGGTTAATTCATGAAAGAGGGAGCCAGCTGCCTTTCTTCACCCTCCAGGCTGCCACCATTCACTTTTAATTTAGACCCTGCCATACTGTTAACATATAGATGGCTTCCAGCGCAGTTGCAAATGAATGGCGATACTAGGATGCGCTGGATACTGATGAGGAACGCTGCTGTGGTTTACCGTGCAGCTGTCAAGCTGAACACATGGGATGTGGTGACTTTTAGTGGCATGGAAAGTATGCAGATTTTCTCATAATTCTGTGAATTCAGATTTATCAATACCATAATGGCTGCACATGGTGTTTTCTGTAAGAAGCTTGTCATTTGCCAGCTGCAACATCCGGAAGAAAATTCCACATAAGCTTTCAATGAATTAAAGGAGCAAGCACACAAATTACCATACCGTCCATACCTGGCCAAGATTATCAAAGTTATACTTGTGCCGGACCCATTTGTAGCTGGCCTCTGCACAGTCTGATTTGTTGGTGATGTTCCTTGTGTCTTCTCCTTGACAGACAAAAAACTTCCCTTTGAATAACTGTGAAAACCAAGAGATGGCAAATAATTGGCACAGGTGGCATCTGGAGGTGCCCAGCTATGGAAATGTAGGCTTTTCCTTCAGTGCCCTCCACACCTGGCTCTACCTTCAGAGTTCTGGAGGGTGACCATTCAGAAGAAGGTCTTTTCCATACATATTTTTCACCTACCAGTTTTAATGAAGTAAGTTGTTGTGACACAGTAAATTGCCTTGGATCTTGTCGAGGGGAAAGGCAGGGCATACATACAGTGGTACCCCTTAAAACAAATGCAATTGGTTCTATGGGTCAATTTGTTTTAAGAAAAATTTGTCTTACAAAACGTGGTTTCCCATAGGAATGCGTTGAAAATTGATCAGTTCATTCCAGAGGCTAAAATAAAGACAAAAATATCTGAGTTTTTTCCCCTGGGCACATGCGGAATAGTTTTTCTTCTTGCGAAGCATCCCATAGGGAATTTTTTTTGTCATTCAAAGCAAATTGTTTTCTTCCTACAAGTTTTTTGTCTTATGAGGCATTTGTCTTAAGAGGTACCACTGTATTTAAAATAAATAAATGATAAACAATAAGCCACTTGTCATACATTCACTCAATCAGGGCTCTTAAGACTTAAAAAGGTACAAAGCTTCCTGGTCCTCAGAGTGCCAGAGAAATTCTGAAAAATGCAGCTTCTCTCGCCAATCAATTTAAAAAAAAAATTGGCCAGGGAGCTGATGAAGCACACACACGCACACATCATGCTGCACTGAATGTGGTGGTAATCCTACAGTACTGAGTCCAGCAGCGCCAGACATGTTGATCAACAGGGGAAAAGGTATCAATGACACCAGATAATTAATTTTGTCAGTTTCTTGATGACAGAGAGGAAGTGGCAGTGTGTGACAGTTATTATGGGAAATGTCAGTATAGGGGCCTCTATCAGGCTCTGTGGTGATGGCTCCACCAGTTCACTGAGTGACAGAAGACATTGGCATTAGCATGCCTGACTTCTCTGTGGCGAGGCTCCGTTCCCCTCGGACTCTTTAAATATCATCTCTTCATCTGAACTCAAAAAGGCATGCCAGACCTTTAAGGCTCTGTCTGAGCAAGCTAAACAACAGAGATCAATGCAGACCCATATCTTTCGTACAAAGTGACATTTAATCTTTTTACCTAGGAGCATTATACTGGGGGCAGGGGGCAGTGTTGAAAACACAATATTGGATGCACAGCACATCAATGGCTGGTGACTTCCCACAATGTAACACTTTCTGCTAGGGCCAGGCACTGAGGAATCAGCCTCTCTCTTCTTTCTACCATTATTGGTTTTTTTAAAATTTCTTTATTTCAAGGCCCAGTCCATTATGAGCTGCTTTCTCTTCTACAGCAGCTGTAGCAAATACAACAGTACAGCTGCTATCCCACAGCCAGAAAATCTGCATCAAAGTAAAATGTGGATTTTCCCCAGAATAGTCACATGGTTGAAAATGCTGTTCCTGTGTCCCCACAGGCACAATTTAAAGAACCACGTTTTTTGTCTTCCCATGAGTGGGAGCCGCAGCACATCAGAATGAAACGGTTTTGATGTGGATTTTCTGAGTCCTCACGGACTCAAGTACCAGTTAAAAATTCGCATAGGAACTGAGACAAGCTTTGTACCACCTCGAACCAGGTACTTGCAAAACTTCCTGGGTTACACTACAGCCTACCTAAAGTCCACTGGTCATGGGATAGCAGCCAAAGTAAACATTACATTAACTGAGAGCCCCAGACAAGGATTGGAACTGATTGCTAAAATGTGTCTGTAACTGTGGAAGATAGGGGGATTGAGATAGGTTCTCTAAAGATGAAGATGGGTTTTCAGTGTCAAAGATTTGACAGCAGAATGTCAGGATGTCTTATTCACCAGAGAGCTGCTTCACATAGTATGGAGAAGCAAAAGGCCATTGGGTGTCACAAAGGGCGTTTATACACGACCCCTAAGCTGCGCTGCAAATGGCTCCCAGCTCCGGAGCTTAGAAATGTTTCCCCACCAGCTCTGGAGTTTGCAGACAATTAAGTGCGACCCCGCCCACTTTAGCGCGACCCAGCGCATTTTTCATGTACCTGCTCTCTGGAGGTGAAAAAAATTTGATGCGGATAAGAGTGCCGGGCTCTCCTCGCTTGTCTGTTGTTTTTTTTGCCTCCCGCCCCTTTAAGAGCCCCTTGAGAAGGAATCAGGAAGTAACGGGGCTCGTGGCAACTTCGACCGGCACCCGGCAGGTTAGTAAAGGCTTCTTTTGTCCTTTTTTCCCCCCCCCCCCCCTCACGCCGACAGGAGCAGGAAGTGCTGAGGGGTGGGGATGCAGGAACAGAAACGAACCCCCAATATCTCTGGTCCGAATTTAAGGGACCAGCAGATCTTAGGGGTCGTGTGAAAAGGCCCAAAGAGGGATTCAACAGGAAGATACAGACAATCCGTTTCATCCCCTGGCCTTGTGTGCCTCCATGGCAGTAGAAACTCTCGCTAGTTAGAGGAATGCATTTGTAACAGCCAGGGCGTGGTTGATAACAAGGCTATCAGCAGAAAGCCAGGACCATGGTATCTTCAGGAGCATGGTCAAACAGTCCGAGGTTGAGCAGGTCATCAGCCAGTCCACTTTCAAAACACAAGGAGGCAGAGATCCAAACAGGCAGACTTATGGAAAGACAGGGTTCAGAGCCAGAGCCCCAACAGCTGTACTCCCTGATTGCCGCAGCCTGAGAGGACCCCGATTATGTCAAGAATTAGAGTCAAATGACCCCGATCCTGGCAGCATTATAGCTAAACAAACATTTTGTTCACAATTACGAGGCAGCACAGAAGACTAATGAAATGCACAAGTTCCTTGCACCTTTTCTACTGTATACTCTACTGGCATCCATAGGGTCCACATATCTTGCTAGAGGCTTACATTGGTGTATGTGTGTGGGTGTCTATGAATAGGGATCTTCCCCAGTTCTGTGCAATGAATATGAGTGCAACTATGAGCAGGCCCTTTCTGCCTGCAGGGAATGCTATAGTGAGCCTACCTGGACTCCCAAGATGCCAAAAATGATGAAGAAAGCACAGCAAATGACCACAATGTTTCCAATGGGTTTCAGAGATGACATCAAGGTTTCCACCACCAGCTTCAGCCCTTGTGCTCGGCTAATGACCCTAAAAGGCAGAAGTGGTACGTCATCACTATCTGTTATCTTATCAACAAGATATTTTTCCACATTGAAAGGAACTGGAACCAAAAAAAGGAAAACATTAAATAGCAACAATTCCACATAAAGAAGTCTTCCCGAAATCATCAAACACCTTAATCTGAAAATTGAAAAATTGAGCTGAAAATGGTCAATATGGAGAATAATAAGGGAATGGCAATTGTTCACTTCAACAGATCTGGATTACAGATGAATTACAGATCTTTGAGCTCACTTATCCTTTAGAGATAATGACCAAAGAAGGGTAAATGAGTGCAGTGTTATCATTTCATAATGACCCTGAATTGAGACATGTCCTCATAAAATATTGGTGAATTTTGACATTTCCCTTCACTCTGTTGGGATAAAAACGACACTTTATTGGACTGTAGACAACATGCCAGGCCTCTAAAACCTTGTATAGAGGAGGGAAGCAAGCTGCGGGGGGGAAAAGTGTGTAGTAGACTCTGGATTATTGTGGGTATCTCTTTTACACCTTTGCTATGACCATAATAACTTAAATGTCCAACACTATGAGAAAAAAATGGATCTTCTGAGTAATTGATTAGTTACATTGATCAATTATATGCATCTAAAGCCTTCTCTTAGATCCTTGCTTTCCCGAAGGGTAGCACGGCTACCTTGCTACCTAGCACCTCTTATGTTCTTATGTTCACCCTTCGGGAAAGCAAGGATCGAAGAGCAGGCTTTTGAATTTACCATGGCCACAGCACCCTCACTGTGGCTGAGGGAAATTCAAAAACCTGCTCTTCGACCCTCACTTTTCCAAAGAGTAGCCCCTCTGCTCTTCAATCCTCACTTTCCCAAAAGGTAGCACCCTTTGGGAAAGTGAGGATTGAAGAGCAGGCTTTTGAATTTCCAGCGTCCACAGCACCTTCACTGTGGCCATGGGAAATTAAAAAAACCTACTCTTCAATCCTTGCTTTCAAGAAGGATGCTACCCTTCGGGAAAGCGAGGACCAAAGAGCAGGTTTTTGAATTTCTCAAGGCAACAGCACCCTTGCTGTGGCCGTGGGAAATGCAAAAAACTGCTCTTTGACCCTCACTTTTCTGAAGAGTGTCACTCCATCTGCCTCTCTCCTATACCATCAGGAAAGCCAGGGGGCATGGCAGCAGCTTGTGGGTTCATTTGTAGCCCCAGTCTTGAAATGGCTCTGTGCAAAGAGCAGGGTTAAGGGGACGCAGCGGTTTGTGGGCTCCTTCATAGCCCCTGTTTACTCTCCAGCCACACTGTTTTTGGCATCCCAAAAGTGACGTAGCTTGAAAATAAACTGGGGCTACGAAGGAGCCCACAAACCACTGCCTCCCCTTCACCTGGCTCTCTGCACAGAGCACTGTGGCATGCTCTGAGAGGAGGGGGAAGTACCGTGGCCGTGAGGGGGCCATGTCAGCTGCCCACAGAAAGTGCTCCACGAGCCACCTTTGGCACCCATGCCATAGATTCGCCAACACTGGTCTATCATTTCCTTGAGCAGTGGGAAAGATACTTTCAAGCAGAAGTACTGTTTGAAGTTTTTTTGTGTCTGGTCCACTATAGCAAATTATTCTAAAAGTTCAATCCTCTACACGCCTACTGAGAGGTAAGACCCACTGAGTTTGATGGGATGTATTTCCAGACTAGAGAGTACAGATCTACAGCCTACCTAAATTCACTGTTACAGAATATTCTGATCCATTTAGCACAATTCACAGATTTTGGCAGCTGCTGGCAATTGGTTTTTACAAAATTTTTGCTTAAAACCTAAAAGCTACCAGGAGCCACCCCTGTTCCCTTTTTGGAACCATGACAGTTCCCCCGTGAACCAAAGCTCTGAGCTTTGTGGAGGAGAGGTTTATTATAGAAGGAAGCTAATGAAAGACAGGAGTGTCAAACATTCTCATTTCCGGGCGCTGGTGGCGCTGGTATTGGCTTTGTGGTGTGGGGGTGTGTATTGAATGGAATTGTTGCCAGTGCTTCTTGATGCCCTTTGTGGAGGGAGAGGGTTGGTTAAAGATGCTACCTTCAGTAAAACTCTCACACACATTCCAGAGTGCTTTGTTGAGATGCATAGCATCCTATCTGAATTCACAGAGAACATCCTCAGCTCTTGTAAACAGAGTTTGGCATTATATTACCCACCATCATTCATCAGCGTAGTCCCTTCTGCCTCTTGGACAATGGCCTGTTACTGCCCGGTGTCTGAATGGATGGTTTTAATCTAACGTGCACGATCACTGGTGGTGTTATTTCTCGGTTTGGATTTCTGAACACAGCTGCCAACCGGAAGAAAATCCTTTGTGTATTCTGCTCTTGGTTCAAAACTTCAACACTTGATATTGTTCTTTAGCTTAAATAAACTCATCACAATTCTCTCATCAGAAGTAAACAGAATATAGTACCTTCGCCCCCTGCTGTTTGTTGCCATCATTTGTATTCCCTAGAAAATTAATGTAAATTTCTGCTGATCCCACTAGAAAGGTTTTCTTTACTGGTCACATCTGCTTTGATTTGTTTCTTGGAGATCGGTGGCATGACACTCTATCACCCAACATGTGGCAGCACTTGTCAAATTGGATTTACATTTTTGGTCCTGTTTGTTACCATTGATTTGTGCATTTGGTCACGCATCTGCTTCGGTAAAGCAACATACTCTGGGTAAATGCCTACTGGAGCTTTTCTTTCAAGTTGAGACTGAAAGAATTTATATATAAAGATCTGGGCCAAATTAAACAGCTTTTAAAATCAGCAGGGCTATGAGTACCTCTCGGGACTTTGGAGTTTACATTTCTACACTCAAATTACTCTCCCCCCTCCCTACACCATTTTATATGCTGGTACATATAAGCAATTGCCTTATTATCAAGGATTATATTGCTGGGAATAATTTGTGATGCTGAGTCCCATATACGTAAACTATGGATTTAAATACATGCTTGGCTTCAGATGTTTCGGGGCAAGAGAGCATCAGTGACCATCAACACTACTTAGGACAGTGAAAACCTGGGAGCATGAGGCATGGAAACACTGCAGAATCTTCTACCCAGATTAGTGGAGAAAGCGGCTCCCTTCTGCACAAATATCCTTTCGACATACAGATATTGTCTGAATCTGCCTTAACACTGAGGCCATTGATTCTTCAATACAGGAAGAGTTCAGAGGTCATGCCCTTAGTTAATATTTGACCTAAGTAGTCAGCAGAAACCTATATTTTAACATGATATAAATAAACTGCATAGCATTGGGCTCACTTACTTCTCTGTCCTCTGCCTCTCCTCCCCAGTGTAACTGGGAGTAATTTGGAATTTATCATTTCCATTTTTGCTTAATCACAGCTTGCTTGCTTATTCATTCATTCATTCATTCATTCAATTGGTTGGTTGATTGATACACTGCTTCTTTAGTGCACACACTACCCCGGACGGTCCACAAATTAAAATGTAAACATCCCACAGACCCCACATAACAATGCATACAAATCATGGCAATTAAAACAAAAGAAAAAAGAAATTAAAAAGGGTGAAAATGTAAAAAAAAGAAAAATAATTGATATGAACCATATCTGGGAGACTCAGTTGTTGAAAAGCCGCTTTGGATAGTTCTGTTTTCAACATTTTTTTTTCTGTACATAAGGAAAGAAGGAGTCTGTAGTAGTTCCCTAATTAATCTATTCAAGTGACTTGTCTTGCCCTTCAGTGTGACCAAATTTAACAACACAGATTGGGAAGAGTGCGTGAAATGGGTACCTGATTTCTGGAAAATTTAATAAGTATTGAGGTCCTAAACTGTTAAGGCTTTATAACCAGCACCTTGAATTCAGCATAGAAAGTGACAAGGAGCCAATGAATGTGCTTCATGACTGGCAACATATGATCAAATTTAGTAATTCCAGAATGTGTCTGGCTTTGACCTGCTGAAGTTTCTGTATCATTTTCAAGGGCAGCCCTATGTAGAGAACATTATAATCATCTATTTTTGAAATGCATGAAGTGCTGTAGCCTGTTACTTATCCAGGTAGGGACAAACGAGCAATCATCCAAAGCTGCTAAAAAGAATTCTTGGCCACAGACAATATTTGAGCCTCTACTGAAACTGCTAGGTCCAACAGCATTCCCAAGCAGCAAACTTGGGAGAGGGTTACACCTCAGGGAGAGGGTAACCCTATCAAGACCAATCCTCCTAACAGTACAATCTATGTCTTCTTTGGATTCAGTTTCAGTTTATTGGTCCTTGTCCATTCCATTATTAACACTAGACAGTGCTCAAAGGCCCATAAAATTTTGCCTGCAGATGAAGCAAAGACAGAGCTGTGTATTATCAATGCACTGCTTACAGCGCAGTCAAAAGTTCTGTATGAGTGCTCCTTGTGGCTTCTTGTACATGTTAAAAAAGCATTGGGGAGATGGTCAACCCCTGAGGGAACTCACAGCAGAGGTCTCGACTCTCAAGGGAGTGGAGACAGCATCCCCAAGATGCACCATCTGGGATCTGAGATCAAGGCAGAACTGGAACCAGTGGAGAATGGAGCCCCCAAACTCTTAATTTGTTAGCTTTCCCAGCTTTCCAAAACAGTCTTAAAAATATCAAAGTTGCCATGAAGGTTCTAGAGGTACCAGCAATTTTAAACTTCCCCTACCTGCCTCCCTTAAGATATCGTCGTGCAGAGTGCTGTTTCAGTACCGTGTTATCTAACCAAAGAAACTGTGTTTGATATTAACTAGAGTTAGTGAGTTAACCATAGTTTAACTTAAATTTGTTTCAAATGTTGACCTAATGTACAGTTCATCTGTTGTGATCAGCCAAAATTAAGGATAATGGGAATTGGAGGCAAAAACGTGTGCATTTCTCTGGATGGCTGCATGAGGTGAGCGGGGAGAGCAGAGTGTAGCAAAGTGTAGCAGATGAACATCATAGATTTCACTTTTCAGACATCTGCTGGACAAGTAAACGCCAGCAGGAAAAAAACCTGTTGGGTGGGTTTTACTTGTCCAACAGGAATGAAATCATTGTCAGCAGCAGATTGCCACTGACTAAAGGTTTCCTTTTTGGATTTCAGGCTCCATGTGTCTTCAATTTTCTCCTCCAATCACCCTACTGCTTCAAATTGGTTCAGATTGCTTTGGGCTTTCTTATTTCCATCTCAGCACACTTTGTTCAGCTGCCCTGTAACTAACTCTTAAGACCTTCATTGAGAATTCTCAATACCCCTTCATTTACCAGCGACCTTCATGGTACAACATCACTCTTGAAAACAGCACAAAATTTCATAACTGTGGATTAGCAGACACTGCGGCACTGGGGGAGAGTGAACAAGCAATCAATAGGAAAGATAGATACACACACTGGAAAACGGCACAGCTAGAATTACTGGGCTGTTTTATCAAGGGCAAGGCTCACTAGCAGAGCTGTACCAATGCCGGGAGGAGGTTTGTTTGCCCGAGGTAGCTACCAAGTTCTTCAATGGTTTCTTCAAATAAACAAAGGCCATAAGCCTCCTCTAAGCATCTGTCGCCTTGTTTCCTTGTACTCTTTGTCAATTGATTGGCACTGGCAGGAGCTCTGTGGCTCAGAAACTCTGAGAGAGAAAGGTAGTGAGTCCTGTGGATGAGGACAAATGAAAGCTTACCAAGTAAAGAAATGCTTTTCTGTTTTTATGGGGCTGGCAGACAAGTTATAACCCCAAACTGGAAAGCAAATGAAGGTCTGTCTTTGGAATGGGAATGAATGAATGGGATTTGAAATGGACTCTTTCTTAGCTATTGGCTACCTATTTGTGGAATACATAACGAAAAGGAGAGTGCAATAAAATAATTCTGGGGAAAAACAACAAACGTATAATCTGAAAAGTGGCAGAATTTACCTTCATTGTAACAGCCAACTTAAATAATAAACAATATACAGTTACAAATGTACTACTGTCTGAATAAGGTTTATTAATGTCACTGGAACACCAGAGTTATGGTTATTGATACACTATGGTTATGCTCAGAATTAGTTAATTAATTTTTTTCAACTGTGTTGACTTGGGAGACCGATATAATTCCACCTAGGAAAAAGATCCCAAATGCCTGATGAACATTTCTTTAAACTTTTATAGCCAACTATGTATCATAGATTCTCAAGGTGGGTTACAAAGCTATGTAAAACAATTTAAAATATAAGCTTTTCCCAGAATTGTTTTTTAAAAATAAAAAATATCAAAACACTCCAACATTGCGACGATGAATGGATAGAAAATATAGTTTGCACTAAAGAACCTGGATGACTGAGAATCTTCACAGACCTACTCCAACATTAGAAAAATAGTTTGCACTGAGACCTGATTCTCAGCATCCCAAGTCTTTCTGATAAATAAGCATGTTTCTACTTGGTACTGAAATGACGCCAATGTTGGCCCCAATTGAGATTCCTAGGGGACAGCATTCCACAAATGGGGTGGTAGACAGAAAAAAAAAGCCCTCCCTCGTGTCTCTATATAACAAACTCTGCTCCATGCTAACGCACAGAGGACAGTCTCTCCAGCAGATCTTAAGTGACTGAGGTTTGTACAGGGAGAGGCACTCTATCAAATACGCAACCTTGTATGGAACGAGGCTATTGAGCACAGTGTTGTCTATATCACCTCAGCCAGCAGCTTTCCAGAGATGCAACAAAGATCCCTGGAAATACAACAACAACAACAACAACAACAACAACAACAACAACAACAACAACAACAACAACAACAACAACAACAACAGAAATATGGTGAGACCGACAACAGCAATAAAATCAAAAACAGCAGATGGCAGAACAGTATAAAAATGGTAACTGGAGCTAAAGCTTGCCCAATGGGAAGAAAAAAGTCTTTGCCTAATGACACTAAAATCACATTAGAGAGTAGATCACCTGCAAACTTTCCCAAGAAGGCTCCACAAATAAGGGATCCAGCCATGACCACTGAGTAGGCCTCTCCCCTGCAGCGGTTCAGGGACAGACCTATGAGGAATCTACAAATGGTTTCAGCACCTGTGCAGACTGAACATGTGTCATTATCCCCAGATCAAGGCGGATTTGATTTAACCACTTATTTATTTTTAATTGGATTTTTTGAAAAAAATAATAAAAAATCAGTTTTGATTTGAAAGAATTTGATTTAAAAAAATGACTGATTTTTATCCACATTACCCCAAATATGAAGGGCTTCCAAGGACTGGATTCTAGAAGTGGATGGGGAGCCAGTGCAATTGATGAACCACAATCACAATGGGATGGCATCAACAATCTTCCCGTTAAATTGGGACAGAAGTACATATTACCATCCCTTTTGGATTTTTTTTTTGTGGTGGTGGGTGGGGCTGGTAAATTTTCTATTTACTCATAATTTTTAAGAGAAGGGGCTCACATCCCCATCTA
Organism: Phrynocephalus guinanensis; assembly: GCA_037367245.1. NCBI lineage: Eukaryota > Metazoa > Chordata > Lepidosauria > Squamata > Agamidae > Phrynocephalus > Phrynocephalus guinanensis. Next base: position 114,838,954 of record CM074734.1, on the reverse strand, counting down.
AGGCTCCTGGACTTGGACCAGTGCTTCTCTTCCTATCCTTTTTGCAGCCCTGTTTGCTACAAGATATTGCCCAGAACAGACAAATATACATCTTTGTTTGCAGCTGGAAACAGACTCAACTCAGTCTTTTAGCAGGGCATGAGTAAAGTGGATACAGGGATGCTCTTCTCCCTCTCACAACATACCAGAACTAGGGGACATCCATTCAAACTGAGGGTTGGGAGAGTGAGAACAGACAAAAGAATCCCCCCCCAATGTGTTGTTAGTCTGTGGAACTCCATGCCACAGGATGTGGTGATGGCATCTGGCCTGGATGCCTTCAAAAGGGGAGTGGGCAGATTCCTGGAGGAAAAGTCCATCATAGGTTACAAACCATAATGGAGATGTGTAATCTCCAGGCTTAAAAAGAGGGTACTTCAAGGGCCAGATGCAGGGGAGTGGTATCAGGAGACAGATATCTAGTCTGATGCGCTCCCAGATGCATCTGGTGGGGCCACTGTGAGATACAGGAAACTGGAGTAGATGGGCCTTTGGCATGATACAGCATGGCTCTTCTTATGTTCTTAAATTGTTTTACTGATGAAAACACCCTAAATTCTAAAGATGGTGCGACGTCCATTATTCTACTTACCAGTTCAAAGCACAGATGGCCCTAACCTCTGGAAGGAAATAAATTATTAGGAATTTTCCCCTTCCTTGACTGCCTGTTACTAAGAAATATAGCTCAGTCCTATGGACAATAATAGAAATGCCTCACTTTCCCATCTCTGTTATTTTTTCAATGCAATTATAGAAAAAATTCACAGGGGAATTGCTCTATTTCATGTTAATAATAGAATGCTGGATTCTCTTATTTTAATTTTTTTTTAAGGAAGCAGATGGACAATCTTTACATAACTCGTCCAGCAATAAAACACATATGGCTAAAACGTCCATTTCTAACAGATGCCGGGCTATTTCAGATAGGGATTAACACATGCACAGCAGCAGTATAATGTCCATCAATTATATGCATTTATTTGTTTTCTATCCCACACTATTCTGGGAATTTTACAGTTTACAAGTTAAAACTTATAAATCCCAGAGACCCCCCACTGCAATGCATATAACATTTTTAAAAAAAGCATTAAAAAAAAGAAGGATGCAAAACACATGTCCTCTGCCCTGCATGCTAAAACCTTGCGAACAGTTGTGGCCAAACCCTCCTGGCCAGGGTCTGCAAGGCTTGCACAATTTCCATGAAAACGAGGGCTTTGTTGGTGTGGTTAAAACTGGCTTGCATCACACAAGGGCAATGCTTCACACAAACTGCACACATGTGGAGCAGTGTGCCCATCTGGTTTGCATCCTCGGTGGCCACATCACAGGGTGCATGTATGAAGTGGCGCCCCTGGGGCTGGAGAGGAGGCGTTTTTGAGCAAGCTGTTTGCTACTAATGGGAAGGAGAGTGTAATATTTCTGGACTGGCGAAGGGGAGTGGTGGGGGGCGGCGAAGAAGAAGGTTTGCAAGTCGACAGGATTTGGATGAACAAGACAGAGATTCCAGTGGACTTCAGAACCAGTAAGAATTCTCTGACTCTTTCTCATGGTTCCTATTTCCTGTCCCTTGCTCCCTTTCCTCCTCCCAGAAAGGAAAATGTTTCTTTTTGCTTTTCCACAGAAAAAGGAGGCAAATTCCTCGAAGCAGGCTGTATCATGGATAATAATCATGTACAAATGTTGCAGCATGCATTATGCAACATGCCCCATTCATCCCAGGCCATGAAAAGCACAGTTTCCCAGCGCAATGTACAGACAATGTTTGCTTTAAATACCTCTCCGGCATATCCCCCCGCTTCATGGCTAATGGAGCTCTCGTGTCAGCAGGAAACAAAAATACAAGGACTTCTACAGAGAACAACACATTCCCTAATCACAGAAAGATGGCTACATGTTTTTGCTCAAGGACTTCCAGGATTATTATTAACATTAAGTGGATGCGGGTGTTTCATTAATTTCTGGGGAGGTGGATCATATTCGTAAAGGTCTGCCAAGGAACGCAGTCCTATCTCAATCAGGTTAGCCCTAGCCATAATTTCTTGTGTACTACTGTTCTGCTTGTGCCGAGCTCCTCTGGAGCTTCCAGTCCAGCACTCTGTGAAGAGAGAACCAAGCATTTATGTGGGATATGATCCTATTTGATGTCCCAAGCTGGGAGCCACCCGAGGCTGCAGGGAGAGTGGTTTTGTGCCAATGTCAGGTGCATAATGAACAAAGGAAATTGAAATCTCCCTCCACCCTCCGTGAGTGTCTTTCCCCCCAGGCAAGGATAAACCCACATTCTAATCCCTTGAGTGCTTCCCAATTTTGCTAGGCTCACTGGTCCCAACATCCTTTTTGCTAAACTACTGCAACGCACACAGCTCCCGACCAAGAAGGACTGTCAGTCTTATCACTCAAGGAGGGTGTTTGTCAGTTTCAAGGCTGAGAGCTGGATCAGAATATTGGTCAGAATGTGTGTTTGTGTTTGTGTGTGTGATTCAGTTGTACCTTCAGTACTTGTGTGTGTGTTGTATCGTTATAGTCGTGACCGACCCTTCGTGACCCCATGTCCATGGAGTTTTCTTGGCAGGAATACTGGAGTGGTTTGCCAGTTCCTACTCCAGGCGCCTACAGCACCTGGTATTCCCTGGTGAACTCCCATCCAAGTACTGACCAAGGCCGACCCTGCTTAGCTTCCGAAATCAGGCGAGATCGGATGTGCTTAGGGCATCTAGGCAGCTCTCCTTCAGTACTTATGGAAGTGTTAATTTGATAGAAAGAGCTCTTGTACCGCGGTTTTATGAAGAGTAAATAATTCATGTGTGTATGTGTGTTGTGTTGTTACCTCTATTTTAAAAGCCAAAGGCAGGACAAAAAAGGCAAAGGCAGGACAAAATAGTATTCAAACCACACCCAGATTATGCTGAATACATTTTATTGTTAATGTTCTTTTCCTTCCTTCCTTCCTTCCTTCCTTCCTTCCTTCCTTCCTTCCTTCCTTCCTTCCTTCCTTCCTTCCTTTTTTTCTTTTTGATACATACTTGATTTCATTTACAGAAGCCTGACTGTATTAGCTAGGAAGATTTAGGATGTGGGTAATTCACACATTAAAAAGAACAACAAACACCATCATACCTCAATATATTCTCAACAAACAGCACACAAAATTTCCTTGCCTTCATGTTCAAGCAACAACAACAACAACAACAACAACAACAACAACAACAACAACAACAATCTTTATTTGCAGCCACAGGCCCAACCAATAAGGTAAAAATACATACATGAAGTTTTAAAAGGATAAAAGAGTAAAACCATTACAAAATTTTTAAGATAGTTAAAACAGTTTAGGTAGTAAAAGTGAATTATACAAACATTGTGCAATTCATAATTATATTAAGAGCTAACAGAGGCCAAGGTTGTCTTCCATATTCTTTGGGCAAAGAAAAGAAACTTGGCCACAGATTCAGTAGTGCCCTTGTTTGTGTCACTTAATAAATATTTTAAATACAAGTTCAGCGTCCTACCTGGGAAGACACTCATTATGGGTTTGAGTAATTTATGCATGTTCAAGCATCATTTTAGACTGGTTTAATTTTGAGTGTCCTCAGCCCTCAAAAATCAAATGCCTGATCATCCCATGTCACTTCACAGATAAGCATATCCATTTTAATTGCAGTCCCAGAAAACTCTCCTCTAGACAAGAGGTAAATTCCAGGTTCTTTACCTCTCTCATACAGTCAATCACATCACCATAAATAAGGCAACAACTTGTTTTGCAGTGTAGAAAGTTGCTGTTAGAAGCCCAGGGCACCAATGATAATAAAGGATTAGGAGAAAGCATCTGAAAAGGTTTCAGAACTTCAACTTCTGTGACCTGAACCCTGCCTCCCCTGAGTACAGTGATCCCACCAATCTGGGGAAAATGTCCACCCCAAAATGAACAGATACAAGGTTAGTTTTGGAACAGATCTAAAGGTTAGTTTTCAGCTAAAATAAGTCATCCTCAATACTCTCTTTTAACCCCCAAGCTATTTTCTGAATAACTTTGTGTGACCATCTAGTTGCTTCCAGTTTCTGCCAAATGTGGAAGGGTGGCTTATGAAGGACTGGAGAGAAATGGGAGAGGTGTTCCCTTCCTGGCACTTCAGAGCCACACACCATATAGGTATTCTAAGGAAGCACCCATCTATGAAATAGGCCTCAGTAAGCTGCTTATAACAAAGGTCACAAGATAGGGCATTCTTCAAGTGGGGGAAATAAATGTATAATATCCCTAGAGTTCCAAGGGCCTCCTTGGGTAGAGACGTTTCACCAACATAATGGCTGGTTGCACCAATGGGAATGGTCTTCCAATCACTGGGCGCTTTTACACGACCCCTAAAATCCGGGTCAAAGGGCTCCCAGATGCAGAGCTTAAAATTGTTTTCCCACCAGCTCCGGACTTAAAAAAAAAAATTAAGTATGACCATGCCCACCTAAGCGCGTCACAGTGCATTTTCCAAGTATCTGGTCTCCGAAGGTGAAAAATTTCTGATGCGGATTGCAAAGCAGTGAGTGCCGGGCTCTCCTCGCCTTCTGTTTGTTTGTTTTTGCCCTCCGCCCCTTTAAGAGACTGGAATACTTCCCGGGGCAGCTCCCAATGGCAGAGCGGAGGTGAGCCTGCATTCTTTTCTCCCTTTTTTTCTCCCTCCCCTCACGCAGACAGGAGCAAGGGAGTGTGGAGGGGTGGGAACACAGCAAGAGGAGCAAACCCCCAAGATCTCTGGTCCGAATTTAAGTTGCCAGCGGATCTTAGGAGCCGTGTAAAAGTGCCCACTGTTTCTCTGAGATAACCACTGTTCCCTTCCACTCCATTCACAGGAATGTAGCAGTAATTTCAAAACCTCACAATGCTTGACATTGCTGCGTGACCCTATAGCCCTCCCTTACCTTAATGGTCTCAGTGTCCTCAGTAGCCTCAAGACTCTTAGCATTCCCAGGATTTTTGTGCCACTGTCAGAAACCATCGACACCAGGATGTCAGCTACGGAGATGAGCACCAGCACCCCGTCCAGCACATTCCAGCTGCTTCTCAAGTACGCCTTCTCGCCAAAGCACAAGCCTAGCGCCACCACCTACCAAGCGACCAATGAAACATGATTAATTCAGTCACTAAGTGGACCACCCCTTTTCAATCCATCATTTACAGATAGGCAAGCGCCACTGCCTCAGCTTCCCTGTTAGACCAACAGAGTGATGTTAATCCTGCAAAGTGTTGTATTGTAAGGTTCATACCAATACCGTAACTCTGCAGCAACGTCCTAGACTGCCCAGCAGTTGATGACACAACAGTTAATGCAGATGAAAGCTAATTGTGCCAAACAGCTGATGGTTGTGAATAATGGCTTGGGAGTTGCTCAGCATATGCCTTTGCCTGCTTCAAAACTTCAAATAAATTTCAGGCAAAATAAGGGGGATTCAAAAACATCTAAAACCCAACAAGTCTGAGAGATGGTTAATTATGAATGCACACCCACCCAAAAATAAATACAAGTTGTTGAAACGATTTCTTAGACTTTGGGTTTGAGGAGCATGATGTCCTTTCACTCATTTCTCACCAAGATAGAAAACTTCAGCAAAGCACTTTAAAACATTAAAGCATTCCTCTTATCTGAAGGAACCAGATTGGGCTGGTAAGTCTCTCTTAGAGGAATGCATGGTGAATATAAGGAAGTGACAGGTAAAATGATTCCCATAGAGTGTGGTATGGCCAGCTGGTGATAGGAATTCTGCTGCAGTGGTCAAAAGGGCAGAGGTGAATGCAAGAACCAGTAGTAGACACTCTGTATTCTATACAAACACACATCCATTTAAGCTCCAGTCTAATTGTTGTAGTCTGCCATATTTTGGCCTCATGGCTTGCAACACCCCCCCCATTCATGCATATACACATTTGAAACAACAATTTAGGGATTTGACAAAGTAAACTTTGTCCACGGAAGCTTGTCTTAACCAACATGTTTGTCTTCAAAGTGTCAGATTTGTTTCTGCTGCCTAAAGTTCTGACGGCTACCATCTAGAAATGGTTCAAACATTTGTGACATTAAATCCTTCATAAATCTTGAGATACATTATTTTGAAAAAATGGAGATGAAGGAGGCCAAACCATGAATGTTTTGAACACAATACTCCTGACACCCAAACTCAGTCAGTATCTGTTCCTGGGGATATCCGTATACATAGTGTCACATTCCCTGAATTGATAGAATGCATTCATTGAGCATGAAATCTACATTTCTTGAGTTTTTTACTGAGAGCTCATATGATCAGAAAAGTACTTTACCTTTATTGTCATTTCAGCCAGGAAAATTGCTGTGAAAATGTAGTTGGAGAGTGTGAGGAATATCCGTTCCTATTTAGAAGGAAGAAAGAAGTCCAGTGTTAACCATCTCATTTACCAAATTGTACCTATTTACATACTCAATAGCTGCTAAATGTTTTGTTGCTCTTATGCTCAGTAGAGATTGGGTGAATTTACCTGTCATCATCATCATCATCATCATCATCATCATCATCATCATCATCATCATCATCATCATCATCTGGTGAACACAGCTACCATGTGTTACTGGAGTTGGCCTTCTCCAATGATCGAGCTCTTTCCAACAGCCTAGGAAGACTTCGTAGAATATATGCTATTCCTAATAATGTCACCATTTGTAGTTGACTATTATTATTATTATTATTATTATTATTATTATTATTATTATTATTATTATTATTATTATTATTATTATTAATTAGGAAGGTCCTCTCTCCCTCCAATATATGCATAATAGCCTTTGGTTTAACACTTTTGTCCTTTTTTAAATTTCTTTTCTGTATTTGGACTATGGACAGCTGCCAGTTCTCTTATCTGTTGGAATGGGTTATTTATATCTCATCTCCCCCAGGACTGTCTACTCATTTGTACAATCTACTGCCCTCCTCCATATCGCTAGAATCTCTGGCAACACCCTTCTTCCTTTGCTGATAATCCCAGAATACATGGCTATCTCTGATGGAAAATAAGAGGCATCAGAAATGGTGTGTGTGCAAGAAGTGGTAGCACACATCAAACCAAGTGAAAGGTGACTAATGGTTTGCACTCACATTGTAGAAGGCTAGATCAAACCGTCTTAGTCTTCAGCTAAGCCAATTTAGTAATAATGTCACCATCATTATCCATATATTTGAAACATACTAAAAAGTCTACCTATTATATCCTATTGTCCACAGTTTCACCAAAGCTCATACAGTCTCCAAAATCTAAGGATTCCCTCTAATTCACATTATCATGATTGCATACGTCTGGTAACTAAAGTAGCTAATAAAGTGTAAAATAATTAAACCTGCCTAAAATCTCTTTTCAATCTCTAATTATGCAAAGAGAGAGAGGAAAAGGCCCTTAGAGTAAAACACAATTGAAAACTCAAACACGCTAGATCATGATTTACAGAAAGTGACTCAAAATAAATAAATAGCCAGTTTCTAGGTTGGCAGATCTAGAATTAATCACATCTTCCAGGCCCTGGCAGTGACCCCACCAGTCTCACTAGTTACAAAATATGGTTCTGCAAGGTCAGCATCAAGTGTGCTGTGCAGACAAGATGAAGGAGAGCAGGACAAGATCCTACTTCAAAGGTAAAATATCAGTTGTGGGCAGAAGAGGTTTGGAATATTAGATTCCTTTGTGTGAAGCTTACAGGAGTTTTCAAGCACAATCTCTACAGGCTAGACACAGAGCTAGGCTTAAAACTGGGGTACTTCAAGGGCCAGATGCAGGGGAGTGGTTTCAGGAAACAGAGATCTAATCTTGTGCACTCCCAGACACATTTGGTGGGGCCACTGTGAGATTCAGGAAGCTGGACTAGATGGGCTTTTGGCCTGATCCAACATGGCTCTTCTTATGTTCTTATGTAGCTTCTGGAAAGGCATTTCCATGTTGGCTAGAGGTAAATTTAGGGAACAGGTTTGTTTTCAATGGCTTCAGAGACTAGGACTCGGGGCAATGGTTTCAAACTACAGGAAAAGAGATTCCATTTGAATATTAGGAAGAACTTCATGACGGTTAGAGCTGTTCGGCAGTGGAATGTGCTGCTGCAAAGGGTAGTGGAGTCTCCTTCTTTGGAGGTTTTTAAGCAGAGGCTGGATGGCCATCTGTCGAAAATACTGTGATGGGGATTCCTGCATGGCAGGGGGTTGGACTGGATGGCCCTTGAGGTCTCTTCCAACTCTATGATTCTATGAAATTACTCCCACCCCCATCTGCCACAGAAGTGACAGCTAGCTGTATCTGAAAAGGCAAGTGAATTGGCTTCAGGCAGTTTGAAAATCCACCTCTCTGGGAGGCAAAGTATGATTATCTGAAACAACTGAAGCTATTTTCTAGGCACGAACTCTGTTGCAAGGAGATGTTAGTGTGCAACTCTGACTCTCTTTTGGGGTATTGCAATACCCCCCGTGCTTCCTGAAAGGACTTTTGATGTCCCCTGCCAATGGCATGATTCATGCAGCAGATCCTCTTTTATCCTGACGGCGTAATTTATTTCTGTGGTTAATACGCATCCATGCACTTTCATTCTGGGACGCAAGAGGCTCTTCACACGTAGCTCAGGTCTTTCTGTCTGAGCCAAAGCTTCTTTGCTCCTCTCTTCCTGGCATCCTTCCCCCATCCATCCTGGTCCTCATTTACTTCCCCTTGGTTTTCCAACTTCATTGTTTCAACTCCCCACCACCCACTGTACCAGCTTCTATTTCTAGCTGTTTTAGCCTTTTTCTATGCCCATCTTTCATCCCCAGCTGAAGTTTACAACTACTGTGCCTCCAAATCTAGGCTCTGCTCCAACAGTTGTTTCCCAACACAGAATCCATTTCTTCCCGATTCTCACCTGTCTTTTTAGCATTCCCAATTTGGCACTAAATGGTTTCTTGTGAGCCTCCATGAACTGTGTGCTGTTTTGACATGCACAGTTCTGAAATCCTCCTATCGTTTCCTCATGAATAGCTAATTCTGGACAGAGCGAGAACACCTCTAATTCTTTAGCAGAGTCCTGCATGCAAAGAACAATGGCTAAATCCAACCAAACCATATAATTTTTAAAATGCATGCAACAGCTTTTCTCACAACATGTACTGGGGGGGGACAGTTCTTTTTCTTTTTTTATAAGGAAAAAAAACCATCTGAAAGTTAATAACGGCCTGTGTGCCTAGAATAGCTCTTGCCTCATCCAAGTCACTCATGTAAGATTTGTTTGGGGAAAAAACAAGTTAATGTAGAGCAGCACCAATGCTTTCTCATTAAGCGAGTGTTCTTTCTTTAAGAGCTTCAAGTGAATACACGCAAAACCTTGCTTGACAAATGACAAAAAAACCCACCCAGTCTTAATAAAGAGCACATTGAATGAACTCACACACATATTCAGTTTTGGAAAACCAAACAGGCAAAGAAAAAGCAGGCCCTTCCATTTGTTTCATGCTACGTCCCTCTATAGACCATGTGATACTGGAAAGCCATCCTCTACCACTCATGACTGCACGGAGCCACCTGCATTCCTGGGGCTGGCCCAGCCCTTGGCTACTTTCATGTGGCTCTCGGTCTAATCTGAAAATTATCTGGGAAGAACAACCTATCTCCCACTGACAGAGGAGAAGGCAGGGAGGGAGATGGAGAAAGAGAGGGAAGGAAAGGGAATATAAAGGGGGTCTGCCTCTTTTGTGCTATCATGCCTTCACCTGCTGCTTCACACTCACTACCAGTTTGTGGCCCACCAACTCATTACACGTGTGTGGGGGGGTAAGGGACACAGCTTGCAATTAGAAAATGCTTATTTGGAAATGAGATCCCCATTCCCCACAGTTCAAAAAGGGGCTTACTCCTCTGCAAACACACAGAGATTTTATAGATTTAGCATTTGTTGCAGCTACATCTACTAATGATGGCTGCTTTAATTGTCAGCACCCCACTCTATTATACCCCAGATTTTTTAAAGACACACACACACACACACACACACACACACACACACACACACACACACACACACACACAAAATTGCGATAGACTGATATGCCGGAAGAGACTCTGCCAAAAATGATGACAAGCTAGGATTAAGGTGTGTGGAAATGGGCTTGCAGCTATTCAAACAATGCAAGCACAATGTGTTGTCAGTTGATTAAAACAACAGCAAGACCTACTACTCATGTTGTTGCTAGATTGAATCCCAGCAGAGGGTGCCCAACCCAATATAAATTTAATGTTTATGGGCAAAACTCTCATTGATTGTGGCTTGTTTGGCTATGGCTCCCTTCTATTCAAAACACAGACATTCCACGGCCAGTACATGGAATTGACACATACACTTCAGTGGCCAGAAGAACTGTCATTTTGTACTTAAATTTCATAAAGTTCCTCCTCCCAGAGCACTCAATGTATTTTCTTCTTAAAATCTATCTCACCAACTGTATTCTTAAAATCGGAGTTCTAAATTTGTATCCAAATATGATTTTTGAGACACAAATGGATCAGTTTTATTTGACTTAACCATGATCTTCCACTCCACTTCTGCTCTGGATGTAAGTTAAAGGAAGAGAAAACATAGACCCTTAATAAACTTTGGCAATGTAAGAGGATCAAGCCAAAGGTGATGGGGCTTGCTAGTACTGGGCGGGTGTCTTTTCTCTCCACCTGTCTTTTTGCTTTTCTAAAACTGCTATCCTACATGTGATTACTGGGATGGAAGGCCCATGCATAGGACCAGACAGCATGAAACCCAAAATAAAATGACAGACCAATGGCATGGGTATGTTTTTCCAGTGGTTATTTAATTCACAGATGCTGTGGCTATGAAAAACCTGGGCTAGGGGGAGAAGACTGCCCAGAAATTGATCCATATAAATGTTTCCATGAAGCAGAACAATTGTGTCCGTTCCCATCAAAAGAGGCATGGGAAAAAAAAACAGGAGGAGAAAGAGGAGAAGCAGCCATTTCTTCCTTCTCAACTTGAATGCTGACATGAAACAGATGGAAAGGGCAGAAACTCAACATTACCCCAAGAAAGAAAGAAAAGAAAAAGGCAGTCAGGACGTTTACTGGAGAAGAACATTGCGACAGATGCCACGGCTGTGTCAAATATTAAAACATGCTGGTTCTGCCTTAGGAAACGGGGCACAAGAAAGAAAAGAACAAGAAGAAGCCTTGCTGTCTTCAATACATGGATGTAGCACCTGGGTACGGCAAAGAGGAATTAAAGACAGCCTGGTCGGGGTAGAACCAATAGCAGTGAAAACTCCCCCCCCCCCCCCACACACGCATTGGGGAAGGAGTAGGGGCTGCTCAATTAACACCTTGCAGGTGAGGAGTAAAGCCCAGAGCCAATTAGAAACAGATAAGGCCTGAGCTTTGTATGTTGCCATATGTATAGCCCAGGAATGGAAGCAGGGCACACCTACAAGGATATCACACCTCAGTGCCTATTTTGAAGTCAGCCCCTGCCTTAACAATGGCAAGATACACAACTGCTGTATGCGGGGTTAGATCCAGGCCATAACTCGGGACTGAAGCCATATTTGCTTCTTTTCTTCTCTGTGGTAGGAGCAGAAGGTGGTTTGGATGTGGCTGCAAAACCAGCTTTGGTTTCAAGGCACTCATGATGTCTGGATCCTAGCACAGCCTGTATGTTTGTGTCTGTTGTCCCCAAAGCGGAGAGCTGGGGGAAATGCGGCCCTGGAGACTGTGGCCTTTCTGAGCTCTCCAATCCTCCTAACTCCACGACTGGAGGTTCGCCAGCCCAAATCCCAGTGAATCTGCATGGTGATTGTGGTATCTGGGAAGCATGAGTCATGTTTTCCAGCAGAATTCTCAGGATTGTGCTGCGAGTTGCAGTCCCGTTTTTTGCAGAAAGAGCAGAGTAGCCACTTGGAGGATGCAGCCTAAGGAGCAGCCCCCAATCTTCAGATGTTGTTCACTCTTACCATCACACATGTAATGGCTCACATGTTTATTTATTGTGTGGGAGTGGAGGGTAGGATTCTGTGAAGACACTCTGCAAGTCCTCCCTGATCTCGGTGAGGAGGCCGTCTTTTCCTCACCCTTGTCTCGTGTGAAAAGTCACACATGTTCCAGAATGAAGAGGAGGGCAGAGTTCTTCTTGACAGTCAAAAAAGACCTGTTTACTCTCTTTCGTTCCAGCTCAGTCCTTCTTGTATTACTTTTCATGATCCAGAAAGTATTGTCAAACACCGACTCCAGCTGACATCTATAGCTTAGCCTCAAACTTCCTTTCTGCCTTCCTAAAATTCTGCTCAATGCGAGCCAAGTTGTGATACCACAAAGGGTTGAAGCAGGGAATCCCCTGTCTTACTGCCACTGGATACTGAAATATACAGCTCTATTTTGACAAAAATAAAAGCTACACCAACATTATAATCTCTAGGTGGTCAGAGGAAGGAGATTTTTCCTACATACGTAATACAGAGGTGGAGAGGATACGGTGAGGCACCTGCTCTGATCTCTTGCTCATGTACATCAAGACTAATTACATTTATTTTGTATTCATTCAGTGTAATGCCTCACTCCCTTCCAGCAAACAAAGAAATGTCTCAGAGCAGGTGCTGATAAATGCCCAGCATTGGCCCAGTCTTCTTGACCAGGGGGTGACATCAATGGCTGCTACTTACTGCACTGTGTGGATCAATTTTGGGACGTTCCATTGCAATGGTGATGCAGTTCAGGAAAATTATAACCAAGACAACATGATCAAACATCTTGTGAGTGATGATTTTATTGCATATCAGACGGAATCTAGAGAGGAAAGGAAAAGGAAAAGGATTTCTTGTCACAAACTCTACTCCGGGACTTGCTGCCGTTTCCCTGAAACAGATGCCTATGACAATTCCCCCCCCCTCTCTCTCCCACACGAAGCTGGAACCCCAACTGGTGCTAGCAGGCATCTTAGCTAGTCTCCGAGCCTGTGTGTTTTTCATTAGAAGTAAACTGCAGCTATTATTAATTGTTTGGGAGCGGAGGTTTCTTAAAGGCACAAGTATTCTCTCAAGCTTCCGCCCCACAAAGCTCCTTCCAACGAATTCCCATTGCTTGTCTTAAGAAATCTTCAACCCTCAGAAACATTATACTTTTCTTTCTTTTTTAAAGTTGCCAATGCTATACCCTATTTAGTCCCAAGCCGCATGCCATGAGAGCCGCTAGTGTGCCATGGGAAATTTAGCATGGGTTAGTTTATTATTCCTCCCTTGCAAACTCCAAAACACCAAACAGAGAATATGTCTGTGAAGATTCTCAGTCATCCAGGTGAGTTTATCTGGAAGTTGAGTCATGGCTACTGGACTTCTTTTTTGAGAGATAGAAACGTTTTGCTGCTCATGATCTGATGAAGCTGTTTGGATGAGCAGCGAAACGTGATCTGAAGAAGCTGTTTGGATGAGCAGCGAAAACGTTTCTATCTCTCAAAAAAGAAGTCCAATAGCCATGACTCAACTTCCAGACCAACCAGAGAAGGAAGTTGCCCACTGCTTTTTTCTCTCCATATTTTATCTCTCCACCGTTGCCACTTTCCGGGCATCCTCTGCTGGAGGCAAGTGATCCATTTGGCCGTGGCACCTCTGCAAGGAGCACAAGAGGACTCTCTGCGCCCTCCTGATGCAGAGATGCAGCGGCACAGGTTACTCTCAGAGTCAGAACCACTGCAGAGTCCGTGTTTGGCCCGTGAGTGTGTGCGCACAGTTGCTTTCCCATCAAAGGCCACAGGCAGATTAACTGATCTTGCAAAAGAACGGGAGGGTGGTGGGAATTGGATCCTCTATGACAAAAATCAATCCTTTTCCTTGAAAAGGAAAAAGAAAAATCTTCTGTGTGAGGGTGGCTTTGACTTTTAATTTTAAGACAGGACTCCAAATCTGTCAGGGCCTGAGAAAGATTGGTTTTACACGATCTCACCATAAGCCTTTTGATCCCAACACATTTCAAAACAAATGATAGTAATTTGAAGTTCTTCCCGGATTAAATCCAAAGGTTCCGTGCTTATCCTACAATAAATATCTGCACAAAGAGGCAAGCGTGTTCGTCAATATCCCACTCAAAAAAGAGCGCAAAAGGGATTAGGGCTTTGATTGTCTTTCTTGGCCTGAATGGCCCAATAATACTAAGAGAACTGAAGGCGGGGGAAGCTCTCTCGGCTTTTTGAGTGGTGTCTGTATGTTTGCCCAAGACTTATTGTTCATCTTCCAGGATGTCTGTATGTTTTCCTGTGAAGGGAGAAAATGCCAGATGTGGGAAGGGCAATTAAGATGAGGAGATCGTTGCCTGGGGGAAAGAGTTCACCCCTCTCTCCTTTAAGGTGATCTTACCTATTTTTGGAAGCGCGCACACACTCGCAGATAATCCCCACTGGACATAGGACCTTAAGTCCTCCCAACTTTGCATCTAATTCTGCCCTTGGTTTCCAGCTGAATAATGGCATTTCTTGACAAACGGGATCATAAACGAGAAAAAAAAATCTTACTACGTTTGTAACTGACCATAACCACATTGATGGAAGCCCTATAAGAAACGAGCTAGGGTGCCAGGGAAACATCGCCATAAGGCCCACGTGGCTGTGAAGCACTTGGTAGTGTACTGATTTGCTGCAGCTGCTCAAGTGGAAGCATCACAGCAGTTTTCCATGGGGGCCAGGAGCTCCTAATCATAAACATTAGTTATGTGTGATGACATTTCTGGGATTCTTCTGTCATCACGGGAAAGAGATAAAACAGATTAGATTTGTATGGCCATATGTGTATTTCCATGGCCCCACGCCTGCCCATTGTCCATCTAACAAGTCTATTCAGACCAGGCTCAAGTGAAACCACGGTGGAGTACAAGCCTTCCTCAGACTGAAGAAGCCACTTGGATAATTAGCGAAACGATTTGATCTAACAAGAAAAGAAGTCCAGTTGTCATGACCCAACTTCTGGATGAATGGAAAAAAGGTGGGTACATAGTCCAAATGCATTCCTTTTCCAGCTGCCTAGAAGCCCCCCACATCCAACCACCTGCATTTTTTTCACTCAAAAATGTCTCTTTGTGCTGTCTGGATATGGGGACATTTTTGAGAGCTCCCAGCTACCTCTGGAGCACCCACAACCCAATTAAAACTAACAAAAAAGGGGACCATGAGAGTGCACAAGGTGGTTCTCTCAGCTTAAAAAACTGAGATGTCTAAGTGGCAGGAGCATGCATGACCTTTTAGGATGGGTATATTTGGCCTTTAAATCTCTGGAAGTTGCCCCCACAGACTTGATCTAGCATAGTCTCGTCTAGTATGACTGTCTGCGAACTTCCAGGACCTTGGAGCCACAGATGTCCATCTCTCACCAATAGTTATCAAGTGCTTTTAGAAAATGGACCTGTCACATATCCTCTGGGGACCTTCTGTGGGCAGGGCAAATGCTCCACTACTGAGTGATATTGCCTCTCCACGGGTCTTAGCTTCTTGCTGCAGCTTGTAGCCATGGTGCAAAATGGATTGAACAGATAAGTGCTACCAGCTATAGCCCCTGTGAGCAGAAGTTTGCGTCTATCCACTGGTGACCCCTTTCTGGCTTGTTCATTCCCGTAGTGACAGCTACTTCTATACAAGCTCTATGATTGGCACAATCAACAGTCTCCCTCCTCCCCCCAAGAACACATGGTCCTAGAAACCTGCTTGCCACAATTCTCAAATCAATCAAATGAATTTGCCTTACTTAGACTGAGGAGCAAAGATGTAGACCGACCAGGAATCTCTTTCTTTGCACCAGGCAGGGAGGCGTGCCCTTATCCAAGCCTTCATCCGTTCTTTTTTGCTCTTAAAGACAGAAGAGAAGTGGGGGGGGGAGAAAGAAACTCAGAACTTGCACTACGAGATGTTGTCCAGTTTCTCTTGAGTGACTGCCGTGCCCACTAAAACACACACACATACAGGATTCAAAACCTAATAAACAGACAATTGAAGACTTCCTAATACCTTAATTTCCATCCTCCCCCATCACTCCTGACATATCTTGCAGGTGTACCAGCTGGAGGCCATCTCCACATGTGACATTGTAGATGTAAAGCAATGCCTCTGGTTCCGTGGAGCTGTTGGTCATGCTGTGTTGTGCAACAATAGATTAATGAAGGCATGCTCATCCACTTATGGAAGCAGTGTAAAAAACGTAAGTGGCTAACAGGAGCAGAGACTTGGAGAAATGTATTGCAGAAGCACGTTCTGTTTAAAGCCCAGCATCTGTTTAAAGGTTCCCTCCAAGTGGGCAACAGAACTTTAGACGAAAAGTTACTGGGAGAAAAATGCGGACACAGGCACTAAGAAATAATAAACCAACCATTTCTCTATTTTAGGTATCACCAAAACTTAATAATGACAAGGTTTTACTCCACAGCAAAAAATAAAAATAAAAATAAAATTTAAAAAATGGGATTTTTGACTGGCTGATTGGTTGGTTGCTTTTAAGGCGGAAATACAGAGTGTGGTGTTTTATTTAAGATTTATTATGGACAGGAAGGGTGTTGCCCCATACATACCATGAAGAAAGGGGAGACTGTGCAGTGGTAACTCCCTGTGATAGTATCAATCCTCCTGGAAATTGGAGCTGTGTGTTGAAGGGATGAGGGGGACATTTGGTGGAGTCAGTTAGGGGACCTGGGTTTTCTGCCATTGCCTGGATGGCACTGGAGGTAGTTACTCTATAGTTACTCCATAGCCACTCTCACAGAACAAACATTAATGGGAGAAAGGAGACTTACGGACTTGGCATAGTACCAGTCAGTGTTGAAAAATATCTCATACTGAACATTATTGTCAGATCCATCTTTTCAGGAAAGACTCTTTATATTTATGATACCCAGTTCGCAAGTAAAATGGTAGGGTTTCAGTGGACCAATGTTGCCGATTCAAAAAGGCTAATCCGATTATACCTTAATTTCATAGTCTACAAGGGATGTCCACATGGGCAGTCACAGAGCAGAATGCCTCAATGCGCTGAGGGGAAAATGGCATAATGAAACCATCAAACAAAACAGTAATTTGCTTGTTCTATTTACACGGGTCAGATCATAAACATGCAGAAACCACAGTCTGCTGGAAAGCAAATTAAGGCAAGTGAGACAAAACAAATCAGAGAAGTCCTCAAGGGGAGAAACACAAATCTGAAGAGATGTCAAATAATTTGAGCATGTGAATATTAGCCATGAGCTGGAAAATCCTCCCTTGTTTCATCTCTGAAGCATTTGACATCTTTGTTGTTGCCTAGTTATCCATCCTTTTCTGGGGTGTGTAGACTATGAAATAAATTTTCATGTTTGGAATTAAATATTTAAATACACTTGCAGTTCGGATACAGTATTAGTATCAGATGTGTGGCCAGGTTAAATGATGCCTCTCTCCAGATTCAAATGCCTAGGCATTCAGTTCCAAGGAAAGGAAGTCTTTCACTAAGTGTCTCCTGCTTAGCTTTCACCACCTTATTTATTAATATAGCCTCAGAATTACTGTAAATACTCAATATAAGTCTAGTTTTAGCCCTACTTTTGGGGTGAAAAAAGGGGCTCTCGACTTATATTTGGGTAAATACTTTTAGCCACCGAGACAAGTGCTTGGGTCAGTGGCTAAAGATCATTTTAAACATTGTGCACCGCTTCTCCTGACCCCTCTCTGCATCACGGGGCAGTGGTGCACAATGTTTAAAATGACTTTCAGCCATCAAGGCAAGTGCTTGCCTCAGTGGCTAAAAGTCATTTTAAACATCACCACCGTTCCCCCAGCTCACAAAGCAGGAGCTGCCAGCCCCTACTGCATTTCCCACCCTAGACTTATACTTGAATAAATAAATTTCCCCAGTTTTTTTTGGGGTTAGATTAGAGGCCTCGACTTATACTCGGGTCGACATACTCAAGTGTATACAGCATGTTTAAATCTTTGAAAAATTACCTGAAGGAAAAGGGAGTATGTAAGTTGGCTCCAGTAATGATAACAGATGTCATCCACCCATAGGCATCTGTTAAGTAGTCCATGTAGTTGTTGAATCGACCTTCTTAGGGCTGTCCAAGACATGCTATCAAGGTTTCTTGATGTTTTGTAAAATTAATTGCATCTCTCTCTCTCTCTCTCTCTCTCTCTCTCTCTGTGTCTGTGTGTGTGTGTGTGTGTGTGTGTGTGTGTGTGTGTGTGTGTGTGTGCAGGAACACATGTAAAATTCAGGACAATAGCATGGGAAGAAGGAGTTAGACACACCAAACTACATCTCTGATCCAGAATGTGCTGTAATGAGAAAACTACATAGTCTCAGAATGCCCTCAGAAGAAGGGAAGGTAAAACACTTCTGAGTATTCTTTACCTGGACCCCCCCCCTGAAAAGGGTTGCCATAAGTTAGAATTAAATTGATGGTACACAATTATTACTGTTTTTTAAAATGAGATATTCCATCACAGATATCGCAAAACTGCACATTTGTAGTCCATCAGCAATGGAGTCTGTGTTTCTCTGGGCTTATCAGAAACTCCCAAAATACAAAGAACTGCCTTGACTCTGGGCTTATTTCAATGTATGGCTGAAGGACTACATTAAAATGAAATTTATGTTTGATTTGTTCTTAAATCCATTTCTTCAATGGATTTTATTTTTCACCTCGTAATAAAAAGGTCCAGCTATTCATAATAACCCTCATTCACACTCTCAGAGAGGTCTTATTGAAGTCAAAAGATCAGTCTGGGAAGTACAATAAAATTGTAACTTTTATGACTACTGTAAAACGGAACTCCCACAAGGCATATTATTACTATGGATTATGGCAGCACACAATTTTTGTAGAGTTAATGAACATTTTAATTTTAAATGTCTGTCATTATGAAGTGCTTTGTGTGTACAGAGGAAGCATAAAGACCTCCATTTTGTACAGGGGTGAACAGCTCACCGGTCACTTATAGGGAATGCCTATTTAGTATCAGATATATAATATAGCAAATGTCATATGTCGGCAAAATGGAATCATGCTTGTATGAAGAGGGCATTTGCCTCCATGTTTCACTCTGCTGTGGCCTATATATATAGGGTTTTATCGGTCAATACTCTCATTTTGAATTGCACTTGGAAACAAACAGGAAAATTATGGCAGCCTTTAGACACTGGAGTACATTGGACCCACTGAGTCCCTGGAAACAATTTGGCAGTGATGTTTTCAGGACCAAGTGAAAAGCCATGGACATGTATAATCGAATCTGGATGTTCTAAACATACGGATAACCATAGCCAGATTATCTCTTTTGAGAATTGGACCCAGTTGGTATGTTAACTGTAGTCACTGAAAGGCACTTCACGCCACGCATGCGCTCAGTTCATCTCTATGTAAATTTTGACCCACCCCACCAGCACACTTCTGATCTGATCTCTGAGGGCAATGCCAGATCAAGCAATCACCACCTTTATGGTTCAATGAACCATCTCCCTATAGTACCTGAAATTTTCTGCCTGTGCTATTAATTTAAAAACAAACGTGTAACTGATACAGCTTTATTTGACATTTGGAGTCATGGTTTGGTACCTTACTTTTACAAACACTAGGAATTTGTAAAAACAAACAAGCAATACACAGACAGACAGACAAACACACAAAACAACCAGTCCAGGGGTAAACATATTATTATTATTTAAAAACAGGAACGTGGCACTGTCCTGGGGACCTGGCCATCTCAAACACAAGCTCCATCAGTACAGCACAGAACCACTAAGGCTTAGGACTTCTTAAACTAGGGTTTTTTGGATAGTCCATAATTAATTTGTCTGTGTAATCAAACAGAACAGGTGAAACTGAAAGAGAGGAAGTTTGCTTTGCCATGATCTCTGCTTTTTTAAAAACCACATTAGTCCTCTATGTGGGGCAACATTATGTGGGGCTACTGATGAAAAGTCTCAGGAAACTCCAATGGGTCTATAATGCAGCAGCCAGAATGCTGACTGGGGCGGAGTACAGAGATCACATTACACCCCTATTAAAGCAGCTCCACTGGCTGCCAATCAGCTATCGGGTACAGTTCAAGGTGCTGACCTTGACCTACAAAGCACGGTATGACCTGGTCCTACCTCAAAGATCGAATCTCATAGTATGAACTGGCTCAGGTGTTAGGGACATCAAGAGAGGCCCTTCTCTCCATCCCACCACCCTCACAGGTAGGTCTTGTGGGAACACATGAAAGGACGTTCTCAGCTGCTGCACCCAGACTCTGGAACTCCCTCCCACTAGAGGTCAGGACTGCCCGATCTCTGATGCCTTTCCAGAATCAGGCAAAGAACTTTCTCTTCAGGCAAGCTTTCTCTGAATGATGGACTACCTATTATGTTTTATATGAATCTACTATACATGATCACATAGACTTTGTGTTTATAGACTTCAAGATTGCATTGACACTATATTTTCAATGTTAGTTTCCCTCACTCATAAGTTTACATGGAATTTTACTCTCTTTTTAACTGCTCACGTTCTCTGGTAGCTTTAATGTAATGTTGTCTTTTGATGCTATATGATGTCCCTCAGTTCCCTGTTCTCAACACTTGAACATGTCTTAATTGTACTGGACTGTATATTATCCCTCATTACTGTACCCATTACCTTGGGTCCTTTTCAAGGACAAAGGCAGGGTAAAAATACCCTAAAAAAATAAATAAATAAATAAATAAATAAATAAATAAATAAATAAATAAATAAATAAATAAATAGGTCGCTGCAATGAAATCACTCTATGACAAACTGAACTCTTAAACAAGAAATCTGCCTATCAAGCAAATTAAGAATTGCTCATATAATGACAAATTTATTCTTGATCTTTGCTTCTTTGTTCCACAATAAATTAATTATTTGTTTCATGGTCAAGCTAATTTTGCCCCCAGAGGAACCTGGCCTACTCTCCATCCCTGATTCCCGAATTCGCCCTGATCACATCTACAGTGGAGCATCTCATTCCCCAAATACCAGTCAGAGTAGCTTCATTAGGCAGGGTAATTTAAAGAGGTTATGTCTGCTTCAAGAACCAGCTAAAAGGCCTCCCTTGGGACATCTAGTAATAGTCATGACTGAGTTTGTCCTGATAATTTTAATCTGAATTGGTTCCAGAAACATCTACAATTCAAAGCATTGCCTGGCATTTATCTTAAGGCTTTGTAGTTGAAATGAGAATGTGTCAGCAGCCTAGAATGTCCCTTCACATCCCTTTAGTTCAGTTTTAATGCCAGGGATATTTTGGGTTTGTGTAATTGTTTCAAGCCCGTCATTCAACTGAGAGCATAAACAGGGAGAATGTTGAGGGGCGATCCCATTTTCCACTCAATATTACTTTGGCTAAGCACTTGTTTACACACACACACACACACACACACACACACACACACACCCAATCCTGGCTGCGTACTAATTGAGACGGGGATTAACCCATAGGTGCAGAACTTTAAATCAAGAATGTTGAGGTGCCCCAGAGGAACACAGTCCACATTCAGATCCCAGGTTTTGAAGAGCATTTTTCTCTCAAACACACAACTCATGCAGATCCCTTTTTTTCCTGCAAAGGCCAGAGACACAAGCTTCCTTACAATCAGCTTGATTGCTTCTAGAGCTCACATTATGTTCCAAGTGATGCCTCAATGATGTTATTCAAACCCTGTCTACTTCAGAAGACACACCTGGTTGGAATGAATAAATAAATACTGTATGTGGAGGAAGAAAATGCTGTAACAAATTCATTTGATAGTAAACACGGTAAAAAAGTCTGCAATGTGCTAAAGCAAGCAAAGCCCCTGACACCCCCGCCCCCAAGATGTGAATCCAAGGGAAACATCAGATGGATCAAATGTGTTTCATTCTCTTTGATACCAATGTCTGTCTTGCTTACAAAGGGCAATGGGAAATTTCCTTGACTGGGAACTTCCAGCAATATTAATGTACATTCAAGACTAGTGGATTGGAGTGGCAGGAAGAGCAGTGACCTAGAAGCATCACCCACTGTTCTTCAAGACATAAAGAGAAAGGTGCAAAAGCAGGCAGCTGGAGAATCCTGACAGGAAAAAGCGCCTGCCGTTCTTTAATTTTCTGAGGTTAACCTGAAGCTCCAAAACAAGCCACAGATGTTTGCAAAACCAAATATTCAGAGAATTATGGGAGCAGTCTCTTTCTCTTTTTAAAAATGCAACAGTTTTAAAACCTTAAGGCCCAAACACCCATAGACTGTAACAAGTTGCATCAATAACAAAATCTAGAGGAGGGCATACCAACAAATGTTTATAACCACTTATAACTTTGTGTTTATATCTCTCCTTGTGTAATTGCACTGAAACTATGTTATCAATTGTTAGCTTTAATGTTGCCTTATAATGCTGTAAGATGCCCCTCAATTCCCTGTTTCTCAATCTGATTGTATCTTAATTGTAATGGACTGTATAGTCTCTCTCTCTCTCCTTATTGTAAGCCTCCTTGGGTCCTTTTCCAAGGAGAAAAGTGGGGTAAAAATACTCTAAATAAACAAATAAATATATAAATAAATGCCAGTGAAGAAAGATGCATTGTGACAGAACTGGAGCATATTTTTTAAACCTAAAAAACTCCAAGCAAATATTTTTATATGGACCAGACACTTTTTCTTTCTCTCTCATTTGCAATAGCCTTCCCTACTGCTTCTACTGTGGCTGCCATCCATTACAAGACCTATTTAAGGTCCTGTTTACGAAGACAGCTAAGAATTCCAAATGAGAACTGGCATTCCGCTCAGCTGTAATTCTCAATCATCTGAACGAAACCCTGGTGCTAACCCATCCACCTTACTGTAGGCCTGAATCACATCAGCTGCACTGTCATGGGACTGTAAACCTGCACATCTTCAGCAAGACACGTGCCGTCAGCTACCACTAGTACCTTTTGATGGTTTAGACCAGACAAGCTGGGCACTGTCTGTTAAGAAAATGAATGGACACAAATCAACTCTTAGACATGACAACAAAGAGAAGTCTATGACCAAACATTTGGGGGACGGTAATTGTGATTGCATGAATGCATACACAAGTGGAAGAGGTGAGAGCTAACTTTCTGTGACTGTCTCAGTCTTAACAAGGCACAATCTTTCACTCCCTTTAGTGTTTAAATTATAAGAGAAGCCTTCCTTAGGTGGACCTGCAGCCTTCCCTTGACACCCCAGCCACATCTTCCAAGATGAATTTTTGTCTGGAAGGAAAACTGTAGGAGGAAGGCAACACACTCTCCACACACACATGATTGTTTGGGCCTCAATTCCTATGTGCTTACTGGGAAGTAGATCTAAAAAGCATGTCTAGTTAAGCCCTTGTTTTCCCACAACACTCCAACCCTCCTCTCAAGTCATGGCGCTCAAGAAGAAGGGGAGGGGACCTGCAGGGGTTTAAACACCTTAGACGGCTGAATTCGATTTCACTGGTAAATCCAACACAATTTCTCCAAGCCTCCCTTGTGACTTTGTTTGGCTAATTCACTGGAAAGGCTAATTACCTCACACAGGGCACTGTACTAGTGGAGTTCCAACCTGGAATGAGTGGCCTCATCAGAAGACTCATGGACCCTTGTTTACTTCTGTTGGTGGACATTTTTGCATTCTCTGTTTGGCCACTAAATTCATGAAATACTTCCACCCACCCCTGGGACCTGTGTGCATAAGGCCTGCTTGCCTGACCTCTCTGTCTCTCAACACAGACACAAACATACTCACTCTCACTCATGTGTCATGAAATAGGCTTCTGCCCACTACCTCCCCTCCCAGTCAATGTTCCAGTTGTTCAGGAGCCACAGGATGTGTCATATTTGCAGCCATATTCCCACACAGCTACTCTTCTAGAATTTGTTCTTAATTGGTGGAGATGTTCCTGTCATGGCTTTGTACCTGCACTGCAGAGAGGAAACAACAGTCCCGAGAGTCCTTGCATGCCCCTTCAGGAGCCAAGTCTGTACAAGGAAGGATGTCTGCAGGTTCTTATTTGATTAGTCACCTCTTGTGTCTTCTAGGTGCCCAGAGGCCTTGTTCCTTCTTAATGGATGCCCTGTGCAATCTCTCTAACTACACATGATGGAGCTAAAGCTGGAAATGCCTGCCAGCGTACACCTCACTTCTTGGTCATCAGCCTTTATGCATTCTTAAACTGTACTGGAATTTGCATAAGCCTGACTGCAAAGTCACAGCACAAAATAAAAGAACTGGCTATCAACTTAAAACACAGGACAATAATAGAATTTTCCCCACTAACCGGCTCAAACCCATGATGATTCTTCTGGTGTTACAAGTATCACCTATTTTAACTAATGTTTGCTACACAGGTCCTCCTTGATCTGGGAAAGGGCAACCTTAATTGGACTAATGCATCTCTCTGTTGAAAAGATACACAAAGACCAATGCTAATAGGGAGCCCCCACCCTACACCCCACGGTTACCTATGAAGAGAGAGAAAAAGCTGAAACTATATGCTTCAATTATATGGCTTCATCATGATCTTGGACATTTTAACACTTCAGTTTAAGGAGCTGGATTCTGTCCCAGGAATTCATCCTAGTTGCTATGCACAGATCCCTCATATCACTGTGGCCTTTGTAACTTTGCTCAGCTACATGCTTTGGATCCTGGATCCCAATGGCCAAAAGAGATGTGTCCTCCAGATGATGCTTACATTAGTATACACATGTTGGAGTGATGCTCAGTATTTAAACACACAAGAATCAAAACACTCCAGTCTTCTACTTAAAAAGGGAAAGTGGCCCCATCCAAGTGAAGAGACTGGAGGCGCAAGCTCCAACTTACCAAGTTGCCTTCATCATCCATATCATCACACTCAGGAACCGGATCTTCTAAATGAAGCTGCTGTACCAGGACCCTGGAGGTTGTTTTGCCATTACAGTCTTGCCGCTCAGATGCAGAACTGCGGCTACTGTGTATGCTACCGGTCCGGTAAAGAGAAGGCACCTGCAAGGTATCTTGGAAATCAAAGGAGCCTTTGGTCTCCAGTGACTCCATGCGGTGAGGTATAGAGCCATTAATACTCCCAGTCCGGCTGGACTGATCTTCGTCAGAGCTTTCTCCTTCCTCTGAACTCTGCTTCCCATCCCCTGAGAGAAGTGACTTGCGTTCTCCGCTTTGGTTGCGGCGTTTCAAGCTGGGAGCCCGCCCAATGCTGTTCCAGCTCGACCTGCGGCTGTTCCAGCTGCTTCCTGCGCTCCAAGGACTGTGTGGAGAGTTCCGGGCACTCATCTGAGATGAAATGGGCAAAAACAGGAGGGAAAAAATCAATTCATGGTTGCTACAAAAGGAACAGTCATGGGCCAGGGTCTCATTTAGCAAGGGCTCAATACATCAAACAGGTACCATCCACGTAAAAGGCAAGGGACACTAAGGGTAGGTCTTTCTTCCACACTGATGCCAAAGGAGATGACTACAAAGAAGCAAGTAGTAGAGGGCAAGATACATCCCACGTACCGGGGATTTGGGATCATATGCATGAGGATCCATGGAGACACTGCTAGCTCTCCGGGAATCGTAGCCCTGAGCTGCTTCTCCATAGGTGGCACTTTTCGGCATGGACATCGGTGTAGCGGCTGTGTGAATGATGACTGGAGGAGTCAAGCTCTTCTTTAGCTCTGGGTGATCACAAAGAGCCATCACTGAGAAAAACAAGGCACATTTAGATCATGCCTTATAGGCAGAGACACATGAATCCAGGTACCCAGGACAGCTGCTGTATGCCCCAAGTTTATATTCTAGTAGATCTTCTCCTTCTCATCTCTCCCTCCCTCCCTTCTAAAAAGACCTTACATCAGTGGTGGCCAAACTTCGGCCCTCTAGATGTTTTAGACCACAACCCCCACAGTCCTTTGCCATTTGCAATACAGGCTTGAAATTCTGGGAGTTGTGGTCCAAAACATCTGGAGGGCCAAAGTTTGACCACCACTGCCTTACACAAATGTTTGTACAAATACAAGAGTCCAGGGGTGTTCTCATTTCTCTGTATGCTTTCTCTTCTGTACACAAGCAATAAAAAGCAGCCTTCTCGTTTTGTCCTCCTTGGAGATGTCAGAAAGGCCAGGCTCCATCTCTCTCATATAGGAGCTTTAATGACACTCTCAACAATAAACATTAGGCAGGGTGATGGATCACAATCATGTACCACAATATAAGCCTTTCCCCTTATACTATCATTTGGGAGGTGACTAACTCAAGTATCATTTTGCTGTCAGCTGATGACCCATGAGTCATATCAGATTTTTTTACAGCTCTAAAATCCCCCTTAAAGGCATCATTCCTTCTCCAGCTAAAGCAGGGGTGTCCAAACTTTTTGTAAGGAGGGCCAGATTTGATGGCTGAGATTGTATGGGGGGCCATCCGCCCCCTGAGCCTGCCCCCGACTGCAAGTCCCACCCACTGACCCATAAGCCCCACCTACTGACCCCATGCAAGCCCCAGGTGGCATGGGGGGTGATCCCACTGCATGCGGAGTCTGCCACAGTGCCCCTCACCAAGGCTGCCCATGTGGCGCAGTGGTCACCTCTTGCCCGGTCCGGCTGCAGGCAATTGGTCTGCACCAGACCGCTTGGGTGGCGTGGGGGGCATCCCCGGGGGCCACCGGGAGGACACATAGAGAAGTGGGGCAGAGAGGGCAGGCCTCCGTTAGGCGGCTGAGGCTGGAGGGCCAGGGGGGCCATGGCTCATGGCAGGGCGGCCATGGTGTGTTTCGACCACTTGCAATGGCTGTTGCTTTTTTTAAAAAAAACCCAGCAAGTGAGGCTGGTTGGAAGGTTGAGAACCACTGCATTAAGGCGAACATTGTTGTAAGGATGGAGGGGGAAGGGAGAGGTGGGCTAGCCAGTTGGGGGCCAATCAAAATGGCCTGATGGGCCGGATTTCTGCCCCGGGCCCGACTTTGGACATGGCTGAGTTAAGAATATATTTCTCCTCAAGATATTGTCTTCCATAATTGTTTCTCATTTCCTTGAACCATATATTACCTCAAGAGTTAAACATGAAAGGAAAACGGTATCTGATGTTCCAAAAGAAAAAAAATTGCTAAACGGAAAGAACACTTGTCATTGGTGGAGGACAGTTTGCAATCAACATTGTCACTTACAGGCCGGGTTTGAGAAGTTTTCCTTAACTCTACAATCTTCTTCCAGATTATGAGGGAAAAGCTCCCCATCAGAATCAGACTTCGTAGCATCACCCTAGAGCAAAACAAAATGCCTCAGGCAAGGAGACAAAAAGAGGGAAAGCTCCAAAAAAATAAATCACTTTTTGAAGAAAAGGACTCATTTTCCACCAATGAGATAGCCATCGTTCCACTGAAATTGTTACCACAATGGGACACACCACCTTCCACAAAATGAGGCATGCATATATTTATACTACATCCGTTTCTCCAGACACTACCCTTCCAACAAGGACAGAGGCTACACATGATTCAGAAGCACCTAAAGACTTTGTTGAGGCAGAAACAAACGGACTAACCCCTTCTGCTGGAATATCAGATTGAAACACAGTTAAATCCTGTCCTGGCCAAATATGAACAGATCATCTCTCTTGGGTGTACTTTTTCAAATCTTTGCAGCTACTAGCTATGCAAGACTGGGGGCTGCTATAAAAAAGTAACTTTTCCAAGCTCTACTCCTAGCATATCTAAATTTCCAGGTGTGCATACATATGGATGCAGTGTACACCTTTATATGTTTGTGTTTGTGGATGGGTGAACATAGTTGTACCAGTTGAATATATATAGTTGAATATATATATATATGTATATATTCAGGCATGTGCGTGCTCATGTGTGTGAAGAAAGGAATATCTATCTATCTATCTATCTATCTATCTATCTATCTATCTATCTATCTATCTATCTATCTATCTATCTATCTATATTCCTTTCTTCACACACATGTCTGATAATGCAGATGTATATAGTAGCTCACACTTTAATCACCAATCTGATTAAAGTATGTTGGCCAATAGGAATGAGAGGAAATATATTGATACAACGAACATAACAAGGACAAACAGTGTAGCCACATGGATAAGCTCAGATTCAACACCATTGCATGCTATTTTTTAAAAAGTATGGACAAATGATCTATAGGATAAATTCATTTGTGTGACCTGCCTGAAAGAATAAGATACACTCTGAAATCCAGGAATTAGGTAGGTACAGTACAATTCAACTAGTGAGTCAATTTGGTGAGTCAACTCTTTCATAAGTTCCACCAGTTTAATGAGCCTACTGTAGCTGTGATGCACTACTGGAATTCAGCCACTATCAGTTCAGTTCAACACAGGTTAGGATAAATAGCACACTAGCTCATAGCACTGAGTGCCACTGATAGTGGGATTCTCACTGTGAAATCAGAAGATCAGGAGTCCTTGGCTGTAGATCAGTGGTTCTCAACCTGCGGGTCCCCGTATGTTCCTGGACTGCAGCTCCCAGAAGCCTCTACTACTCGCTGTGCTGGAAGGGGTTTCTGGGAGTTACAGTCCAAGAACACCTGGGGACCCACAGGTTGAGAACCACTGCTGTAGATGATGGGGATTTACCACACTGGTAGGTCCTTCGTAACAAATTAGAATGTTTGTCGCTGACAAAAGCTTTTCTTATTTGAAAGCCAGTTTAGAGCCTCTTTAATGTTATGCTAAGTAACACACTTACTCATTAGCTTCTACTGTTTCCTTTACTGAGAAGTGCCTTCGATCAGGCACTAGTAACAAAGGCCCTTCAACACTTTACCAATTGGTTAGCTGAACCAATTTATTGCTGCATATGGTGATTTTAGGTGTATTGGTTAGGTGCATTATCTAACCAAATGCACCGGTCAGGAATGGGGTATTAGAGAGTGATCCTAGTTGGATTTTCCATAGAAATCATGCCTCCAACAAATAATAAATTCCACTGTATTTGACACTATTGTACAGAGGATGTGGATACAAAAGCAAAATCCTATTTGAAGCTAGAATACTGGGAAAGTAAGGGAGCAGTCCCGGCAAAGTACAAAATAAGTCTGCAGTGCAGTACTATGAAGCCCTAGCATTCCACTTTGATGACATTTGGTGCCTGGGCAAAGCAGAACAGACTCTAGTTAGGAAGATAAAGAGCAGCCTTTTGCTAAAATAATTTAAAATGAAATGAAATGAAATATAATTGGGGGGAGTCCAGCTTGATGACACAGTAGAGGGCCACATCAAGATAAGTGACCTTTACATTTTTTCCAGTTAAACTCATGCTTGTTTATTTATGCAAATGATCATATATACATAATATATTTCTCTCCAATCAAGCTGAGGATGCTTTTTAAAGATGTTTCTCCCCTCCATCAAAGTACACAGAATGCATAAAGATGAAGTCTTCCACTTCTGCATCTTCATCAGTATCACAAAATCTTGGGTCTTATCCAGAGGCATCCAGTGTATATCTGGTTGGGCTTCGCACAAGCAAATCAGCAGTGCCTGAAATGGCTGTATGGGTGGCTTGTACGCTGGTGGCAAATAATGTTTTTCCCCCTTGCCAATTTTATCCCTGCCATCCAAATCTGGCATTACAGCACCATATGAAAATGAGAGCCATTCCTATGCCGATGTGTGACTTCCTCAACTTGCTGAATGCACCATTGTAATATATACTTTTACATGAAATATCACACAAAATGATAATTTGTGTGCGTTGTAAGCAATGATGTCATCACAAATGTTTTGGAGTCAAAGCATATGTGTGAGAATATGCATGAAACAAAGGCTCGCTACTGATTTAAAATACAAGTGGGACTAGATTAAAAGCCCTAAAATGACATTGCTATCTATCAACCTCAAATTAGATCTGACTTATTTTGGGTATCTAGAAAGTTCTGTAAATGTTATTTTGCCATACATATATATCTCAGAAAAAGGGGATTGCATTTATTCTCCAGCCGTCCAGCACCAAACGCCATCATTTCTTTAGAATAAAGTACCCTTGACACAAAACACACCAGCACTCTCTTTAATATACTAAAGCACTATGATGAACTGCAGGCAACCATCACTTACTACTAGGGCTCCAGATAAAATTATTACCTGTTTTTTCACTCCTTGTTTGCCTTTCTGGGTGAAAAAGGCATCATGTGAGCAAATGAAGAGGATTTTCATTGGTTTGTAGAACCTTTAGCACTCTAAGATTGGCCCAAAAAAGCTACTGAAGACCCATCAGTATACAGTATAAGGAAAGTGCCATTCGGTTATAGCATACATCGCCTTGGGTGTGAATTGGGGCCAGCGACCCTTCTCATAGTCCTCTTGAACTATAGCTTGCATCATTTTTTTTCATTCCTGCCTTGGGCTGGATAGGAGTTAGAGGCCGACATCATTAGCAGGGCCACAGTTTCCTTGGCCCTGATCTAAACGAATGCCACTACTTTTGACACTAAACTAAAATGGATAATATGAGAAAGGGTAGGTGCCTGGTGGCCACAGGCTGTGGGAGAAGAGGCAGAGACCGTGATGTCCTTGATTTCTTAGATATTCAGAAAGGAATGCTTCACCGGTGTCAGCATTTTTCATATTCAGGTTTGGGTCATTATTCTGTTTGTTCTCTTTCTTCTCCCTCCTCAACCTTTAAATAGGCTATCGAATATTGCTAGGATTTAGCTTTAGCAACATTTTATAAATGTATGAAGTTGAGGAAGCATTCTGAGTTCTCTTACATCTTCCAGGCCAGACAGTATCACCTAGAGGTTGTCACAGCATGTTGTTGTCCACTGAATGAGCCAGCAGGAGTTTTTTCTTGTTGATTTTTTTTAAAACTGTGGCTGCCTCAGTTCTAGTTATTGGCTTTTCCATGATGACAGAGTGCTCTCACACATGAGCATCCACAAAGCAGGCTTGATTTTAGGTCCCGTCAGTCTTTGATAGGTTTCTCTAGTCTCTCTTTCTCTCTCTTAAAGGAAACTGTGCTTGACATGCAGAACGGTTAAGGGTCTGTTCATAAGCCATGAGCACAATTAAGCATACAGTTTTAAAATTATATTTTTCCCTTAGAGTATATACTTTAGGGTAATTTCTCACTGACATGAAGAGATTCTGGGTTTCACCAAATACTCCCTGGGAAAGATGGGATAATAATGTACTCTCCTATGAGTCAGAATCAGAAGGCTATATTCACAAAACCAATGCTCAGCAAAGTGAATTAATGTGGGAAATGCAGTCAAGCTCCAGTGACCATGGCTCAGCCAAGTCCTACAGCTATGACAGAATCATAGGCAGCATGATTTTTGGCTTATCCATGAGATGGAGAGCCTGGTCAAGGCATGCAACTTAAAATGGCATTCCCTTGGCAGGCGTTGTGGGGGGGGGGGACAGAGGGGACACAGAAGCTTATAAAGAAAAATCTTAGCAGGGAAAACTCTGAGGAGGTTTTCTATTATTTGCCAGGCTCTGAATTTCCTCAAAGAAGGAAGAGACTTAAAATCAAGACTACGTTGACAACCACGACGACAAAATCAAAACCAAACAGCTATCGTGATGGGAACAACAGCAATGATGTGACTGTTTACTACAGAAGGAGAAAGAGAGATAGAGACAACTATCAGACAACGCTTTGGATGTTCATGCCAAGATCTTACGTACCACTGACGAGTCGACAGGCAGCTGAATACAGCTTAACTGCCTACTCGCGGCTTCCCGTTTGGTGATTTCCTAAAGTAAAAATGAGGAAGGAGGGTGGGGGATGGGGGGAAGGAAGGAAGGTGGGTTTCCAAGTTTTTCACATCGCAACATCAAAATTGAGAAAGTGGATCAAACTGCGGAGGGAAGGTTTTTGATATAAGAGGATGAAAACAAAAAGGGGAAAACTGAAAGAAGGGGAAGCTACCCATTGGAGTCAGTTTTATATCATGGAGAAGCAGTGGAACAGTTACACTACACTCAAGCAAGCCATCCGGTGTTTCCATATCTGCTTTGTGCAGAGAATCCAAGATGTGCAACACCCTCCTGTTAGGAGAATCATCCTTACCTTTAAATTAAGACCATGGAAGAAAGATTTGCATTTATGTACTGCTACCATTTTAACAAATTATCAGTGAAGTAGTAAGAACATTTATGTACATTGAACATCTCTCTCACAAGATCAAAAGGTTTCACAAGCTGCATCACTAGATTAGGTTCCGTGGCATGGTGACAAACTACTTTTGAAAATGAACAGGATGTGGAAAAGTAGTGAGTGAATAATATGATAATTGTCTGCTGCCAAAGAGAAAAATAAAATAAAATTCCTGCTAGGCACTTTCATTTCTCTTTTGAGCAGCCTCCACAACAAAATCTGCATCCACTTTATCAATCAAGCGGCAACGCAAGGATTCCATTAATGCTACATCAGGGTACAATACAAAACATTTGAATAAAGACAAAATAAGAATACTGGAGGGCATATGCAATATTTAATGCAGTCTTGTCTGGTTAGAATGGCTTCACATCTTTCATGTCAACCTAGGCCTAGTCAAATAGTGTGTTGAAGGTATTTGTTTACTTCCAAGCTAAATGCCTATGCATGAAATGCACTAAAACATTACTAGCATAAAAGTGGTTCAGTTATTGGGTTATGTCAGCTTTTTTGTGACTTTGTGGAATATTGAGATAACAAGGTCTTGAAAAATTCAGTTTTGATCTCTTCTGATTTAACAATATTGATTACTCTGGCTCTATTTTAAATTTCCTTTTCTAAAATGAGGGTACAGTTTTTATCTGTAGTAATTACATACACGAATCATAGTACAAATAGTCTATACTGCATTTTCATATTATTTTCAACCAAGTCTCTCTCTCTCTCTCTCTCTCTCTCTCTCTCTCTCTCTCTCTCTCTGGCACGCACGCACGCACACACACACACACACACACACACACACACACACACACACACAGACACAGAGAGAGAGAGAGAGAGAGAGAGAGAGAGAGAGAGAGAGAGAGAGAGAGAGAATGTTCTGTTTGCTGTGCTTGGTAATGGACGTGACGGTGGGGTTTATTTCTATGATGTCAGTGCCTTGGAACCATTTAAAATTTGGGCCTAAGCAGGACAGTACAGTATTGGTCTTCCGTATCACATTTAGGAAGCAGAATAATGAGCAAAACATTTGCCCACAAAGTGTTCTTTTGCTCTTTCTCTCATATTACCCAGCAAACAACTTGGCTGTCTTCACTGGACCCTTTCACCTCTTCCTTTCAGCTAATCCAGATAATGATGATTCTCTTTGGGCTCTATCACACGTCGTTTTAAATGCTGCTTAAATTTCAAGATAAAGCATTTCCAAAAATCTTGTCCCCATGGCCACTGGGCTTTAAAAAAACACAAACCCGGTAATGCCACCTTTAGCGAGTTTTCCTTGACCTACTGGAGAAGTTGGGATTTTTTACTTCCGGTAAAAAATGCAAGTCAAAAGTCTGTGGAAGCTTGCATATGATCTGGTTTTCTGCTTTTTCCCCCTGGCCCCAACCAGCTTGTCCTGGGGCTTATCCCCCCCCCCGCGCTGGCCTTTGCGCTGTCAGCACTGTTTATTTTATTTTATTTTTATTTTTTTCTAGCGATGAGCATCTCGTCCTGGGGCTTGACAACACTTTTTTAAAATATATTTTTTAATTTCTCTCTCCCCCCCCCCCCAGCACTGATCAACTGGCCTTTGGGCTGTCAGCGCTATTTTTTTTAAAAAAAATTCTAGTGCCACCTGCTGGCACTGGGGGCTGGTCTGCACTTTTTTTTAAAAAAAATCTTTGTACATGGGAACGAAGATCCCACATCTTCAGTCACGTGACCAAGAAAGAAGAAAAGCCGGACTTTCACAATATCCAGATCTTCCCCCAGATGAGATAGTGGCCTTTCAATATAAGCCAAGATGTTAAATCACAGTTCCAGGATGGTTTAATGTTCTGGCTTGTTTTGACTGCTAAATTCCACTATGAGCGAGAGCTGCCATTAACTGAAGAGTTTTATTCATGTTTTCTTTTTTTTCTTTTTGTCAAGTCACATGAAGGGAAGAGTAAAGGGGCTGGATATTGGAAGGAGTGCCTCTCCCTGTATAAACCTGCTGGATCATTTAAGATCTGCTGGAGAGGCGCTCCTCTGTGTCCAACTATTGAGAACTGCGGAGACATGGGTGAGGCTGGTTTTGGCCACAGCATTCTAACTATGGAAGGCCATCACCTTCAATCCTCAGTTGGTGCCAACATTGGCGTCATTTTGGCATCATGTCAAAACATATTTATCAGAGCCTCTGAGGATGTTGCGTCTAAAACTACTTGACTTTGAACCATTTTAAACAGCTTGTGTTCTGAAATTGTTCAGTACGGTAACTTGCCCTGATATCCTGTGAGCTAGACATGCTTCAAATAAATAAATAAATAAATAAATAAATAAATAAATAAATAAATAAATAAATAAATAATTGCCACTTTTGATTTTGGACTTGCACATTATGCCAAATGTGACTGTTATTAAAATATTCACATTAAGAATTTAAAGAATTACCAAACTGGCTGGAAGAAACATGCAAATAAATCAGCAAAAGTGAAAATGTATCCCATTAGATTTCCCAGTGACAATTATGAGGTACAACTGTGTTTTTAAGCACAAAACATGTCCAAAATCATTCCAAACATGTCACAGATTGATGACTAGAGATAGATGGTAGTTTCTTTCCCGCTCCAGCATTTAGAATACTGCTGTCACAATCATTTGAGGTGCAATCTGACAACCCACTTGAATCTTTAATATGCCCAAGGGATTCTAGCAAACACTGTCTTTCTCTGCCATCCAAACTCATAGGATGCTTTGTAAGCAAAAGCCTAGAATTTAGAAGTCTGTAGAAAAGAGCCAGGATTGAGAGAGACAAGCATAGGAAACATGAGAGGATTGCCAGTGGGAGAATATGCCTCATAAACAATAAAGTATTATTCTGATGTCCCTCAGGAGGAAAGCTTTAACACTGACGGAGAATTCACTCACTGGGAGCCAATGTTTGTTTCTCAGAAAAACCCCTCAGGGTTGAGGCCTGCTAGCTCACTCAGTTGGTAATTTTGCATTATCAGCTGTACCCAAGCATTACTTGTACTCTTCATCTTGAACACCTTACAACTGCTGCAAGGTGTGACATAAAACTGGGAATGAGGGTAATTCTTAGAGTGCCCACTGAAAAGAAGAACAGTCCCCTCACGCTGCTGGAAACATCCTATGAGTGCCTCTTGCCAGAGACACCAACTAGGGGTGTGTGTTAAAGAGCAGACCCACCCTTTCATAATCATGTCTGCAGCTGCTTAGCAACAAGAAGGTCCTGCGTAGCTAAAATTAACAAAGTGTTTCTAAAGCTGAAGAAAGGCACTTGAGGATGAAAAAAAAGATTAAACCATCACCAGCACTGAGAAGAGATTTCAGTGGAAGATGGGAGGAGGGATTGGGTGGTGGGTGAGTGGCTTTAAAGGGGATAAAACTGACTTTGAGGTGGATGCGATTGACGAAAATAAACTTCTTCACATTTTTGGGGTTGGGGGATTGCTGTTGCTGCTGTTAGGCTGAAGGGGCAGCCTCCACAAGATTTTATTGGATTTCCCCCCCCCCAATGGAACAAGCATAAGAAAAGAAGGACAAATCCTATATCTGAGTGTGCTGGTGCTCTCGGCATCTGCTGAGTTCTGTCGATTCCCATTCTGACCCCCAAACATAAATAGGTAACAGGCTTACGTTCTTTGTATCTCTTGTAGACATGATGGGGCACTATATCAGGCTGTTAATAGCCAGACTGATAATTGGCATCAAAAGATATCCCAGTGAATATGCTATGATCAGCACACTCAACCTTGGAAGGGGGAAAGGGAAAAAAATCTTTTTTTATTACTTGACAAGAGCCGGAAGGTGGTTTTGTTTCAGCTGCTTGAATATGAAGAATCACCCACTTCTCAAAAAATGAAGCTTTGCTCAGAGAACCAGCACAATGACCCTTTTGTCGATTATCTAAGACAAAGGAAAGACTAATGCATGGAGGCATGGACATGACATCAAGCAGAAATAATTATAAATAAAATGCAACAATCTGGGGAAGATAAACAAGACCCCGGTCTGCCTTGTCCTATGAGGCTGCAATAAATCTTCTCTGTAAACTGAAAAATAATAAATATAAAGCCCAAACTGTTTTCCAAATGGGTTTTATATAGTGTGAAGGAATGTGATAGCAAGCAAAGTGCCAGAACGGAAAGATTGTTATTCTCCTGTCACACCTACATTACCAACATAGCTTTAATTTATAGCTCATTCTATGAGATGCTGCTGCTTAAAGACAGCTATGATACCAGCGCTTGGGGCCTCATGAAGAACAATGCCTCCATGTAGACCTTCACCCCCTTTATTTATTTAAACATGTATTGCTTCAAAACTAGCTGTATATCTACTACTCTGAGGATCATGCAATTGCCAGTTTGTACAAGACACACATCCATTGTAAAGTTGGTTGTCATTATAAAAAGAGGAGACCAAGTTTACTTCACAGATTTGCATCCCATTAGACTGGAGATGGTGAGAGAGGGAAAAGATCCCTCTGTGGGAAAAACTAAATTAATAAAGATGCAAATGTGTTGCTCTTTTTCAGATAGCAGAATGCCCATTAAAGTACAACTACAAACAAAATATTAAGATACCGTAACTCATTTCCCAGCACAGCACATATTTGGATATGTAAGGCAGCTCTTAATTTGGAACCCAAATCCAAAAATGTTTGGATCAGAGTTCGCACCGTTGTATTTATTCCATTTATAATTCATTGCAGTAGCTCATGGCCTTATAGGCCCTTTCAATTTGATGGCCTTCCTAATCTATAATTTTATTATTACTATTAGAGAATGGCACAAACCTGAACATGAACCAGAAACTCATTTAAAAATCGCTGGTTCATTGGTTCAGGCTGGTTCATGTTCATCAAACCAATGAACTAAAATGTACTGACCCAATACAGTTTTTAAGCAATTTAACAAACTTCCTGGTTTGATTGCCCCCCCCACCACCACCACCACCACACAGCCTGGTCCCTCTTTCCACTGCCATGTTGCCTCCCTCAGAAAGTTTGTGCAGTCACACAAACCATGAAACACCACAAAAAGCAACTTTTCTGGTTTGTGTCCATCTCTAATAACTATTAGTGAATGTGATAATAAAACTTTAATCTTAGCCTTAGAAGCAAGCTAAAGTTTGGCTTAATAGGTAAAGAGTGGGATCCCCCAAGGTTCTTTACTGGGACGCCTGCTTTTCAACCTCTTCATAAATGATCTAGAAGTAGGAATAAACAGCAGGGTAGCCAAATTTGCCGACGACACTAAATTGTAGAGGGTAGTAAAAACTGAGAGATATTGTGAGGAGCTCCAGAGGGATCTCTTGACACTGGGGGAGTGGGGAAACCAGTGGCAAATTGACTTCAACAATAGCAAGTGCACAGTGATGCACATTGGGGCAACAAACAAACAAACAAACAAACAAACCCAATTACATTTATAAAATGATGAGGTCAGAACTTTCTGCAACAAACCAGGAAAAGGACTTGGGTGTCCTGGGGGACAGCTCAATGAAGGTGTCAACCCAGTATGCCGCAGCAGTGAAAAAAGCAAACTCACTGCTAGGGATCATTAGGAAGGATATAGAAAATAAGTCAGCAAGTGTCATTTTGCCTCTTTATAAATCTATGGTAAGGCCCCATCTGGAGTACTGTGTACAATTCTGGTCACCATACTTCCAGAAGGATATTATGGAAGTGGAAAAAGTGCAGAGGAGGGTAACCACAATGATTAGAGGACTGGAACACCTTCCTTACCATCTGAGGCTGCAACGGCTGAGTCTCTTCACTCTTGAACGACAGCGCCTAAGAGGTGACCTCAATGAAGTTTATAAAATCATACAGGGTGTGCACAAAGTAGATAAAGAAATACTGTTTTCCCTATTGCACATCCCTAGAACTAGGGGGCTCTCCATGAAAGTTTTGGGTGCTAGATCTCAAACAAATAAGAGAAAGTACTTTTTCACCCAGAGGATACTAGTCTGTGGAACTCCCTGCCAGAAGAAGTGGTGACAGCTGTCAGCCTTGACAGCTTTAAGAAAGGATTAGACAAGTTCATGGAGACCAAGGGTCTCAATGGCTATCATTATAGATGCCTAAGGGCAATCTCTGGGTTGGAGAGATAGGCAGGATATCTCTCAATGCCATTTGCAGGGAATTGTAAGCAGCTGAAGACATCTGCTTGGGAATACCCTGGCGCAAATGGTGAGCCACTGTGGTGTGAGACAGAATGCTAGACTGGATGGGCTGTGGCCTGTTCCAGCAGCGCTGTTCTTTTGTTCTTATGTTATACCAGAGAAAGGTGGGGTAAAATACTCTAAAACATAAATAAATAAAAATAACTAAAAAAATCACAGTAATTAGATCCTTTCTACAATAACAAAGTCATCCTGTTTTACATTTTATTTACTTTCTACATTAAATTACATAAGACAAATATATTGCTTGCCTCCTGTTGTGTTATTGATTCCATCACAGTTTTCCCCAACATTGAGCCCAATATAATTCATATTTCCTTTCCCACCTTAAATGAGCATACTTTCATACTTAATTACCTTATTATTTCATCTATACTCTACCTATATTTACTTACATCTATTTTTAATACAAAGATAGCCTATCTAATATCAGCAATCTATTCAATCTTGATGTTTAGCTCTTCATTACTAAACAATTTAGGATAGATTTGGCTAAGTATACAGTATATCTTAATATCATCTACCTATTTACCTATTATTCCAATGAGTGCATAATTTCAGCAATCATCTCTAATTCAAGTTAATACTTTATGGGTTATTATAAAAGAACTACATCCTGGTCTATATGTTTCACTTTATGCATAGAAATTCTTATCTATACCTAACTGCCACTATTATTTTAAAAATCTAACAGATTAATGTCATCACGTTAATATATCAGGTTTGTCTTCACATTTTCATTTTCTGTTTCTCATATCATACTAATTAACTAGTAGCCTTAGACAATCAAAATACAGAAAACATTTTTATGTAACAAATTCACTTAGCCAAAAATTCATTTTTTAATTTTCTCTTTTCCTGTCAAGCCCTTTATCTTCATAGGTTGCTTTTTCCTTTTCAAATCCATTAACTTCATGGGTTGTTGTGTTATCTTGATAGTAAACTTGATGAGCGCTCTGCTACTGAAAAAGTCCCAAATTTTCCTCTTTTTGGCACCCATATTGACTAAAACAGATGCACTTGTCATATTCCGTGGACTTGGGACATCTAAGAGCTTAGCCTGCACCATTCTTGTCAAATTTGTCTTCATGTTGAGATCCGCCCTTTGTTCTGGTATAATCAATCTCTTGATTCAAGCTAATTTCAGTTTTTCCCAGGGGTTCAATGTTATCCAAGAGTTCGTGTTGGAATCTAACTTGGATAGATCCTGCTGTTGTCATCTGTATATTAGAGCCCAACGTCTGCTCTACTTCTATTACTTTATCAGGATTGGAAATTTCTGTATCTTTAGAGGTTTGATCCAAGATATCTATTATTCTTTGTAATCCAGATAAAAGTATATTTGTGAATTCTTCTTCTGAAATATTTTCCCAACGCATTATGTTTTTATGGCTCACAACAAAAAGTTAAAGTTGCATGTAATTATAGTTTAATTTCCAAAAGGGAGGGGTATAGAGGGAGATGACTGATTTAAAGTACTAGAGGCAAGAAATAGCTATCTTTCAGCCTTTGTTTTCAATACATGAGGTTATGTCAAGGTCAGAAAATGTTCTTTAACAAACAGCTTTAACAACGCTGCTCTTAAAACTGCATTATTAAGTCCAGTAGGTACCGAAAGTACTAAAAGCATAAAGTAATTTCCTTTAAGGTTGCATCTTGGAGTCACCACATACGAAAGAGCAGAAAAACATAAGCTAATTTCCTCAAAAGCAATAAAGCAGTAAGGCAATAATGTAGTATGAAAACAATTACTTCTTTTGTATGTCTTTTCAAAATATTCACCTCTTCGCTAAGTGCCACTTCCAGAAGAGGAGGGTTGATGCTTATTTGAAGAAAGTTTTCTAAAGCCAAGGAGGAATTTGGTGTAGCTAAATGGAGGGGGAGGAGCAGATCTACTCACAACATGCCAAATATAAAGAGCTTATTTACAACGTCCAGCAACGACAGCTGTGCCTTCATCAGAATGGCATCGGTCTTACCCCAGTGGGGGGTAAGGCATTTTCCTGCTTCTACCGAAGTTCACCGCTGATCCCTTCGTGTCTACAGGTGCTTCCTTTTCTTCATTTCCCCTCTAGGGAAACTTACCTCCTTAGGGGCCATTTTATCTGGAAGAATTCAACTTGATAAGCTGGGGCACTTATCAAGTTGTGTCACCACGGTGTAGCCAGAACCAGAAATCCAAAGAAAGTCATACTTTTGTTACATTATTATTGTAATCATGGGTGACAAAGAGTATGACACTCCAAACATTTGTGATATAACTGGGATTTTTCTTTACGTTTGTAAATTTGAGAAGCACTCCCAATCTTAAACACTGGATCTATTTTTCTTCTATACACAACAGAGTTTTCCGCTACACCAAGAAGATACACTTTTTGTGCTTCTTCCTCTCTATGCCAAATTTTGCATCCATGATCTTAGACATTTGATCAACTTCTCACTTGTACCTGGTCAGAGATTTTTTGTTTTTGTTTTTTTGCAGCTGCATAGATCACCCACCACCACCATCACCCCAGAGCATGCAAATGAGTTGATTTTGTATACATGGAGAATTTCTTGCCTATGCCTGCTTCTTAATTCTGTGTTAAGGTTTTATAAGACAGATTTTTGTTTTGTGCTGTTTTTCATGGTTTCCCCCCCTCACCTGAACCCAGTAGACATGGTAAGAGGTTGTTTTGGACATGCTTTGTTGACATCTCTTTTATGTGCAACAATTCTGAGTAAAATGCATAAGTTGACAAAAATGACTCCAAGTTTTTCAGTTTCTTAGCAATTCTTCAATTCCCTTATTCGTCTTACAAATAAGTCTTAAAAGTTACATCATGTTTATGTGGAGGCTTAATTATTGTTTTAGGCTACACAGACATGTTTTGTATTATAGACTAATTGTTTGAGCCATTCAGATCCCCCCACCCTGCCAAAAAAGTAACTAAAAAGATGAAATATAACTTTTGTCAAATAAGAAAAATAAAGGTTCAAAAAGTTACAAAAAGTCTTATACAAAAGCAGAGACAGCCACATGGTAACCAAACAAATTCCAAACTCCATAGTCATGGTAACATGCTGGCGAAAAGAGGTTTAAACGAGTATGTAAAAGCATAACAAATGTAAATTTCAAGAACATAATTTCTTAATGTACGTTGGGAAGACTTTGTAAATCCTGGCTATTTGCATGTTGTTCCCAGAACTCAGTCAGAAGGCAGCTTACCTATTTGGATACCACACTGCAGTCCATGAAAGCTTAAATCAAACAAGCTACTTTAAGCTACTTTGGTGTTCTTGTTGTATTGCTGTGATGTACAACCATAGCTATTTCCCTGGAAATTTTTCAAAACTGAAAATACAACAGTTGACAACTACTTTTGTGGTCTTCAAGTTCTGATTTTTAACTACTGTAGTTGCTTTTTCAAAGTAACTTTCTGAGCTCTGCTTTACACTATAGTATTTGCTACAAAAAATGGTGTGGGGACCTTACATCTCTCTTCCACACCTTTCAATGTGATGTGGCTTCTGAACCCTGTATAGCTAATCCTATTGTTCGATTATGAGAGACAAAGGAACTAAGTTATTGAAGGCTTTACCTCAGTCTGGAAACCTTCTACCAAGATGGCGACCAACAAATTAAAAAGAACATAATTTCCAAATGTCATGAGGGCAATAAAATAGAGTGCAGCCCAGGAAGAGGTAGAAGCCATGCCATTGTACAGGACTTTATTCCAGTCCTCTTGAGTAAGTATCTGAAATGAAAAAAAAATCAAACAAACAGCCATGTGGTATGAGACAACAACAAGGACCATAATTCTTTATGAACCTAGAAAGAACCTCCACCTTCCTGTAAACATGCATTTCAGTTAGGGAAAACATACATTTCCCACAGCTAAGCATCATATGCATAGGCAAATAACAACACCAAGTATTATATGCA
The DNA here is from genome assembly GCA_037367245.1 of Phrynocephalus guinanensis. Lineage (NCBI taxonomy): Eukaryota > Metazoa > Chordata > Lepidosauria > Squamata > Agamidae > Phrynocephalus > Phrynocephalus guinanensis. Next base: position 114,796,680 of record CM074734.1, on the reverse strand, counting down.
TAGTGTCAAACCTTACAGAACTCTGCTTTCTTCATACATCTGGCGCATATGAGAAAGAAGTAAGTCTCTATAGAAATAATCCGCATGAACCTAACCCCTCAGATTTATACTCAGGTTTTCACTGTAGAGTACAACTCTCATTTCTTACTAGCAAAAATGAACCTTACTCTTGACTCATGATATAAGGACATACTAAGACCTGCTAAATCTTTTTTCTCAAGGAAGTCTGAATGTTCACCTAACCACATGCAAGTTACACCTGTCTTTGTGGCCTATCGATCAGTCACTGTTTGATTTTCGAAGACCTTCTGGTCCTCATTTTGGCAGTAAATAAGTAGGATACACTTGTCATGTAGTGCTCAGTTACAGAAAATGAGCCACGCTCCAGCTGGTGACATCAAAAACACAGTGAACGTAATTTTCATTTCCTCCTCACTGAATTCTGCTTTTTGCTGAAGCATCATCAATTAACCTCTGCTTCCTAGGCAAACAATTAGAATCAGTGGCACTTAATATCACAGAAACAAAAAAAAGAACTCTCTGATTTTTCACCAGAAGGGTTTTCTCTTTTTATTTGCAAAGTTTGTTGCTTTCTCCCTATGGTACCTAATCTAACAATTTTAGAAAATGACAACCCCATCTCAGTCCACCAGAGGAATGTCAACTCTCCGTTTATTAAAGGAAGGTTGGCCTTCCAGGCTAGAATGAACACACACCTCTATTAAGGCTGACACATGCCCCTCTTTTTAATACAAATTCCTTATTTGACAGATTGCCTTCCGTGCCAGAATGTCCAACAACAGTCACAAAAACCTCTGTATTTGACTCCAGTTTTGGTAGGCACTATAATGTCTGGCCTTAACTAAGCACTACAAATTAATGGGCAAACTTCTGAGATTCTGGGCTCGCCACATCAAGGCTTCACACCAAGCTCCTCAATTTTGTGATCCCTTTGCTCTTAGTGATCTGCGTGACACTGTGAAAAAGCCCAAAGATCAAGAAGTCAGTGCATGGCTTACACGGAGGTATTACCTGGAAAACAGTAACAATGGCCCACAGCAAGGAATCAAAGTTCTTTCTGTCTGGAAGGGTGTCTCCATCTCTCTCAGAAGCAAACTTGCAGCCAAAGAGATGCATGCCAAGGATACTGAAGGCAAAAGGAAAAGATGCTTAATGAGGCACTAAGGAACTGGAACAAGTCCATGTTGGAATGAACAAAGAGTGATTCCATTCTATTAGCAAACAATGTTTGAAATTATTTTACTCCCACCACCCAGTACAATGGTTATAAAAGACAAAGAAGCACAACTGTATAATTATTTTACTTTTTACTGTTTTATTTTATCAGCACCCCTGCTGATCAAAAAGTCCCAGTGCTTCAATCCTGAGAGCTCTAGCTCAAAGGTTTCATCAGCTATAGCTTCTCAAAAAACCCATAATCCTACTGCATGCACATAATTTGCCACTCTACCCTTATTTATTGGGGAATAAACCCAGGTGAACTCATGGGGACTTATCCATGGATAGATAGGCATAGCACTATCCCATATATCCTTTTAAAGCTATTTGAATGAAATATTTTGCCGGCCCAAAATTCATCTGGAATGAGGTCACCTTAAAGCATCTTGAAACAACAGCTTACAATCACCACCACCACCACCACCACCACCATAGCAGTGAATGTTATGAAATACTCACCTGAAGATAAAGATGAAAAGCATCAGTAACATGCAAAAGGTGGCAACATTGTCCATTGTCTTCATGAGGACCACTAGCTGCCGCTGGAGTGCAGGCATGAAACGGACCAGCTTCAGGACTCTCATAAGACGGAAGGTCCTTAGAACAGACAGGCCACCCCCCTGCTGTCCCACTATTTCCCAGACACTAAGAAGAGAAAGTGGGATGTTAGATTGGTTTGTGATGGGAAGACACATACCATCTGTACATGTAATACCTATAGCAAAAGTGGGGAATGTTTACAGTCCGAGCTATTGAAACATGCATTTCCATTTAATAAAATACCTCTATCCAATATAACAGATTTGTATGTCCTCTGTAAGTGAACCTCCATATCCAGATAGGTTCAGAATGGCCTTAAGAATGGGGATTCCACAGAGGAAGTGGAAATATTAACCAAGCTTTCAACTGGCAAGTTCTGCAAGGAGAAGTACCATGTAACTTGGCCTGCACTTCCCAACTAGAATGCATGTTAGTAGGGGGCATGCACGCTACTTTACAGAGGACAGTTCTTTATTTGAAGATGCACTCTGTTTGAAGCACCATGTCCAGGATAAAATTAAAGAATTCTAAGGAGGGAAATGGGGTTGATGTTGTCCATCCACAATGAGTCCATCCACAGCAGACTCTACAGGCATATCTTTCACCTCACTGCAGCCTTCCTCACTTGGGGGAGACACATCACACATCTTTTGAAACTACATTAATTGTGTCTAAAAACTGTGCCTGTACAAATAGGTTATCTTTTTTGGGGGGGATGTTTAAAAAATCTCTTCCTTCTTGTCCTTTCTGTAATCAGGCAACTTGTCTCCCCCTCTTTTGGAGATACATCAAGTTGCTGGAGTACATATTAAAATGTACTGTACAAGAAAAAAAAACTTGACACATTCCGGGGGGGGGGGGCGGCAGCCTCTGTGACCTTTGGCAAACAGAGGGTCCCAAAACACCACTAGAAGGAGCAACTAGTCAGCTTCTGAATACTTGATATCTAGAAAGCCAGAGAAGTGCTGGCATAAGTCGGAAATTGTCTTGACGACACATAAATTATTATTATTAATAGCCATTTCACTCCTTGTGTGTGAATGCTTTGGGGGAACAAAGACAGCAGCAGTGGGTGGATCCTGCTGAAGATTTTATCGGTACAGGAAGCTACAAGTTCTTCACAACTTTCTATACAGGTGACCTTGGAATGCTTCATGACAATAGCAGTAAAGGGGTGGTTCCCTGTGTAACTACTGGATGAGAGCCAAGAGATAACGTTGTCCAATACTCCATGGCTACTGTTGATTAGAGGAGACCATGATTTAATGGAATGTACATACGAATTGATATACCATTCAGCAATTGATTAAGTGGATCTATTATTAGTTACGACTTGCAACAGGACACGGACACACACACACACACACACACACACACACACACACACACACACACACACACACACACACACACACACACACACACACACAACACACACACACACAATGATGCCCTTTAACATTTCAACTTTTTACTTGCTACTTTCACAGCACAGCCAACTCGGGAGGAAACACATGACAGATTTATGTATCGACAACTTGGTGTGAATTACCTGATCACCACAATGATCCCATCAAATATATTGTATGGATTTTTGATGTAGCCAAATGGTCCATACACAAGGAGCTTCAGAAGCATCTCTAGAGCAAAGAGGCTGGTGAAGACAATATTGCTGATTTCTAGAGCGTTAGTGAGTTCTTCAGGCTGAAGGAATGAACAGCATAAAAAAAAAGCAAACATGAATGAAAGGTTTATTTGGATAGACTAGGACACTCTTAAGCCACAGACGATTCAGCAAATTGTAAATAAAGCAGATGTAGAAGTCAGTGAGACAAGGCCACAGAATCTCAGGCCCATAAGCCATTTCTTCAATGCCTTGCATGTCCTTTTACACCCACCAGTACCAGTTCTAGAACATGATGAACAGCAAATGAGAAGGAAATTTGGTACAGTGGTACCTTGTATAAAGGAATTAATTCGTTCCAAATGAAATTATGTTAAGCAAATTTTCCTTTATACAAATTTATCATAGGAATGCATTGAAAACAGGGTGATCCAATTTTTATGTTGTACAGATTTGCCCCCATAGGCGATTATGTTAAGCAAATTTCCCCTATCTCCAGAATTTTTATGTTGTACAAATTTTATGTTATACAAACCATTTGTTATACAAGGATCCACTGTATTTAGATTAGAGTGCATCACCTTCTGTTTCCCTTCCAGTCAGCAACAAGTTTGCTTTAGCATATTGGCAGTATGAGAATTTCAATTATTCACTCTAGCATAATAGATTTCCAAGGTAATTAGTACACATTAAGTACAGAAAGACAGCTACTAAAAGGTCTGATGTTTGTACTACTGTCTTGCAAATAGAATATTACAGGCAACTCTGAGGGCACATTATCCTCGCCTTTATCCTCATATACTCTCACTAATTAAGGGTCTTTAAAAAAATAACTGACATGTGAAATCAATGTTTTGAATAATGAGTAGTGATTTCCATCCCTGCTTTTAAACATGCATTTTGAGACTTGGCCTTCAAGTATTTCTACTGTGCTCTTCATATAATCATAGAATGATGGGAGAACTGAGTTGGAAGGGACCTAAAAGGCTCCTGAGTCCAACCCCATGTGCAGGGCAGGAATCTAAAGCAAAGCAGGTGTGTCAGATGATTGTCCAGTCTTCTCTTGAATACCTCTAGTGCTGCAGCATTCACCACCTCCCAAGGTAATTTGTTCCATTGTTGTAGTGCTCAAACAGTTTAGAGCAGTGCTCCCCAACCTTTTTGTCCCCACGGACCGGTAAATATTTGAAGATTTATCAGTGGCCCGGGGCTGGGGGTGGGGAGGGGGGGCGGAGATGGGGTGTGGGGGGGGGCAGGGGAGGGGTGTGTGGGGGGGGGCGGGGGATGGGGGGAGGGAGGAGGGGGAGCGGGGGGGCTTGGCGTGTGTGCCTTGCGGGGGGGCCACGGGAGCGGTGGCGGCGCTCGCCGGCTGGGGGCGTCGGGCGTGCCGCTCGCCCCCGCGCGCACGGGCGGGGTGGGGGGGAGCCCAGCGCTCCTGGGCGGGCGGGCCCCCGCCTCCTCCTCCTGTCGGCGGCCGCGTTGGCCACGGCAGCCACCCGGGTTCGGCCGTGGTCGCCCGCCTTGGTGGGGCGTCCTCCTCGTCCTCCGCTGCTGCTGCTGGTGGAGGGCGAGGAGGAGGAGGGCGGAGGAGGAGGAGGATGCGCCGCCGGCGGCGGCGGCGGGCAGAGGAGGGAGGTAAAGGCAAAGGCGGCGGCTCCTCCTGCGCTCCTCCAGCCTTCCTCCTCCACCGGCCGCCCGCGGGAGAGAAGAGGAGGAGGAGGAGGGCGGCGGAGGAAAAGGGGAGGAGCCTCCCCGGCCTCCCCAGGCGGCCCGGTGCCGACCGGTCCACGGACCGGCACCGGGCCGCGGCCCGGGGGTTGGGGACCTCCGGTTTAGAGTTTTTTCCTGATAATCAGCCTAAACCTTCCCATAGCTTGTGTGGTGGCCTCAGGCACAGTCTATCTGCTACTTATCAGGCTGTGCTTTCCAAAGTACCCAGACAAATCAAAAAGCCTTCACCACCAAGGCCATAGCTAACGACCCATTCTTGATAGGTTTCAGCACCTTAGGCCATTGTTCACCTTAAGGCTATGGATACTATTGTCTCCCTAACGAGCCTATTCAGGCCATTGTTCATCTTATGAGCCTAATTCAGACCAGGGTGACAAGAGGTCAAAGCTGACTATAAGATGGAGGACTTGCACTAGCTGTATTCAGACCGATGAAGCTGTTTGGATGAACCGCGAAACATTTCTATCTCTCAAAAAGAAGTCCAATAGCCATGATTCAACTTCCAGATTCCTGCACTATGTGATGGCTGCAACAGATCCTGACCCTCCTCTGTATGATAACTTTTCAAGTATTTGAAGAGTGCCATCAAATTTCCCCTCAGTCTTCTTTTCTCAAGGTGAAACGTGCATTGTTCATTCAGTCTTTCCTCACAGGGCTTGGCTTCCAGTTCTCTGATAATCACTGGCCATTACTTCATGAGCCGCTCGCTTCGCGGCTAGCCTTCTTTTCTGTGCGAATCAATCGTTTCAGTCCGCACGCTCCTCCTTTTTGGCTGCGATGCCACCACGACCACGCCCCCTTTACCGTGCTCCAAGCGGTGCGAGTGGTTCCCCTGGCTGCTGCCGGGAATCTTTTCGCTTCGCATCTTGCTTCGCTCCCAACGTCACGTGTGGTCTCGTTTTTTGGCTTTTATTTCAAGTTTTTTAAAAAAATATTCAAACAGGGATATCGATGCATCGCTATATCGTTTCATCGCTTTGCGCTGTTACTTCCTCGCTCGAGTAGGGGCGGCGGCGGCGGCGGCGGCGGGAGCAGGAGGAGCCGCTGCCGCCTCGCCCGGCCAGAGCTGGGCACCCGGGGCAGGCAGCGTGCAAGCGGCGGAGGGCGGGCGGCTGTGCCATGCGGGGCTCCCCCCGAGTAGCGGCGGCGGCGGCGGGGCTGCCAATGATGCCAGGAAACAGTTGAAATCAGTAGAGCCATTGCAACTGACAGTCCAGCATCAGTGCATCGATACGCCGTCGGTAGGAATTTTTTTAAAGGACGGATGGGAAATAACGAACGTTGAAAAGTGGCATGCGAATGCGAAGGGAGCACGTGAGGTTGTGCTCGAATCGGTCCTAAAACTGCCGCTCGTGAGTACTGAGAAACAGGGGCGGGAGCGAAGCGAGAACACGTGACCGCCACGTGACCGCCTCCGAATTCAAATCGAAGGCAATATCGCTGCGGAGCGCCGCGCCTCGTGAAGTAAGGGCCATTGTTGTCCTCCTCTGTACTTGCCCCAGATTTTTGGCATCCTTCTTCAAGTGCAATGCCCAGAAATGGACACAACCAGTCCTGGATAGACAGGAACTAATACCTCATGGGATTTGAAGATTACACTTCTTCTAATACATCCTAAATTTGTGTTTGCCTCCTTTTTTGCAGCTGTTGGCTGGTATTCAGCTTGTGATCTACAACAATTCCAAGATCCTTCTCTGTGTCACTCATAGTACTGGGGAGCCAAGTATTCCCCATCTTGTAACTGTTGTTACACTGTTGTTTTTAGCCAAGTGCTCAAGCCTATAAAGATCTCTTTGAATTTTGTTCCCACCTTCCAATTTTGTGTTATTCACAAATTTGATAAGTATTCTCTGCAGTCTCTCATGCAAGGCATGAATAAAAATGAAAAGCATTGGGTCCAGCATTGGCACCCAACTTGTTACCTCCTCCCAGTTTGAGAAGGAGCCATTGATAAGCAGTCTCCAAGTACGGGTCTGTAACCAACAGTGTATTGACCTGACACTTGTTCTACCAATCCGACCAGAGTGGCCTTTGCTATCAGATAAGCAGTAAATAAATAAATAAATAAATAAATAAATAAATAAATAAATAAATAAATAAATAAATAAATAGCTTGCTTAATAAGAATATCATAGAGCACTTTGTCAAAGTCAATATATATTATGTCTACAGCATACCCAATCAAAAAATAAGATAACATTGGACTGTCAAGATTTGTTCTTGACAAATCCAGGCTGACTCTTATTATTACTGCATTGTTTTCAAGGTGTTGGCAGTGAGGGCTTTACAATCTACCCCATTCCCCCCCCCCCCCCTGCAATTGATCCACGGGAAAGGCTTTCTCTCTGGCTGGTATCCACTTCACTTTTAATAAGGGCATGTTGTGGAGATAAAATGATAATGTCAACAACAAGAAGAAAGCAATAATTAGAAACAATAAAGCTATCAGCAAGATTTAAAAACTGCTACAAGTTAAAAACTGAGAGAATGAAAGGTACAATGAAGAAAACAAAACTAGCACCAGTCAAATCCCTCTGGGGAAGCCATTTTATAGATGATGCTCCAAAACTCAACCATCTCACCTCTAACAATGGTCTGTTTTAGATGCGGAGGACAGAAGTGACTTGCTGGATGAGACCACAAACCTTCCAGCTATTCTGTTTCTTATGTTGGGCACCCAGTTGCTTGTGGGATTCCCATGGCCACCACAAATACAAGGTCTCCTGCATTTCTGCATATATTTACCCAGTTCCTCTTTTTAAAGATATCACAGGATGCTTTGGCCACAACAGACAAACACAGAAACTCTTTGGGAAATATTCACTACTTCGTTAGATATGGTAGCTCCATAGAAGCAAGATTTCCAATCACTGAAAGTGAGTGCTAGAAAGCCACTGACTACTGGCACATTCCATCTGGTTTGGAAATTTACCCTGCACAACTCACTGTGGCGAACTGCCACTAAAAGAGCCACTAGTTGCAGTACTAGACATGTGGCTGTTGCCCAACCAGGCACATACCTCACAACCTTTCAGGTGCTGCATCAGTTGGCAGCAATCCCCTGCTGTCCATTACACAATTTGACTTACAGAAGTGTAAATCATCTACAAGATTCTGGTCGCTGCATTTGTTCGTTGCATCTTTTGCCTCTCTTTAGTGCAGCATTTTATCGTTTGTTGCTGGAATGGAAGAAGTTTAGCCTTGAAATGTAAAGCTGGGTGAATTAAACTGACTAGCCTCTGCCCAGTAAATTGGGGAGAAAGCAGCATCAAACAGCTCCCTAGACAAAGGTACTATCAGACACTTGCAGAAGATACTTTTTGCAAACTTTTAGATGCTTGCCTGTTGTAAGCAACATTTTGCTGCCCTGGTGTACAGTTCACACAGCTGCTGCCGTAACTGTCCCACATATTTGACCCAATGATGCCAGTTCATCTCTTCCAGGGCAAGTCAAGGATCATGCCACAGCAGTTGACACAACATCACATCCTAGCTCAGGAACAGGAACCTCTGCCTCTCCAAGGGCTTCAGACTTCTACCTTTCGGTATCTGGAGATCCAAAAGTTCTCATTCCCTTAAGTATGGTAGTGCAATACTTTAAAGCTTCTACTAACTGCCAAGGCTAAATTTATACAAATATGTTATGGAGATATAGCAAAGCAAAATATAGGTGGCAATGCATTCTCTCTCCCACTCCCAGTTCCCCCTCCCCAAGCAGCTGATACCTTGGCAGCATGTTAGGGGCTGGCCTTAGGTCAGAGCTTTGGGGGCTACTCCCCACAGGGTTTTAGGCCAGGCACTGAAGACTGGGTTTGCTGTCTTTACAATCCAGGGCCAGAAGGCTTTTGGAAGTGGTACATCTGTTTCTCTGTAGACGTGTCAAGCCCGGACCCATGAGGTTTTACTGCTTAACACAAAAATAACCTGACTCTCCCTCCATTCCAGATCTAAAAGCCAAAGGTACTCTGACAGGTGAATCGAATAGCAGGAGGGCATTGCACAGAAACATGCCTTCTGCTGCTTTTAGCAGAAAGACTATCCAAACCCATGAATCCAAACAAGTAATTCATCATGATTCATGACTCATTGGGGATGATGAATCAATGAATCAACAAATCAATGAATTTCCAGAGATGAATAAATTAACTGACCCATCTCCCCTTTAAAATGCTCTAAACAGAACCCCCTAGGGAAGTGGTGGCAAACCTTTGGCACTCCAGATGTTTTGGACCACTCCTCCCTGAATTCTAAGCCTGTATTGCCAATGACAAAGGACTGCCATAGGGTCTAGAGCCCTAAAAATAATTAGGGGTGGTTCCTCTGACTCTCCTTTATAAGCCCTGAAAGTTTGATGAGGATCAGATGTATGCAGCTCCAAAAAGGGCCCCCAAGGAAAGGGCCCCCCCAGGCACCTAAAGAACCCAACTTGCTTAGCAGCTTCTTCCATCTCACCTCTACAATCCCTCCAACTTTGGCAAAGACTGGGTTTCAGATATCTGGGTTATATACCCTCAAAGTGCCTGCACAAGAAAGTGCCCTTTAACATCTTTACCAACCTAGGAGGCGTCTGTGAAGATTCTCAGTCATCCAGGTTCGTTTAACTGGGAGTTGAGTCATGGCTACTGGACTTCTTTTTTGAGAGATAGAAACGTTTCGCTGTTCATCCAAACAGCTTCATCGGTCTGAATACAGCTAGTGCAAGAGACCTTCTTATAGTCAGCTTGACCTCTTGTCCCCTGGTCTGATTGGCTCATAAGATGAACAAAGCCTGAATAGGCTCGTTAGGGAGAAGGTCATGGACACCAATGTCTCTCTAACGAGCCTATTCAGGCTTTGTTCATCTTATGAGCCAATCAGACCAGGGGACAAGAGGTCAAGCTGACTATAAGAAGGTCTCTTGCACTAGCTGTATTCAGACCGATGAAGCTGTTTGGATGAACAGTGAAACGTTTCTATCTCTCAAAAAAGAAGTCCAGTAGCCATGACTCAACTCCCAGTTCAACCTAGGAGGCATTGTAGAGGAGAGTCAGAAGAAGCCTGTCTGCCTTGGGGGCCATTTTATAGCCCAACAAACTAACAAATCAAAATTTGCTAAAAAAAATCATCAATTTGTATTTGTCAGGGACTTTATTTATAAGAAGAAGCAAACAAATGAATTTTGACAAATTGGCCAAATTCTTCAGAAAATGTGATTCATTTTTCAATTTGTCCCCATCTCGAATCCAAACTACACAAAAGGAGATTCTGACTGATCATTAGGAAGAGTTTTCTGTCAGTAAGGATGGGTGTGACAGTAAAGATAACATTAGGTGAGGGCGCTGTCCTTCATTTTGAATTAGAGACTGGATGACTATATGCCAGGGATTCCTATATGAGGACTCTTTAACTATGGATGCCTCATTATGAAAAGGTTGGACTGGGTTCCTTGACAATTCTAACATTGTATCAACATTTCTTCCTCTCTGGTGATAGAACAGCATTCTGTACTACACCTGATAGAAACATGATACTTCAGGAGATGTTAAGGCGTAAAGAAAAACGGATGAGGAAAAGCCATTATAGTTCCCCCCAGCATATACCACCTGAGGCAATTGCTCACACTACTTGAGGAAAGGGACAATCCTAGGGTACTAAGTAGTATCTTCATTATCTTCATTGTCCATGTAAATCACCCAGAGTGCCCTTTGCTGCCAGATGGTGCAGTATAAAATTCATCATCATCATCATCATCATCATCATCATCATCATCAGCAGCAGCAGCAGCAGCAGCAGCAGCAGCAGCAGCAGTGGCTTGGTTAACATTAACTGGGGGATTTTTCAAGCTGACTCTTTGTCACCTCTGCTATTTACTATTGCCCTATTCCCCTCTCAATAATTTTGCAGAAGACAAATTTAGGGTACCAAACTGCTAATAATTCAGGGAAAATTTCTCATCTATTGTATATGGATGACTTAAAGTTGTATGGAAAATCAGAAAATGAAATACACTCACTGACCAACACCACCCGAATTTTCAGTACTGATGTTAGTATTGAGTTTGGACTAAACAAATGTGCCACAGTGGCACTGAGAAAAGGAAAAATCACTGAGAGTAAAGGAATTGAAATGCCAAATGGACAAGCTATTAAGTATCATCACTTTGAAGTGTATAAATATCTGGGCATAGTGCAATTGGATAATATCAAGCATGGGCAAGTGAAAAATGCGGTCAGTTTATATAAAATGTGGTCAGAATTAGAGATGGGCACGAAACGAACAATTTTTCATTTCCGTTTTCATTTTTTCATTTCATTATGCAATGAAACGACAAACAAATTTTGTCTCCAAAATGAAATGAAACGAACGGAAACACCGGAAAGTTTGTCGTGCGTTTTGTTTCCGTTACTGCAATACAGTGAACTGCTTTAAATGCTAAAAAAAATCACAAAAATTGAAATAAACAGTAACGAAACGAACGAAAATGAAAATGATTTTCCCCCCAAAAATTCACAAAAAACGGAAACGAACCGAAACGGACCCTCCAAATGACAAACGACAAACAAAACATCATTTTTTTAATTCGTGCCCTTCTCTAGTCAGAATATATCCAAAGGGTTAGAAAAGTACTAAAAAGTAAGCTGAATGGAGGTAACATCATCAAGGCCATTAATAGCTGAGCCATACCGGTCATCAGGTATACCTCTGGCATTATAAACTGGACTCAGATGGAGCTAGATAGTCTGGATTGGAAAAAAAGAAAACTTATGAACATTCACTATGCATTACAACCATGCAGTGATGTGGACAGGGTGTATTTACCTAGAAAATCAGATGGCAGAGGACTTTTGCAAGTGAAGCAGATAGTTAAAGAAGAGAAGCATGCATTAGCAGATTATGTGAAAAATAGTACAGATCCAGCATTACTGGAGGTAAAGAACAGGGAGGTGTTTAAAGTAAAGCAAACAAAGGGTCAATACAGGAAAAGAACAATGCCAAAATGAGCTGATAGCTGGCATAATAAAGCACTGCATGGGCAGTTCCTTGAAAAAGTCAAAGGAAAAGTAGATGAGGAAAAGCCTTGGTTATGGATCACCAATGGAACACTGAAAAAAGAGACAGAAGCCCTGATTTTTTGCAGCTCAAGAACAAGCTATCAGAACAAATGCAGTTAAGGCTAGAATAGAAAAATCAGCTGAGTACCCCACATGTAGACTCTGTAAAGAGGCGGATGAAACTATCGACCATATATTGAGTTGTTAAAATAAAATTGCTCAGACTGATTACAAACAGTATCATAATGTAGTTGCTCAAATGGTCCACTGGAATTTGTGTCACAACTATCATCTGCCCGTAGCAAAGAACTGGTGGGATCATAAGCCTGAAAAAGTGATTGAAAATGAGATTTCTGAATACAGACAAACAGGGTTTTGGAGCATAATACCCCGGAAATTATGATTGTGGAGAAGAAAAAAGTGTGGATCATTGATATTGCTATACCACGTGATAGTAGAGTCACAGAGAAACAACTTGATAAAATTACCCAATATCAGGACCTGAAAACTGAACTTCAGAGACTCTGGCATAAACCGGTACAGGTGATCCCAGGGGCAATCGGCACAATGGGTGCGGTGCCTAAAGAGCTAAGTAAGTATTTAGAAGAAATTGGAGTTGACAAAGTCACCTTCAGTCAGCTGCAGAAAGCATAATTCACAGATACATCACATAGTCCTAAACGCTTGGGAAGCGTTCGACTAGTGATTTGTAGTACAAAATTCAGCATAGTTATCTTGTCTGCTGTGTGATGATGATGATGATGATGATGATGATGATGATGATGATGATGAAACATTATGTAAAGTGAAAGAAAAACCACAGTCCCAGGCACCTGGCATGCTTTTTAGCCATTGTGGACACCCTCTGCTTTGTTCCTCATCCTTTGAGACAAAGACTGTCATCTATACAAAAATCTTTTAAAGTCAAGACTGCTCAGAAGATGAAAAAAGCAACTCAATAAACCATCATTTTTAATTTCATGATTTTGCTTCAGAATTTCACTTTGCATTTTGAAAACAGATCTCCCCACCCCCTACCCTCTTCATGTTCTGTTCTCTATTGAGTAGTACAGTAAGGGGGCCCTTATTAGTGTATTGATATACAGTACTTTGTCTTGCGTATCTTGAAAGCTTGTTTGATATTAAACACATTTTTCATCCAAAATCAATAACCCATTCCATTCATTCACTGGATACATACAATTATATCTATATCTATACAAATATCTCAAATTCTGTGGCAGGCAAGTTGCACTATAAAGTGATTTCAAATGACCTTATTAAAACATGGACTTTGAATGAGAGGGGGAAATTATCTTATTTACAATCTCAGTGGCATCAAGGGCATTTGGCATGTAGTTATTTTCATCCCCGAGGCTGTGTTATTCCAGAAGTTAATACTGAAGGCATTTGCAGTAAAAATGCTAATCTTCTCTTTAATATAGTGCCTCACTAATTTCCTATGCAGTTTCCTCTTGTGAAATGTCACTCAGCCTAGCATTTACCTCCTTTGTCTTCCAATAGGGCAATTATGTATCAGAGCTACTATCCCAGATTAATTCACAAGCAGTTAATGAAAAAGACCCCTTCATTATAGTTAGCTTAAAAAAAAACACCACAGTACTATGTTTACATTGATTCTAATGATGATATAGTTGCAGCAGCACCCATTATACCTCTGACTGTAATTTCAAGTTGTTTCAGTAAAAGACTGTTATGGTAAACGCAAACATTGTAGGATCATTCAGTACCCAAACTTCCCTTCTCTTTCCCAGTATGTGACTTCATAGAAAGATACCTAATAATAAGCTATTGGGACAATGCCTTTAACAGGTTTTTTAACACTGTCTTCCCAGCTAGCTATATTAAGAACAGCTCCAAGGGCCTTTTTATTATAATTATTGTATTGGTTAAACTGGCATAAGTAGCACACACTTTTCTGAGTCCACCTCACTGCCCCACTTTTACTACAATACATGCCTTGTATTACAATGCAATGCTGAAGAATACTAGAATGGTGGCATCTGATCAGTGGAACACTGAGAATTCGGTGTCCATTGAAAAGGGCACAAAAAAGTCTTCTTAACTAAAGGACAGCATGGTTGGATGATGCCTGAAACTCACATCCACATTAGGCTCACAAATGCCCTTCTTCTGGAATAAAGAGTTTGCTGCAACCACCGGATGCATCTAGACAAAGGTTGTATTCATGCCATGATCTTGGTTTTTCCTTCACAGAATTTTACAGGCCTGAGATTTCCATTTCATACTGTGCCTTTCTCCATATCTTCTTACCATAGCACATCAAATCAGCTAAGGAAAGAAAGATTACTTGCACAATGTCTTATTAGTATGGATAGCAGGCCTGTCTGGAAGCTCCTGCAGAATGACCGTCCCTTACTTTTTGCCTTACGCCAATTAAATTATGCTAACAAGTTGCCCAAAGCACATCCAAGCCTGGCCCTGCACGGTAGGGCTGAAGTGGGACAAAATGCTTTTTATTGTTATCTTCTACCCCTTTTCATGAACTCAGCTATAAGCAGATGCTGCATCTGTGTCAATAAACCCTAACAACATTTATAAATTCAGTTTTTTTAAAAAAGTTATGGTTATGGACGTGGAATATTGTGGCTCTGTACCCATGATTTAAAAAAGCGAGGAAATGGCCCACTATTCTACACAATAGCACAACCACGTTGTTAGCAAGTGGGAAAGAGGCCAAGCTATACACAGCAAAGAGCAGCCTAAATGTTCCAAAGGATACCTTCTTGTGCCCTCTACAATTCACAAAAGTTACACCAATCAAGTGAAAATTGCACAAACTGACTATTTTTAAAAACCAATTAACCACTTCTCACCCAAACACTAAGCAATTGTCATGGCTGTTTTCCGACATATGTGGATGGTAGTGAAACTATGAAAGACAAGGACCCAGCAAACGTCAGCTGATTAAGGCACATTGTATTTGTCACATAGTATTGATGCATGCCACTCTCTGCACAGATGCAACATTAGGTCAGGGACATTATCTCCAGGGACTAAAGTCTCTACACACATATATCCCCTCATAAGAGTGATGCTGGGGTCCTTTATGCCCAGGGCTGGAGAACATGTTGGGTTGACACCCTCCTCCATTATTAACTTATGGTGACTGAGCTAAATGGGTTTACAGCCCAATAATATCTGTCCTCACAGATTCCACCCCATTATGTGGGGTGGAATTATGTGGGGTGGAATTTGTGAAGACCTTCCTTCGTGTTAGATGTGCTTCACATTGCATTGCAACAGCAGTGACTAAAAGGAGCATCTGTGTGCAAACAAAATGACTGGATTTGTATACACACAATGCATCTTTGATGTGCCATCAACAGGATTTGCTGGGATATGGCCTTTGCAGCATCCCACACATCTCAGCAGATTTCTTTTGTATGAGGCATACAATGCGATGCGGGGCCTCACCAGAAAATGTCTTAAGACACATTTGCTTGAAATCAGCCAGCAAACTTGTCATCAAATTCTTTTGATTTGAAAACAAGTATGGGTGTCACACAGAGATAACAGACTTCATCCAGTTTAAAAGAGTGTGAGTAACCTCCATTGATCTACTTAAATTGAAATAAAAATTGTTGTGTCAGAATACTGGAGCAGTGAGAAAGGGAAGAATAGCATTGAATAAAGTAATTAAAGAGAAGAACCCTCTTAAAGGGGGGGGGGAATCTCCAGCAAAATAATTTATGTTTATTTTGGGCAATGAATGTTCTTTAAATGTTTGCTTTTACCACAGCTACAAAACTATTCTTTGGGAAGAACTGGAAAGCAAATCTTACAGCAGTGTTCCGCTCAGGTCTGCAGTGCCTTGTATTGTTCCCTATCCCTCCCCTTGTCTTCATTCTCATGGCACATCCAGAAGTAGAGATGGGCACAAACCGAAAAAAACCTGAGATTTGTTTTGTTTTGGTTCAGTTCGTTTTCAACAATTTTTTTCAAATATTTGGTTCGTTGGTTTGTTTTGTTCGTTATTCGTTTCCCCCCGCTTTGCACAATTTAATCCATTTGACAGTGCACAGGCGGGAAAAAATATTCAAAACAAATATTAAAAAACACAGACATTGACAACAACAGCACAAACTGGACTGGCAACATCCTCGTCCTCATCATCTACATCAATATCATCATCTTCAATCATCATTCATCACATCATCTGTACCGGGCAGTGGCGGCAGTGGCTGCGGAGCGATCCTGGTCCCTGTGGCAGGGGCTTTTTGAGGCGCTAGCCTGGGGCCAGAACCTCATTTTTTATTATTATTTTTGCTTTTCAAGCACTGACTGTGCAGCCCCTGGGACCGGGTTGGTGCTGGGTTTTTTATATATATTTTCTTTATTGTAGGGTGCCAACCAGGCCGCCCCTGGGGCCGGGTCAGCGCTCCTTTTTTTTAAATATTGTTTTGTTTTTCAAGTGCCAACTGTGCGGGCCTGGGGCCTGGTCGGCGCCATTTTTATTTTTCATATTTTTTTCTTTATTTTAGGGCACCAACCAGGCCACCCCAGGGCTGGGTCAGCACTCCTTTTTAATTTTTTAAATTTTATTTTTATTTTATTTTTATCGTAATTTTTTTTTACTGCCGACCATGTGGCCTGCACTACAGACCTCCCCCATGAAAATATATTCCCCAAACTGGACAAAAGAGTGAGATGGACACCTCATTAAACTCAACTTGTTGTAACCGTGCAGTCTAAATCCCAGTGGATGAAGACAATTACAGTATTTTTCTGTGTATTACTATACAGTGGTACCTTGTATAAAGGAATTAATGCATTCTAAATGAAATTATGTTAAGCAAAATTTTCCTTTATAAAAATTTACCATAGGAATGCATTGAAAACAGAGAAATTCCTAATTTTGACCATTTTTATATTGTTCGGGATCGCCCCATAGATGATTCTGTTAAGCTATCTCTGGAATGTTTTATGTTGTACAGATTTTATCTTATACAAACCATTTGATATACAAGGGTCCACTGTATTTTTGTTTAAAATTGTTAGATTAAAAATTGGGGGTTCGTTTTATACACGGCATTAAGCCGAGGAAAGAACTGTGTGGTTGCAAAATTATAGTTTTGGCCTGGAAAAGTGGGGATCATCTTATACATGGGGGCATCTTAGAGATGGAAAATACAGTATATATTTAAAATGCTGTGTAAAGAAGTCACTGCAGGAACCAGAGGTCATTATGAATTCTTTTGGTCCAGTGTGACAGAGAACCCTGTCTATTCAGAAAAGTAGAGATGGGCACAAATAGAAAAAAATGACGTTTCGGTTTTTCATTTTTCGTTGTGGGTCCCATTTCAGTTCGTTTTTGTTTTTCATGAATTTTTTGAAAAAAATTCATTTCATTGGTTCGTTTGTTCATTTTTCGTTTTTACCCGCTTTTTGCGCGATTTAAAGCATTTCTGCATGCAGGCGTCCCCCAATGCCCCAGACTAGAGGGAAAATACTAAAAAAAAATTGATGCTGGCAGAGACACAGTATAGAATAGGTACACAGGGAGGCTGCAAAGGTAGCAGTGGGTGTTGCCCAGGGCACAAGGCAGCCGCAGAGTGACTGCACTGTGGGGCAGGGGAGGGTACTCACCGAGAGGTACGCACACATGCACACAGGGAGGCTGCAAGACTGAACCTACAGAGAAATCTCTTCTTTCTCTCCCCTAAGAGCCAGGCTGCAGCCGGCAGGAACACAGAGACACACACCTGCCTGGCTGGCCTAAAGTGAAAATAACGAGTCACAGAGACAGCAATCCCACCCTAATTCCCATTGCAGACTGCAAGGAGGACGGGGGCAGCCAGAGCTTTTTATGCCCTCTGCTGCCAGACCTAACCCTAACCCTAACCCTAACCCTAACCCTAACCCTAACCCTAACCCTAACCCAGTCTGCAACCCGGGCATGCTATTGGTTGAAGTTGTCCAAGAATTTACATGATCAAATCACAGGGCTTGCATCAATTTTGTGGCTGGCATCCATTTTGTGTCACCCTTAAAGGGAAAAGAAAAATACATCGCGATGGGAGAAAGACAAAAACAAACTTTTTAAGGACCCCAACCCCCGGTAGGTATTATCAGGCAGAATAAATAATTATCACTGTGTTTTTTCGGATGTCCAGGGTGTTTTATACCCAAGAAATCAATATTAGGCATCTGGCAGCCATTTTGGGTCGATGTCCCCTAACTCCCCTTAAAGGAAAAAAATGCAGCAATCTGAGAAAAAGACATAAATGCACATTTTAAGGACCCCAACCTCCCGGTAGGTATTATGAGGCAGAATAAATATTTATCTCTGGGTTTTTACGGATATTCAGGACGTTTTTTAACATTTAAAACAGCTCATTTCATCGCGCGTCACCATTAACGAAAACAAAACGTAACGAACCTAATTTTCGTGGTTCTGTTCAGTTCATTCCAATTTCATTGCCAGGTTTGTTATTCGTTTCATTATGTAACGAAATGAATAACAAATAACGGAATTAAAAAAATCATTTCATGCCCATCTCTACAGAAAAGCTCTGCTGGATACCCAGAGAAGGACACAGTGGAGGAGAAGAAAGATTTCCTTCACCACCTTTACTACTGCTCAGTAAAGAACAGAATTTAAAGTAAAGCAAATCAAAATGTGCTGGTTATATACCACCCATAGCACTTAAAGGACTCTCTGGGTGGTTTACAAGTAATTAAGAAGGCTATATATCCCCACCCCCCATAAGCTGGGTACAGTACTCATTTTACTGAACTCAGAAGGCTGGAAGGCTGAGTGAACCTTCAGCCTTCTACCTGGGATTGAACCCCAGGTTGTGAGCACAGTTACAGCTGTAATAGCGTAGTTTAATCACTGTGCCAGGAGGCTCTCTAAAGTAAGCTCCATCTGAGGGGAGATTTTTGCCCAATTCAGCTCATAATTTTGCTCCTCCTGGTACATGGCTCTCAGCAAGGAGAGCCTTCTGAGCACCATCAAGTGAAAGCAGGGGCTGAGGAGTAGACACGTAAGCACCCATGCCATTTCTGCATTCTAACGAGGAGCGCCATCCAGAAAGTGAAACTGATCAGCTGTGGAAATAGCGAGTCTTCTGGGAAATACCCAGCACCATTAGACTTTGGAGGTGGGGCATTTCAAATGGCCCTCACCCTGGTAGGGCAAAAAAAATAACAACCCAAAAACCTACTGTGCTCTGAATCTCAAAAGGAGGTTGCAAGAGAGATCAACAGATATTGTTTTGTATGTGTGTATAGCATTTCCCCCCTCTGTATTGTTTCCTAGGGCTGTTATATCATTGCTAAGCTTTACTACACTAGTAGGCGGATTGTTATTGTATGCTAGTGCTATATATGTTTTTACTGCCAATTCATTTATGAAATAACAGAACATAAACAACTAGACATGAGCTGGTAGGAACACCTGCTCTAGGCAGTCTCCCTCTAATTCCAAAACCTCACGGACACCCTTTCTCTTCCTTCTGTTACACTGCCCCTTTCACGCGTAGACAACAGGGAAGAGTTTGTCAGCAGGCATCACTAGACAGTCTTCCTACTCTTATTCCCTGGAGTTCCAGGAACCACTGCCAATATCTGCCATTAATTATGGCACATGGTAGTGACTTCAGAAGGGTGAGGGTGTTATCGCAAATATTTGAATAACACTAGTGTGAGGTTATTGGAGCCTGCAGTTGGTGTCGATACTCTGGGGTGACTTAACTTGGAAAGCATTGAAAGAATTTTCTCTCCGAGCTGCTGATTAAGGGTTCGGGAATAAGGTCTGCTTTTGACAAGCAATCCATTTATTATGAAGTGATTTTGAAAAATAAACTACAGCCTTACATTGCACAGTTTGACCCTGAAAGCTACAATGTTCTTTAGGTCACTGTGGCCTCCAGCACATTCAGCACTTAGGAGGACGGAATGATTGTACAGGCTGCGTTCTCCACATCCAGTGCAGTAGCCTCGGTTCAGCAGGGGAGATTTTCTCTCTCATTTTGATCACAGAAATAAACCCTGCCCTGATTCCTCTTCTGTACAATCCTCCTCCAGCCACAATTAAGGACAGAGGGAGGGTGGGTTGGAAACCCGACGTGCAAAAGAAGGCAAAACAATGTGTTCCATGGTCCTCCAACACAGGAGAATAGATCTCTACCTCCATTTCAAACCAGGTCAAGAAGATGTCATCTCCCTTGGTGCTGCCATAGCATCCATTTAAAGCTGTGTGAATATCAGCCAGCAGCATTTTTAAAAAGAGCTCAAGAGAAGAACATGTTGCAAATACTAGGACTGCACATTTTATTTATTGATTGATTGCACCTTTATCCTTCCCCACTGGTCACAGGAATGCTCTGAGTGCCTAACAACAATCAGACAATATCTCAATATCATAAAATTAAAATTAAACACAGCACATGGACTATATAAAAATTGATCCCCAAAGTCAATCCCCCCCCCCAAAAAAAAATTACGCCCTGCCACTGAAACATTAACTGATGATGTCTAAATTTCCTTGACTAAAGGCATGCGACTACTATTGTTAGGACAAAGCTCCAAAGCCCAACAGTACATTCATCACAAAAGCACACTCTCACGTGGGCAGATTACATCCAGAACATACTTCTGCTATACTTGCACCAGTACCACTTCCCTTTGCATTCTTCCCAGTCATGGAGTTGCAGGCATCTGGTTTTGGGTTCAGCTGGGGGTGGGCGATGATACTTGACCCATAAATAATAATCTTAGACAATTTATTCCTCTACTCTCAACCCCCACCCCAAATAAATGGAGTTGCAGTGTGGTTGAGAAGTGTTCTGAAAAATTAGGAATGGTGAACGACCAACATTACTGGGTCTTTTAGGTATAACTTGAAAAGTAAATTAACAGAGGACAACGTCCAGTCAGCCAGGGAAATGATGTGCTGGAGATGCATGAAAAGCAGTCACAGAGATGTCAACTTAACCCAACTTCTAACCCAGTTTGAGTACCCAACTTCTAAGCCAACTTTGAGTAACCCAGGTGTTCTTGAACAACAGTTCCCAGAAACCCTAGTCAGGTGGTGGCGAAGGCACTGAGACTTGCAATCCAAGAACACTTGGGTTACCCAAGATTGGTAACCACTGATCTAACCTCAACCAGTCCATTCCAATGGAATAGACTGGAAACAATCAGCAGGCATATTTTAAAAAATCATGTTATATTGCAGAGAAGACTCAATGGGAAATGGCAGAGTTAATTCCTACCTAGACTCAGGAAGGAAAGAAATCCTCTTTGATCTCAAATCATTTGCTCAATTAGATTTTTATTGGAAGCAAAACACACTTTATCAAGTAGTCTCTGCAGCCTTTTTAAAAAACTAGATTTTATCACAGAAAATACATAGTGACATGCAGTGGCCTCCACCAAGCTCATATCTTCTAGATCTCCTAGCTGCTAAGGATGTTGGCAAGTCTTTGGCTCTGAGTCTTAAGTCAGAGTCTTGTCCAACTTGATAGCAAGTCTCGCAATTTGAGTCCCCATCCCTGCTGGCTACAGTTTCCATCACCCCCTGCCAAGTTTTATCATTGGACAGGAGAAAGCTGATATACAAGTTAACAAAATGTCATTAGTCACAACAATAAAGAAAAAGCAAAGGCCCTGTTTCCTGCAAGCCTGCTTTTGTCTATCCTTTCGGTGGCGGCAGCGGGGGGGGGGTTATGCTAATTATTGATCTGTTTCTCCTCCTTTTGTGTCTAAAATTTTGGAGAGTGTGCCTCTTTCTCATCTGGCCCCTTATGTAACTTGTCAAAATGCCATCAATCTATTTTAGTCTGGATTTCAGCCTGGATATTCAACTAAGACAACGCTCTCTTAAGATCTGAATGATATTGGCCAAGGCCCAACATTGTTCATCAGTATTGATGGTGCTGGCACATCGAGATATACTTGAGCACCAGATTCTGCTAGCAAGACTGGCCTCTTTGGATGTCTCTAGAAATGCTAGTCCTTGGATTTCTCATTATTTGTTAAATTGTTCTTGTTAAAAAATAGTTTATATGGGTACCGAAACTTCTCAATCCATCTCCCTCACTATTGGTATTCCACAAGACTCAGGATTGGGCCAAGATCTTTTTTTTCTATATACACTTCCCTTGGGTGCTTCAATTTCCAGTTTGGGTTTTCATTAGCACATTTATGCTGATAATACTGAGGGGTACCAGTCTTATCTTGAGCTTAGTGATGAGGTCTGGACTTCCTTGATACGCTGCCTATTGGACATCCCCTCTAGGATGTCTTCTCACCCTCTGAAACTGAAACCGGATAAGATTGAAGTTTTTCTTCTGTATCATCTTGCCCACCCATTGACTGCCCCTCTTCACTCCCTTCAAGGTTGTTGAGTGCCCTCTGTTTCAGAGCCTACAGAGCTATGTATTCTAGTGGACAAACATCTGTTGCTCTGTTCATTTGTGAAGGTGACAGCTTAGGTATGCAATTACCATCTTGCTAATTAAGATCTGTCAATTCCTGACTCATGAGACTACAAAGATCCTTGTCCGTGGTTTCACACTTGGATTACTGTAACAGTCGTTTGGGGGTGGGTCTTCCTTCTTCACCATCTCCTTACCCTCTTACAGGATAGTGTAATATGAATGATTTTAAACTCACCAAGTTACTTCCCATATTTCCCATTGCACAGGCTGCATATCAGAAAGGACGTATTTTAAAATCCTTGCTCTGACATTTAAAGCCCTATGATTTTGCTACTCTAGCGATTTAGCTGAGCTGATATCATGACATATTCAGCTTAAAACAACTTGGGCTGCTACCTCACCTGGGGGAATATCCGGATGTTGTGAAAGTCCGGCTTTTCTTCTTTCTTGGTCACATGACTGAAGATGTGGGATCTCCATTCCCACATACAAGGATTTTTTTAAAAAGTGCCAACCAGCCCCCCAGGGCCAGCAGGTGGCGCTAGGAAAAAATAATTAAAACAACAACAGCGCAGACAACCCAAATGCCAGCTGCTCAGCGCTGGGAGGAGGGGAAATTTCAAAAAATATTTTTAAAAAGTGCTGACCAGTCCCAGGACGAGCTGGTCAGTGCTAGTGAAAAAATGAAAAAATACAAATAAAAAAAACCAGCGCTGACAGCCTGAACGCCAGCTGCTCAGCGCTTCGGGGGGGGGGGGGGGGAGGAAAAATTAAAAAATATATTTTTAAAAAAGTACCAACCAGCCCCAAGATGAGCTGGTTGGCGCTAGGAAAAAAGCAAAAAAGCAGAAAACTGGATCATATGTGAGCTCCCACAGACTTCTTGCATTTTTTTACTGGAGCAAAAAACTCCCACCTTCTCCAGTAGGTCATGGAAAGCTTGCTAAAGGCAGCATAACCGTTTTTTTCAAAGCCCGGTGGCCGTGGGGACAAGATTTTTGGAAACACTTTATCTTGAAATTTAATCAGAATTTTAAAGGATGTGTAATAGAGCCCTTGGTCTGCAGATTCTGGACTTTTGTTCGTCCCTTGAACTCAAGTGCCAAATGCTAGGCTTTGGGCATTTTCCCACTTGGCCCCAAAATTGTGGCATTCTTTCCCCTCAAACCTTCATGTGGAACCAGAGTTGGACAAATGTCCTACATGGAGCCATAGGTGTTTTGTGAAGGGAGAAGTTAGCAACCAGTGTATTGGTCTACCTCTGTTAAAATCCAGAATGCTCCAAGAAAGTAGGAAAGTTTTTACAGTTTATTTTATTTGAAATTTTAGCTGTTTTTATTTTGTTTTGTTTTTTAGCAGTTGGATTAATTCTTCTTGATCATTGCATATTTATATGATCATATTTTCCTCCATTTCCCCATTATGATATGGTGTATTCTATTTTTTTCAATTATAGCAATTACTTCTAAATGCACTCATGCACACGAAAATCAGCACATGTAAATTGTAGGCAAGTCTACACATGCAAAGCCAGGTTAATTGAAACACCTTGAAATTAAAAAAAAAGATTATGAAAACTAAAACTATGTTAAATGTTTTTCTTTCAACAACACACAACAAACTCATTTTCTTCTAGACCCCCACATCTTTCTTAAAGAATGTAATAAAGGAATAGCATTACTGCTACATAAATCAGGCCAGGTTTCAGCTATTTGAATATTGCAATATCTCTGGGGTCTAGAAATCTACTTCAACAGAGAAATAACTCTGAAAGGTTCAAGAGTGTCAGCAGAAAATGTTTATACTGTACTATGGCTTGGGATCTATTAACATTCATCAATATCATAAACAAAATCAATTCTCTGAGCAACAAAGGGAGTTTTGATTTTGGGTCAGTGAAAATATAATGTGAAATAGCACAACTGAAATATAATGGGAAGATATAAATAAGATCATATAATATTGGAGATGATCAGATCTGTGTGTGTGTATGCTCTGTTGTTGCAGTCGTGACCGACTCTTCATGACCACATGTCCATGGAGTTTTCTTGGCAGCAATACTGGAGTGGTTTGCCAGTTCCTACTCCAGGCACCTACAGCACTGGTATTCCCTGGTGGTCTCCCATCCAAGTACTACCCCCCCCACTTAATGTATGTATGTATGTATGTATGTATGTATGTATGTATGTATGTATGTATGTATGTATGTATGTATGTATGTATGTATTAACTTTTTATCCTGCAAAAATGTAGGCGGGGGGTTCAGTATACTTTAACTTTTATGGCATCTAGTCGCTCTCCATCCTTTGCTCAGATATCTGTACCTTCAGTGAAGGAGAGCATCCTATCCTCCAGGATCAGCATTTGGATACAATGGCTAAAATCCCATTGCTTAGCATAGTAAAAATTGCAGTAGAGTCGTCTGGCTGAATCAATGGGATTTGGTGAGTGAACTCCTGCATACTGTACATCCCATTGATTCAAATGGCGGCCATGCCTGAACTACAGCTTATTTTGCAAGTCAATTTACTATGCTAAGCAATAAAAGTTTGACCAATATGTAAGCAGACCCAAGGAAAGGAAAGAAGAAATCGAACAAAGCTTTATACACAGGCATTGTCAAAACATCTCTTTGGTTCCCCCACTACCACCTGAAGACCCCAGGAAACTCTAGCATCGTGAAAATAAAATGCTCCAAATAACTACCATAATTATTCCAATGAGTTCTGTTTTCTTAGTAGCTAAGGGGTCACCACAATCATCATCATCATTATCATCATCAACAACAACAACAACATCATTATCATCATCATCATCAACAACAACAACAACTTAGCTCTAACTGTAGAGCTAGAAGGGACCCTATGAACTATCAAGTCCAGCCCCTCACAAGGAGGAAAACTTTGGAGAAGCTTTCATTATTATAATACCTTAACAAGGATAAGTTCACTCATTTTTTGTAATATGAAGCTTTTTAAAGGATATATTGTTTCTTTTTTCTAGCCATTGATAAAACAGATTCCATACTTGGTAATACTGTGAGTCCTCTTTTTCCTTGATTCTCATTGTCAGTCTATCCATCTCTCCACATTCCAAAATTTTCTTAACAATCATTTCATCTGTTGAGGTTTCTTCGTTTTTCCAAAGTTATGCCCAAACTATCCTTGCTGTTGTCAGAATGTACAGTACTAGATAAGCATTTTGTTTATCTAAATTTTCTGATATGCCTAGTAAAAACAGATCTGGCCTAAAATCTACATGTATTTTTATCATTCTAGTAAGCCAAGTATGTATTTTAACCCAATATTTTTTCACTTTATCACATGTCCACTATGCATGATAGTAAGTCTCCATTTCTTGTGCCCATCTCCAACATTTGCTAGACAAGTTTAGGAACATTTTAGTTAACTTAGCAAGTGGAAAATGCCATCTATAAAACATTTTATACATGTTTTCTTTATACAATGTTTCCATTGTTAATTTAGAATTTTTATTCCAATGTTTTTGCCATTTTTCCAGCTCCATATTGTAACCAACATTTTTTGCCCATTGTATCATTGTTTCGTTCACATGCTCATCTTCCATTTTCTATTCTAACACAAATTTATATGCAGTATTCATCTGAGAGTAACAATATTTTATCAAATGCTATCTGTTCAATATTAAAACCACACATTTTCAGATCTTTCTTATACCTAGATTGTATCTGTATTAAAGGTCACCATGAAGTCATCAACCCTTGGCTTATCCATTCTTCCTTGGATTTTAAATTCCCATCTACATCTAGTACTGTATATCACTGTATGTCACAATTTTCCCCCAAGTTTAAAAGGTTTGGATATGTAAATGCTTCCATAGGTGAAACCCATCTTGGGATTCTCCTATATAATTTCAGTTTCGGTTTCTCCCATGTTTTTAGTAATGCTTTTAGAACTATCTATGCACTTTGGCTTTTTTCATACCATGGAAAAGCATGCCAACCCAGTTGTAAGTTATGTCTCTCTAACATAGTAATATTTTGTTTAATTTGAAAAATTGTTTAATGGTAACTAAGTATTTCCTTGGATTGTGGAAGAGTAACTGTAACTAATTACATTTAAAAAGAAGCCTTCCACAGCCCATCCTTTTAGACTGTCCTGGGCACATTTCAACATGATGTACTAGACTAAATTCACAAAATTCACCTGCAATTTTTATTTTCTGATTGATCCCAGAAAACATAATTTGTCAGTTCATTTGCCTCATTAAACTATAACTAGGAGTTCTTGACTGGAGTGTAATAGAGTTTGCATTGCAGAAATATCTTAGACCATGAAATCCTTCAACGCCTTTCACACGAGCCTGCCCGGGTTAAGATAAGGGTCAGGCTCAACTCTAAAGGGATGGAAACAGAAAGGAGGAGAGGTTTTCAAGAAAGGCAGCTGCCAGTAAAGATGATGCATATACAGTATATGAAGATAAAATAGCCATACTAGAAAACAAGGAGATACCATTTAGTAGGAAAGATGAAGTGTCAGCTAGGGAAAAGCTGACCACTGTTGGAGCACAGGAATGGAACACGGTGATTATACTCTGCATATGTGAGATAAATTTCATCCACACAGTGCGGAGGAATGCAACTTCCTATGGGCGCCTCTCCGAACTCTTGACTTCAAGATTCCCTTTC